>JAUKNK010000068.1:1810000-2395000 GCA_030765055.1 Mantis religiosa | reverse complement strand
GAGCCTAGAGCTACCAGACATCCATCTTTCACGATAAGAGAAAACACTACAAAAGCCTTTATACAAGTAACTCACTCTGTCCTAGATTGGAGCTCGGGACCTGATGAACGTGAGGCAGGCACACTTCGAACTACGTTACAGAGGCGAACGCTCAGCATCTCTCAAACGATGCTCAAATGAGCCCAGGATCCATAGGGCTTACAGTTACCCTATATTCATCTTTCAGGATAGGGGAAAGCCCTGGAAAACCTGGTCCAGATAACTCACTCTGATCTGGATTCGAGCTCAGGACGTCTTGAACATGAAGTAGACGTGCTAACATCTACGCTACAGTGGCGGGGACTTACATGTTTGTACACGACAATTTATTTATCATTTTATGTTCCAATTATGTAAAATAATACTACATTTCTCCCATAAGAAGGGTCTTCACAGACTCTCACATGTTATTCGGTATATAAATAAGTGAAGCACGTGGTATTTTAATTAAAATCGGCAGTTACATGTTTTACGAAAATCAAAACCTTTCCTATTTGGTAATTATTATGCCGTAGGCCTTTTCATTAAAATCCTAATATTGGATTTTTGGAAGATTGTGAACTTAAACATCAAGTTATTATTTATTCCAGTTTTGTTTTTGCTGTTTTCTCCTTTTTTTTTTTTTTTTTTTTTTTGTTCACACACATACATCAGAATTTTCATAGAAAATCTTGCTTTAATTTCATTTCCTCTGATATTTCGATACGGATTTTCTGTATAGACACCTATGTTTTCTCTATTCCCTAACTACTTATTATTTTTTTACCCCTTTTTTTGAAAGATGTAACACCAAAGTTGCTTTTACGTGGAATGTTTAAATAAATGTTTGATTATCTCAAAAATGGTTATAATGATTCCTATTTAAATAGGCGACATTTTATGATACTTGTTTTAATAAAATTCCATATTGATTTTTCTGGAACACCCCGTTAATTAATCTTTATTCTAAACGACTTTTAAACCTATAGCTTCCTGTAACTGGTAAACCACACCTGACTGCACAAATCTCATCAGGACTCAAACTTTATAGTAACACCGATCGCATTGTTTCGTTGGAGCTGCGAACAAGCCAGTGTCGGTCACGCGTGGGCAGGAAACAAAGAGACAGATAGTAGCGCCCGCGCTGGACGTTTGCCGACACAGAGGAAAAACAGAGAGATGTCTGGATAGTATCGTTTTTCTCTTACCGCTGCGATCTTTCTCTATTAATCTGCTGTATTATAGAACAATTATTGGGATGTGCAAATAGTAACAAAGTGTGAAAAGGAGTCAGTTGAGTTGTGCAGTTGTGCAGTTACAGTGGTGCAGTGATTGTGAGTGTGTGGACATTTGAACTGTACCAGGAATTCTTTTGTTTGTTTACGTGAAACGGGGAACGAGACTACCTAGAAGCCAATTTATTGCCAATGTCACGTCATTTTGCTACTACCAGGGTTGTACAAAGTGACTTTTTACTACAATAAAGTGTGTCTTAAATTTCTGCAAACAATACTTTTGATTCTACCAGCCCACGAAATCAAAATATGTATTCTTTGCCCTATTTCATAGATACACATTCCTATTAATTTGAGTTTTGCAATACTACGACATTAGTCTTGCCGTCCATGGTGCTGCTAGTTGCATATACACAACCCGAAGGTTTTTGCTGCGTGCCCAACTAGTTTTTGGGTTCTACCGCAGCTAGAGGTTTACTCTGGGAACTCTGCAGAATGATATGGGAATGTCTAATGGAAAGAGTTATGACGTAGCTATGACACACTCCTCTAAAATTCTTACATAATGCAACAGTTCTTTTTACACCCTGGTGTTTATAAGGATTAAAACTTTTTTGTGGGATAATTTATAAGCTAAACAGATCTTGGGTAGATCATACAGAGCTGCTGTTCTGATTAGCTCCAGCGTTACCTCGGGTGCCCGCAAACCATACAGGTTACCCGGAATAGTCTAAAACGGTGCCTAGTGGAGACGTAATCTCCTAGAGATCGTATCAAGACACATCTATGATATTGCTATTGATTTGAAGTTCGTAATACTACATATTATTTTAAGTATGTCGCAATTTTTTTACTCTTCGTGATATTATGAACAAACTATTGTATTACAAAGGCATCAACTATATTCGGTACAATAGTTGGCAGGAGAGAGATAAAAGGAAATGAAATTGGGTGAAGTCGCATGTAAAGTCTGCTTAGTTAACGCGTGTGCACGTCGGTCTCTGCCTTTGACAAACCTTTATAATCGTTTTACAACCCCCGACCCTTCTTCTCCCAGATCTTTCTGCAAGGTTGCCACCTTTCTCGGTACGTCATGGGTGTTGTACGAGGTTTCGTCTAAATAAATTATCTTATGTCCATTACTGCGAAACTTCCTTAATTTTGACATGTACATTTCTACTGGATTCCATAATAACTTATTCAAAGTGCGGTATTTGAAATCCAGCTCCTTTAGGAGACCGCGCAAAGTGCAGTGCCCATAAGGAAAATCACAAATTTATTGCAAATGTGCAACCAATTCGTCTAAGGTGGGCGCTCTCCCTTTTGCATAGAATCTATAAATTTCTCGACGAATTAAATCGCGTGTGAAATTATCTTCTTTAGAGAAATGTTTCCTTTTGTTCTCACACTTGATCGGCGTCTTTGGTATTCCTTTCGTCACAATATTTCTTACTGTATTTCTGTGAACATCCAGAATTTATCATCAGGTTCATTGCACGACCACTTACCACGATTATTTGCTTAGAAACAGTTCCCGTTATAACTTTGTTTTTTGAGGCTTTTCCAGTAATATAACTTGGCCCAGTTATTCACACTATTGGCATCAGTTTGATTATTTTCACTTGACTGAAAGTTATCTACTACTTCATTTGCATTTACCACTGCATTTCCCTCCTACGGTCTCCACATCGTCACACACAACGAATTTCTGCACGTAATGAAACAGATCAACTGGAAGTTGGAACTTTGGCAACTTAGACTCCACGTGGAGTAGACATGCGACTGTCACTTCGAGAAAATCAGGGTTGCTATTGGTCCTCAACGACAGTGTTCCATTTCTGAAGTGTGGAGATAGATTTATGACGGTCATTAGTGGGCGGGAGCTCAGGTTCCTTTGACTCCGAACTGCACATGCGTTAACTAAACAGACTTTACATAAAAGTCTCATATTTTTATGAATAGATTTGGCTTCTTGACTTAATGAATCCTTGATGTTACCTCTCTTTTTAGGTATTCTTAGCCCTGTACTGTTGTTTATACATATACACATTCATAGAATCGTAACCTATTCAAAATGAATCAACTACAAGACTGATAGGCTCCTGTAACATCCAAGAGGCTGCACCCGGTAATATCTAATACACCTGAACACCCTTTAGGCGTTTCCTCAACTTTAAATTCACTAGTGCTACAGTTAGAATTAACCAAAACATTTTGGAATCTTGTAGGTGCGTGAAAATAAATGTTGGTAAGCACATAAATGATGACAATTAAGACGAATATTGATTAAAAACAAATTACAGGGTAATAAATTATAAACTGTAGTCCATATATAACTTTGAACAATAAATTTTTTGATGTGTGTACTCACATGACATTCTCTACCTTTGTTCTATTTATTCCTACAAATGCGTATCCTTTTATCAACCTCCTGTTAATTGAAATAAATATTTGTATAATGTATCTTACTGCTAAATCGAGCGGAATGACTCATGCGGTTTTGTCTGTGGCCCTTAAGCGATAGACCAATCTTATAAAGCTGATAGCTGCATTATTGGTTTTAAATTAAGTTCTCTTTCCATGATAAGGATATATGACATATAAAAATATAAAAATGACTATTTAGAGAAAAGTGTAAGTACTGGAAAGTTCAGACAAATAACAAGCAATATCTCGGATATGGTTCCGAGAAATCCCTGAAGAATCTATTTGACATAAATTGAACATTTTAAGAGGATATACACTTTTGTGAAGTAATACTTTGTCTCCCTCTTATGAGTTACCAGTTATGTAAGTTGTTCAGAATGAAGAGGACATTCCCAGAAAATCCACGACAGCTATTTCCTTTATAATGACAATATCTTATAGTATCTTAATCAGATAGGGCCATTTTGATAAAATCAAAATTTTTGACATGTTTTCCTGTAAAGAGTAGCTTGGCCTGTGGTTCCTTTTTTTTTGAAAACCTTTTGCACATCTTTGGAAGACATTGAACTTCGTATTTAATCCACTTTTTATAGTCATTCTGTTCCCATGCACACACATAGAGGTTTTATTTTTCAAAAAATGCTATAGTTGATTTCAGGGAATACATTTCTTTCCGGTAAAATCTCAGTATTTAATTTTTGGGTGAATTCAGTACTTCCACCCAACACAAGAAGGTAAGGCAGACGAATGTGTAACGTATCACTTTTGCTGTTTGTATGATGTTTATGCTCGCCTTCAGAATGTGACACAGTGTTGTCATATACCGCACCCATGCATATCTATCGCTGCAGTTACTGAAACGAGCATTAGACCTGGCAGCATGGGTGACTCATATCCGCTCTCTACACTCATTTCGTAGTAAACAGATCCGTTACCAGAGCAGATAAACAGTTCAAGTTCCTCTCCCTCTTCAGGCTCCGCTTGCATTTTTGTGGCGAGCAGACGGTACCTCCCCTACCTGTTGTAATTATGTAATAAAGAAATTAAAAAGCTGGACATTAATAAATATGTTTATCTTAAATTTTCTTTAAATACTTTAGAAGCATTTTTCACTTCGGATAATTTTGTATAACTCAGAATCCTTCTGCAAAGAAAATGTATATTTCGTTAAAATATATTCCATTCATTAAATGCAAGTGCTTTTGACACTAACAATAATTTCTGAGATAAGTTCCTAGATTTAAAACGTTTACTTTCTCTAGAGTAAGCAAGAGAAGTATTGTATTCCACCCAAAAATTCGACAGCAAGACACAATTTGGGTATGCACCTCAGTAGTCTTTCTTGATTCTGTATGACTCGCGTAAGTGGCATAGCCTAACAAATGGAATATTTCCTACAATCTACACAAAACATGTAATTCTCACTTGTAATTATCTTAAAACAATTAGTAGCAGGGTAAATTATTTCCTTGTTATCTGTATGAATTGCCTAATAGTTATACTTTTCTCAAATTGGTATGAGTAATTAGTTTTCTTGTTTTTTATGTTTTGGCCATCATATAGGCGACCAGCTGTTTAAAGATTTGAGTATTACTCCAAGCTTACTGAATTCCCGGGTCCCTTTGTACCTGCAAGAAAATTATCAATAAGATAATTATAATATTCTTGCAACTACAAGAAGTTATCAATAAGATAATTTCTGCTAAACTTTATCTGATTAACATGAAGTAGATCGAGGAATAAACGTTTGTACAAGTCATGTAGAGTGCAACATTTCAAATGTCTAGAATACGGGCTGTGCGATGTGTGTATTTGTAAAGAGCAGAACTTAAGCACTAACAGTCGGTTAAATACAAAACTTGGTATTTAAGTTTAGTACTTTACAAGGATGGAACATAAAGACTTTTAAAAAATCTCCTCATCCCGGACTGCGCTTTAAATGCAACGCTCTTTAAGCATTTTTATTTTTCAAAAAAAGGTTGACTTTGATTATGTATTGGATATTTAAGATATTCATATGGCAAATAAGGTGCATATCTTGAGTTTTCTGAGAATTTCCTCTTTTATGGAAAAGGTGCTCTTCATTGCGGATGACTTTTCTATTAGTACTAAACCATGACACAAGATCTCGCTATACAAATATGCAGATTTTGTCAAGTCACATCTTATGTGGAATAAATGTTTTTCTTTCGTCAACCATATCTTAGATATTCTTTGTTATTGGTTTGGATTTTCAAATGCTTGGCCACTATTGGTTCTTATCGTGGTCATACAAAGAACATGGAATTGCAAATCTGATATATAGTGATCTATAGATAGATTGCGAACACTTTGCAGTAGGTGTGAGCATGCGCTAGCATAGCATTCTCCCCTCCTCACCATGCAAGCATCGCGTGACTCTCACCCCTCTCTTGCTGCATGCAACTGCACAAACCACACGAAACATGTGTATTTTAATGCTATTTGACCTCACAATCGATCGAAAAGTAGATAAAGAATTTCTTTAAATCCCGAGGAACAAAGCAACGATTCAGAAGAAAATGCAGAAAGTGGATCTAACAGTGAATGCGAAAGCAAGTGACACAGTTGACCAGTGGTGCAGCCCACGCGTTGGAGAAGAGGTGAACCAAAATAACGGTAGAAGGGGAATGCTAGAGGACTTTAGTTTTGGTAAGCCACGCCTCCAACTGCATTTCGTTCGCGATCTATCGATATTTTTTAAAATTTCACTAACGCTTTAGCCTTTTGTATCCTTCTAGCTTCAATAAAATATGTAAGGAAGGTTTATTTCGGCTAACGATTAGAAGAATAGGCTTTCGTGAGATTACTTTGTAGAGGATGTCATGGGAATGCAACAGATAGGTGTTTTATACTTGAAGTACGAAACAAATTTGTCACCGAAGTATCTTCAAAGAGAGGTCATTGATTGTAGCTGGGCCCATTCCATCTGTCACCATAGACCTTAGGTAACACGCAATACTGAAATCCTAGTCAATCGTGTTCAGTGCTTTAGGCAACGGAAAATTAACCCTTTCACTACCAGGTCCATTAAAATGGACATGAATTTTTTTCCCTATTTGTAATAATTTTAACTTTTTTTTCCTGCTATATTCTTGTTATACTATACTTAGCCAACCAAAACATATGCATTTGAGATGTTCTGAATTGTAATGTTTTTGTTCACGATTTACATCCTACTGTTTTTTTTTCTTTTAAACAAGAAAAGGAGAAAATATCCATACAACCGCATGGCAAATGACACCCCGTCATTATCCACGAGTGCCATCAAACCGTTTATTTTTCTTGCATCTTTCCATAACCTTTACCATATGCACATTTGACTGCAGTTGCCGAGACTTGAATTCACGACATCCGGGTTTGAGTGAATGGCCAGTACACTGCATGTCGCCGTAACGATCATGACTATTCAAGTCAGTTGCGTGAAGGTGTCTCAGATGGCCTCTTAAAAACCAGTTTTGAATTAGAGCAAAACCGACATAAGTGGCAAAACAAGCGTTAATACTGGTTTTGGTGGAATATAAATCGGGTTCAAAAGGGTTAAACGTGACGTTGACTAACAGTCAAAATTTAAAATGTGAAAGGGAGATTATGTATAAACACACTTTAACTGCTATGGTTCTCAGTGTATCATTCCGTATTGGGGATGAAAGACCATTTGGAAAGAAAATGTTGCCACATATCACAAGGCTATTAATCCCAGTGGGATTGATAACAGCTGCATTTATTAGCCAGCACTGCAGCATGGTCCATGGCCTTGCCGTAAAACGAAGGTACTTAACCACCTGGAGCGAGAGTAGGCTACTTGCTCCACCACATGAGTACCCAAACGAATCTATATACAGAGTGGTTAAAAAAATGTATACACAGTTTAACAGTCCATAACTTGCAAACTAATTGGCACTCAGTTTTGGCAGTGTAATATATTTTTTTATTCTGCATTTCTTATGTCTTGGCCTCTAGATGCTATACCAAGACAGTATTACAATTTTATGTTTACTCAAACATAATAAGTATATTGATATTTACCAACAGTTTGCAGAAAAGTTAATCTACACTAACCTATCTAATCTAACCTAACTAGTCTAATTGCTACAATTGTAGCTTAAAATTTTCACAATATAAACTACTTCTACCTTCCTATCCCTAATAAATCATCTATCCTTTTGTTTTTGTGTTGATGTTGTCTTCTTCTGTCGCTCAAATCCTTCTGTTGAATCCAAGATTGTCCTCTTCTAATAATCCTTCGACTAGGTGATGTTCCTCTTCTTCCTTTGGTTGTTGAAGCTAGGTATCCATATTCTGTCATCGAAGTAGTTCAGATTTTCTTGGTGTGGAAGGTGGGTCACCATATCTATGTTGAATATTGTCTCTTACTCGTCGTTGCTGCTCTCTTTGTTGATTATATTCATCCATTACTATTGTTGAGACCTTCTCAGCTGCCAATTCTAGTATTTTAAAATCTTCCCTCTTCCTAATGATGTTCCATATACATTTTCCTGCTAATTCTTTCCTCTCTTCTTCTAGCTGTTGTGTATACTTTATACATTCAAATAAAGCATGTTCCGGAGTATCTTCTTCCATGCAGGTTGTGCACATGGTTTCATCTGCCTTTCCTATCGTTTTAAAGTATGTCTTGTACGGTCCATGTCCTGAAATTTTAACCTCTCATTTATACTAGGAAAGATTTCGTGTGTCCTTCTTCCTACATCATTTTGATCCCATTCATATTGCCATTCTTCAATTAATACGTTCCTAATTTCTCTCCTCGTCCTGCATGGAGTTCCCAATAAATTTTCTATCTTAGTGAATTCTCTTCGTTTCATCCAAAAGCAGGCTGCCCTTTGTTTAATCAACAAATTCAATGGCCATATTCCCACTATCACTAATAATACCATTTAGCAGTTGTATATACCGCTCCTGACCAACGAAGTAAAGCCTGTCTTTGGTATTTCCGTAGAGTATATTCTTCCTCAATTGTACTCTATGTGCCCATATGGATGCTCCATACGCAGTTATATCCACCATGAAACTCATATGATATGTATGAATTGTACTAGGAGAAAGCTTAAATATTCTCGTAGCTACTGTAGATAGTTTCATTAATACTCCATTAGCTTTCTTTGCTACAGATTTAATATGCGTATCAAAGTGTTGCTTCTCATCAATATACATACCAAGATATTTAACAACATTTGCTCTTTTGATGTTAATTTTATTAAGTTTGACTATAGGATATGTTTTTAAACTTCCTTTAAAGAGCATAATAAACGACTTCTGCGGAGAAATTTCTTATTTGGCTTGTTTACACCAACTGTCAAGAATTCAAAGAGATGTCTTAGATTTAGCTTCCAGTTCATTCCGACTATTAGCTGCTACCAATATTAATAAGTCATCTCCATAGACTATAACTTCTAATATTTCAGGCGATTGTTGCAAACTATTTACTATCGGTTCCGTTATCGTTGGTAGTGTAATAGTTTGTTGTTCCGGCAATCGCCACACAAGGGGTGTCTGATGACAGTCGCCAGATACTTAAACTCTGTTTCATATAACCTTGCCCCGCTGACATGTATCACTCCGCGTGCAACTACCTTCCCCCTCCTCCTAATTAGCTAATGCTTTCACGTCATAGGCCATAGGCGGTGCCTTCTCGTCACGTTGAAACCTGCAGTAAACGTCATAATAATTGCCAGGAAGATAGATAAAATCATACAATTAAGAATATGAAGGCATGCAAAAATAATGAAGTTTATAATGAAACTGAGAAAGTTGAAACTGAATGAATGAGCAATGAAACTGGAACAAGTTTATAATGAAAGGCCTTCGGCCTTCTCCACTGGGATATTTTAAACCAGCACACATACCTTGCAAAAATAATTGTCTTTCAATCTTAAAAGTCGTGTCACGCCATACTTGTCGTGTGTTATTCATTCACCCAAGCCTCGCCAAGGTAGTATATTTTGCCACTTGTATCTCGGTACATTCTGATTGTTCTAAATACTGTCTTTGCCACACAGCAATATCGCCCCTGGAGTGGTAAGTTTTGCTGTTGTCTCAATTTCATGTCGCGATGTTCCACGCATCTAACACATCTGTAAGTTCAGGGCACAGCTGTTCGACTTCTCTCACTGATAAAGACGGATTCTTCTCTGTGAGTGCATTAAACACATGCACAACAATTCCTTTTTCGCCGCTTTGTAAAGGTTTTCCCTTGCGATGCTTCAGCGAAAAACTAGCGGTAAACTCTGTCATTATACATATAATATGTAAACGCGCAATAAACTATCAATAAAATAATTTAGCTCTGGCACACGGCATAGCACACCGTCGAATGGCGATATATGACTAATCCAGTTCAAAACAAGGTCAGTGATAAAAATCATATAAGCAAATATGTCATCACTACGGCTAAATCACGTGCTATTGTGCCATGTGCTTGAGAGGAAAGGAACCTCCTCCTTACTTCGTGTAAGAATTAACATGCATTTCAGATAAGTTAACTCTTTTGCGTAATACATTTAATTAAAACAGTTACGAAAATATAAATTTTACAATTCTCTTCCAACATATAAAGATATATCACCTTGTTAAGTAACGAACTAATTTTTACTGCACAACTGTCCATACTACAATAGCAGCCAATAAGAGGTGATAAGGTCACGCGACCGTTAAGAGATACGGGGCAAGCTTATGTGAAACAAGGGCTAAGCATTCTTTTGTTGTTAGTTAACTTGAGTAAACAAAACTTACATTCGAGACAGGAAGTGAGTTTTGAAGTGGTACTTTAGGTACGAAACATTAGTGAGGTTCCACGCCTGCAGCAAATGAGTATCAGACAGAGCCACCGACACGTTTAGTAATTGCGCGCATTCGAGACAAGTTTGAAGTCGACGGCTGTGTTACAGATTTACAGAAAAAAAAAACGATCTGGACGACCTGTAATAGCAAAAAGTCCAGCAAACTCCCGTCATATGTTACAACAATCCACTCGTTTACCACAAGTCAGACAGTGCGCCTGTGAAGCTAGGGTGAGTCGCTCAAGTGTTCCGCGCATTTTGAAGACTGCAAAGTCGAAGTATTACATACCAAGATTGCTACACGCAATGAACGAGGAGGACCCAGATCGTAGAATGGAGTACTACGAGTGGTCCAATAACATGGTACGCAACGATAAAGTACTTTCGGACATGATTGTGTGGTCTGATGAGGCACAGTTCAAACTCAATGGTACAGTAAACCGCCACAGCTACGTCTACTGGGCCGTCGAAAATGCGAATATCCATATAGACAAAGCCGTGAATTTTCCGGAAGTGAATGTGTGGTGTGGGTTGTCTTACCGGGGTTTGATTGGGCCATTCTTCTTTGATGGCACAGTTACATATGAGGTGTACCTTCAGAAGTTTCAGACATCCATTTTATCTGCCATCCGAGACTTGTATGGGGACGAAACGTTTTACCTTCAACAAGATGGTGCACCAGCCGACTGTCATAATAGTGTCAGGGGGTATCTGAACGAAAATCTACCTGCACGATGGATAGGCCGAAGTATCCATTACGTTCCCCAGATTTAACGCCTCTGGACTTTTAGCTATTGGGAACTGTATAGTATGTCGTTTATAGACAAAAGCCCAGTACATTGGTTGAATGTATCATACATTCGTGTGCTGATATCCAACTGGACACGTTGCAGTCGGTAGTTCGTGCTGCAGGTCGCCTGCCTCGGTAGCGTGGTGGTAGCATGTCTGCCTCACGTTCAGAGGTCCCGAGTTTGAACCCCGGGCAGGGTGAGTTACCTGGATAAGGCTTTTCCGGGGTTTTCCTTATCCTGAAGACGAATGTCGGGTAACTCTAAGATATATGGACCCTGGACTCATTTGAGCATCATTTCATCCATTCCATTCATCGTCAGATACGACTTAAAGTTGGAGGACGTAAATTACAAAAAAAAAAAGTGCTGCCGTTCCGCGGTATCGTCTGTGTATGTATGTTCGTGGTGACCATTTCGAACACCTACAATGATATCTGTGTGTTGGACTTTAAGCTACACTTTCACACAAAATTGAACATTTCCCCCAATTAGTTTGCAAATTATGGACTGTTAAACAGCGTATACATTTTTGGGCCACTCTGAATTGTGTTAACTAAATAAGCTTCATTCACACTGGAATAATGTCGATGGTATCAATATAACTTATCATCTCACATCATTTTAGTTTACTCATAAGAGCCAATAAAATTCTGAATTGATTCACTCGAGATAGCGACGGATCCAGCTGAACCCAAAATAATGTTGAGCCTTATCGTGGAATTCGAACGCACTGTTCATTATAAATTCATAACACCGTGTTTCCTGATAACAGTAAAATTGTTTGCAAAGGTAGACTCCGTCTGAAAAATACAATGCTAAAGCCGGAATTTGAACCACGAATCTCCGGATCTCCGTCCGGAAAAGGCTCTACCATTCCAAAGCTTGTCATGCACGAGGCTAGTATGAAGGAACAATTGAGGCGCTCAGAAAAATAACGGCATATCCCAACCAAAGCTCATATTGAAGTAAATGCAATTTCCTGTTGTTGTTGGGTTTTTTTCTTTCCAAAACATGAAAATTAGTTAACATTACGATATGATATTTTCTGCCTATTTAAATTAAGGATCTGATGTCTATATGCAAATTATTGAACCACTGTGATAAATAGTTTTCCTGACTTTGTGTTGTTTATTAGAACAAAAACTATAGAAAACAGAAAAATGTTGTAAAATGGATTGTTCCCTTATTTACATCTTGAAATATCTATACCAGCTCTACTTCCGAATCTTCACATTTTTCATCAACACCCTCATGACGAAGACTGTTTTAAAAATCATGATAAATTTTTTCATAGATTTATTTCAGTAATTTCATAAGGTCATTATATTTATCTTTCTTTATCTTTCTCTGTTCACTGTACTTCTGCTGTAACTTAAACCTTGAAACATGTGAACTTTTACCTCTTTTTCTAAAATAACCTTTTGGTACACTTTAGAATTAGAATAGCATAAACAAAATTTAACAGTCTCAGGATTATTATGATCAGCAATAATGGACGTAACCTTACGCAAAAGCAAAGGAGCACCATGAACATCGTTTTTTCTAATTGCAGCATTTGAAGTTTTCCCTGTTCAACTGATTAATGAACCATTTACAATTATTTCTGTAAGACGATTTTCTCTTTGTTACCCATTCATTGGCTTCCTTCCTCCCTCCCTCCCTCCCTTCCTTCCCTCCTTCCCTCCCTCCTTCCTTCCCTCCTTCCTTCCCTCCTTCCTTCCCTCCTTCCTTCCTTCCTCCCTTCCTTCCTCCCTCCCTCACTCCTTCCATCCCTCCCTCGCTCCCTTCCTCCCTTCCTTCCTTCCTTCCTTCCTCCCTTCCTTCCTCCCTCCCTCCCTCCCTCCCTCCCTCCCTCCCATCCTCCCTCCCTACCTCCCTCCCTCCCTCCCTCCCTTCCTCCCTCCCTCCCTCCCTTCCTTTCTCCCTTCCTTCCTCCCTTCCTTCCCCCCTTCCTTCCTCCCTTCCATCCTCCCTCCCTTCCTCCCTTCCTCCCTCCCTCCCTTTCTCCCTCTCTCCTCCCTTCCCTCCCTCTTTCCCTCCTTCCCTCCCTCCTTCCTTCCCTCCCTCCTTCCCTCCTTCCCTCCTTCCTTCCTTTCTTCTTTCCTTCTTTCTTTCTTTCTTTCTTTCTTTCTTTCTTTCTTTCTTTCTTTCTTTCTTTCTTTCTTTCTTTCTTTCTTTCTTTCTTATTCTCTCTTTCTTCCTTCCTTTCTTTCTTTCTTTCTTTCTTTCTTTCTGTATTTCTTTCTTTCTCTCTTTCTTTCGTTCTCTCTTTCTTTCTTTCTCTCTCTCTCTTTCTTTCTCACTCTCTCTTTCTCTCTTTCTTTCTCTCCTTCCTTCTTTCTCTTTCTTTCTTTCTCTTTCTCTCTTTCTTTCTCTCCCTCTTTCTTTCTTTCTCTCTCTTTTTCTTTCTCTTTCTTTCTCTCTCTTTTTTCTCTCTCTTTCCCTCTCCCTTTCTTTCTTTCTCTCTTTCTTTATTTCTCTCTTTCTCTCTTTCTCTCTCTCTTTCTTTCTTTCTTACTTTCTTTCTCTCTTTCTCTCTTTCTCTCTTTCTTTCTTTTTTCTTTTTTTTCTTTATTTTTTTGAGATTCAGGAACAACATCTGCAGACGGCGCCATATTCACTATCGTTCACTACAACGCCATGAACATGTGGCGGTCATTAAATAAAGCACTCATAGCTGGGATATGACATTTTTATTCCGAGAATCTGTTCGTTTTCACTACGGACAAATTTTAAAGGTGGTAAAGGTGAGCTTTGGTATATCCCAATTCGTTTAATTCTGTATCACATGAAAGGTAGATGGTAGTTGTACACGGTAATACTTCTCTCTCAAAATTCATTGTCTGTTGGGATATGCTGTTACTTTTCTGAACGCCTCAATTAATTTCCAATGCAACTCTTATTTACGAAAGCACAGTTTACAAATACAAAATATTTTGGAAACACATTCTGTTACGTAAGTGATGTTCATAAATCGCTGAATGTTTGTTTTAGGCTTCTTATTGACTTTCTGAAAATAAACCACATATATATGTAGTGTTTTCCTGGAGTACATAGATAATGGCATGTTTGATCATGATAAGAGAAAAGAGTGAATTAAGGAAGTATTCGGCAGCAAAGTTTACGTTTTATTTAGTAAAAATGTTGCTCAAATCTTAGTTTGATACTGTGAAAGGAGCTGTAGAACAGGGGTGGCCACTTACCATAATTTTGGGAACTGACAATTTTTGAAGATATTCCGAAGTAAGCTACATTGTAAGGAATGTTTATAAAATGGTTTATGAAATGAATATTCATTTAATTTTACAACAAATGAAGGAACATTTATTTTTTGCACTACACAGAACATTATTATTCAGGTACCTTGAAGGAATGAGATTTCACTTTAAAGAAGTACTTTCCGGAGTGTTAAATTTCGCTGTTAGCTTTTTGAAACCTGGCTGATAATTGGTAAGCGCATTTCGCACAAGTTCATTTAAATGTTCATCCGTTAGTTCAGATCAATATTTAGATTTAATGAATTTAAACGTTGAGTACAGTGGTTCACACACATATGTAGATCCAAAGATTGAAATTAATCTCTTAGCCCACTCTTTCGTTAATGGATATTTTGTTCTGGAACATTCTTCCAAAATTTTATGATAGAAACACCACTTCGTTTGAGTCCTTTAGTTCTTCGTCCTCTTACAGTTCAAGAAGCTCCAAATGTACAGCTGCTGTATTCTTTGTTATTGGTGATGGATGATTCATCACATTTGTCAGTTCTCGATTATGATGATGATGATGATGTGTAGTGTTTAACGCCCGCGTTTACTACATACGGCACCATAGGCGGTGACACTGATGATACATGAGATGAAGATGGAGCGCTGGTGGAATGAGATGGCGGGGGAAACCGGAGGTCCCGGAGAAAACCCGCCCCAGCGCCGTGTTTTCCACCACAAATCTCACTTTGCGGTCGCCTGGGATCGAACCCGGGCCTGTCAGTTCTCGAGTACATTGACGCGGAATATCGTGGAGTAGTGCGTTTAGACGATTCTCATCAGATACTGTAAGTCGTCCTAAACGAGGAGAGTCACTCATGTCAAAAATACCATCCTTGAAACGAGAAAGCCATTTTCCGACCGTGCTCTCGCAAATGGCGTTGTCCCCGTACACGGCGTAAATGTTCCTGGGTGCATCTGCAGCTTTCGCCTCACATTAAATTCGAAGAGGTAGAATATGTCGGAAATGTTCCACTTTGCTCACTTGCCCGTCCAATTTCTAAAGCTTGTCTCAACCTTAAAAGAGAGTATTAAAGTAAATGGGATATATCTTTCTCTGTCTAACACAGTAGAATTCTCGTTAGCTTCGTCCTTTTTTACCGTCGTGTTTTTGCCACTTGCTAATAAGATGGTATAAATAATTAATTGTAATAATTTGCAGCTTTGAAAGCACCGTCTTCTGCAAAATATTTTCTCTATCAGATTATGTCATTATTACAGTAGTTTGTGGTTTTATGGGCCCAAATTTTTCAAAAATGCTTGTTCTTTGTAGTCTATATTTCTATTTGTATGTGCATCATGCGGTAACTATAAAGTTCACTGCTATAACACTACAACAATTTTCCCTTAGGTAGGGAAGACTACTGTGCTCATGTCTGCCAAGTTTAAATTCTCCATCTTAAATCAGGCGAGTGTTATAATTTTTTGCATTAAGTAATTTCGGGAAATTGTGTATTTCCGCACTAGAAAACGTAGGCAGCGAGAAACTTTGTTCTTATTGGGTTTACATCAGAGTACAAAGCGAGAGAAATGTAAAGGAGGGTTGAAGGCAATTTTTAAAAGAAACCAAGCTCTTTAACTTTTTGCATTCGTCGTATGTGTCAAATAAACAAAAGGCTATCTATTCAAAGAAACGGCGACATGCAAGTCAGGCACCACCCGTCTAACGTAAGCAGAGAGTAGGCAATGTCATGCAGTAAAAGTGAACACGTTTGCAAGAAGGGCTCCTATGAGTATTGTGACTTTGTGGGTTCGAGAAATTAAAAGTCCAGGTTACAAACACTAAAAATTGCTCTTTATTTCCGTAGAAACACAATTACGTCACATACACATACAACTTGCAAGGTCATCGACCACAACAAAGTTCACCAGCTGTTCACGCGCACGCGTCCAATTACCGACTGACTCCCTTTGGTAGGTTGCGGCTCCTTTTTTTACAGTTACTATTCCAGAATGTTCTCAAACAATCAAGACGGCGCTAGAACAAGGACGAACTCTCCAGAAATCCGTCTCTTTCCCCCCACCGTTTCGGCGAGCTTTTATCTCCGCGCTGCATTGCCCGTCTCTTTGGACTAGTCGGCCGCGCCGCCTCAACAATTCGTTCGCGACAGTATGTTTATAGCGTGCGAAAGATTGTGAAGTGATTCATGAAGATATTTAATAGTTTTGTAAATACTTATAGTTATGAAAGGGTAAGCTAAGAAGAAACGAAATATGGGTAAGCTAAGAAGTAAGGACCGCACATTAGTATTGAATGTCTTATGTTATTTTTCAAGTAAAATTAGTATCAATAAGGCAATGAAAGAAACAGCTAAGGCTACCGGGTGTTCAGAAATATTAGTATATAGAATTAAAAAGGAACGAATGAAAGATCCCCTATGAACTTCATACAAAAGGCGGGGAAACAAAAGTATGATAGGATAACGCAATATGATGCAATAGTGCAAAGCGGAGTGCGGCGTATTGTTCTTTGCTACTTGAAAACATTCCAATCATGCTGAATCCCTTTTTGGCAAGGGCAACGACACGCTACGTAATTTCTCACTTCTCAGGGGTCACTTTGAATCGGTTCCTACACGATTTGAGGTTCGAATATGAAAGAAGGAGTAACAAGTGTAAACTAATAGGAAGAGAAGATATCGGATTTGTCGTCGAGGCTAATGGGCCACGAAATGGCAGGAATTGCACGCTTATCAATAACAGTGAAGAAGCATAAATGCAACAGACACATTTAACACACATTTAAAGCTTTTATCATTGCATGCCTTCATTTGGTTTGTTCTAATATATATGTCTGCAAAATCGCGTTTTCAACTACTAACGTAACAAGTAAAAGGAGGCGTAAAAATGAAAATGCATGCACTCAGAAATTGAATCTCTTAAAACAGAACTTAATAGCAGTGTAGGTAGTTCAGTATTAATGGTGTATCAATTACAATACAATATCAAACCGGCGAAACGTTTTGGCGTGGCCGAAGCTGCTATTGTTGGGAGTCTGTTTAGTTAACAAGTGTGCAGTTCGGCCGCCTTTGACAAACCCTTATAATCGTTTTACAACACAGGTCCTCCTTCTCGCAGTCCTTTCTGCAAGGTTGCCACCTTTCTCGATACGTCATGGGTATCGTACGAGGTTACGTCTAAATAAATTATCTTATGTCCATTACTGCGGAATTTCCTATATATAGTCAAGCTACAATTCTACTGGATTCCATAATAACTCCTATCTTATTCAAAGTGCGGTATTTGAAGCCCGGCTCCTTTAGAAGGCCGCGCAAAGTGCAGTGGCCTTAAGGAAAATCACAAATTTCTTGCAAATGTGCAACCAATTCATCTAAGGTAGACGCTCTCGCTTTTGCATTGAATCTATAAATTTCTCGGCGAATTATATCACATGTGTCATTATCTACTTTAGAGAAACGCTTCCTTTTATTTTCACACTTGATCGGCATCTTTGTTATTCCTTTCGTCATTGTTTTTGTTACTGTATTTCTGTGAATACCAAGAATTTATCAGGTTCATTGCATGCCCCCTTACCAAGATTATTTTTAGCACATATTTATATTTTGTTCAAAACAAGCACTTGTATTTTCTTAGAGAGTTCCCGTTATTACTTTGTTTTTTGAGGCTTCTCCAGTAATATAACCCGGCCAGCAACACTTTCAATTCATTCACACTATTGTCTTCACTTTGATTATTTTCACTTGACTGAAAGTTATCTACTACTTCATTTGCACTTACCACTGCAATTCCCTCCCACGGTCTCCACATCGTGACAAACAACAAATTTATGCACGTAATGAAACAGATCAACTGGAAGTTGGAACTTTGGCAACTGAGACTCCACGTGGAGTCAACATGCGACTGTCATTTCCAGAAAATCAGGGTTACTATTGTTCCTCAACGACAGTGTTCCATTTCTGAAGTGTGGAGATAGATTTATGACGGTCATTAGTGGACGGTAGGGTCAGTTTCCTTTGTGAGACAACTGCCCTCGCGTTGACTAGACAGACTTTACGTATGGCACATGTGGCTACAGAATGCCCCATAAGACCTGTACTGTCTCCTAAGCGTGAGACGCAGCTGCACTATCACCAAATGACAAACTGCGGTATGTATGTAAATCGACTGCAAAACAGTTGAACTTCGAACGAAACGTGACAATCGATAAATAAACACATTGTAACAGGAATACCATCTTACAAACCAAAAGCGATATGAACTTATGCACAAACCTAATAGTTAATATGAATTGAACAGAAAACATAGGAAATCGTTTTGCTTACGATTCTGAATATCTCAAGTTTATTTAGTTCTCTTTTCTCTAATTTTTATTACACCCAAGAGCACTCGCTTAAGGGTAAAAAAGTTTTTTAATTCCTTTATTTCTAACTTAATCTGAATTGCAAATCTTACGTCATGTGTCGTGCATGTTTCAAATCGAGGAATAGAATACATTAAATCTTGCCGTAACTGAATCCAAAATATTGGTGTAGCGTCACAAATGGGATAAATACTGTGAGTCTTTGTGGGTTCGATTCCAAATGTTCTTTATTTGCACAGAAGTACATCCCGTAGCAGCAGGATTACATCTCATATCACAACACAATCTTCCAAGGTCGGTGGCAATAACAAACAGCTCCCGTTACAACACACTCAGCTGTTCTCTGCTTACTCACTCTCGTTACACACTTCACAAATCTACTACTACTACTCTGGCCTGTCGCAATCTCTTAAATACTTCGCTGATAATTTCTAGATGATTCGAAAATATACCAGAACCCGAACAATCTCTATCAGTCCAGAAATTTCCATTTATCTCAGTTTGTTTGTTTCGGCAGACCTTTATCTGCGCTATGTTTATCTGCTTATGCAGGCACTGCCCGCCTGTTATCTTTACGTAAACAAGCCGCGTTATCGTACGCGCGAACTTTTTATGTGCATTGCCGCGACAGTACATAAAATTAAACAGGAAGCGTCTTACATTTAAATAGGTATAACCACTTAAATGTTAACTATCTGTTTGAATCCGCCAAACATGTCCTTTGGAAACAAAATGCATCTACTAAAGATCACTACTTAACTGTTGACAGAGTATTTAAAGTAATTTGATAAACCACTCAACTGTTTCAACACTTTTTTTTCAATTCCGAAAGCATTAAAAAGGAATGCAGGGACCATTATAAGATATATTTGTTAGTGATAGCTTTCACTTGTTATGCCAAGGAGTAAACAGATGAATTATTGTTGTTACGCCACCGACAGTAGTGTTAAAATAGGACCAAGACGAGTAACAAAATAAATGGACGGTTATGGTGTAAAATTAAACAAAAAGAACTCCAAAGACACTGGTATCCTGCTTATAATGGTAGTATAATATGAACGATATATTTACAAGTTCGAGAGCTTAAAAATATTACACATTTGTAATGAGCAGAGGCAAGAGTTTTTGTTTTCAGCTATTTTTTCGAGAATTTACACGACATTTTCTTTTTTTTTTTGTGAATAATATATTTTTGGCGATTAATGAAAAAATATATATTATTTTATTCTGCATAGACAAAATTACATTTATTACAAATTACTTAAATATAACTTTAATTTAGAATTCATGTCTTCAGAACATGAAGCTAGAAGTCGTGAAAAAAATGTTTACAAATTTAAGGAAAGCAAGATAAAATTTAACACTTAACAAAGCCAATACAGTGACATCATCATGCGCACTGAAATAACAGCCAAGAGGTGTGAAAATAAACTAACACGAAGCACCCAGCTGGTCCGTGATACTGAGAACTGTTTGTCGTATGCTAAATGGAAATGTTATTTATTGGATAGCACAACGTGCACACCAAAAACTCCTATTGTGCTGACTAAAAGTACTGATAAGGTTGAACTTCTTGGAAGCTACATTACATTAAAATGTAAATATTGTCCCTCAGGGTCTAAGAATGTGTTCCGAAATGACCGAAATTTAAAAAATGAATACAAACAATGCCTCACTGAAAACCACCCAGATTTAGAAGCTAAACTGTTCCCATTACTTGTACTGACACGCTGGTCTAGCTCGTTTAATTAAGTAGTTTACCTTGCCAGCTATTTTAATGCAACTGTTGATTCACTTTCTGAAAGAAAAGCTTACAGTTCCTACGCAAAATTTATTAAATGATCATTTTTGCGATGCCAAGCCCTGCAATATTGTAAAGGTACAGACAACATTTGTTTATGAAAATTGCAGATTGATAACAGATGCAATATTAGAATTTCGATGTATAAAAATAAAATAAAAAACTGTGGCTCGTCTTGTTTTATCCCGAACTAACTAATCCTTGTTTCACATAAGCTTGCCCCGTATCTCATAACGGTCACGAGACCTTATCACCTGTCATTGGCTGCTATTGCAGTATAGACTGTTTTGCGATAAAAATTAGTTCGTTATTTAACATGGTGATATATCTTTATATGTTGGAAGAGAATTGTCAAATTTATATTTTCGTAACTGTTTTAATTCAATATATTACGCAACAGAGTTAATTTATCTGAAATGCATGTTATTTCTTAAACGAAGTAAAGAGGAGGTTCATTTACTCTCAAGCACAAGGCATCATAGCACGTGCTTTAGCGGTAGTAAGGACATATTTGTTTATATGACTTTTATCACTGACCTTGTTTTGAACTGGATTAGTCATATATCGCCATTCGAAGGTGTGTTGTGCCGAGTGCGAGAGCTAAATTATTTTATTGATCGTTTATTGAGCGTGTACTTATTATAGGTGTAATGCCAGGATCTACCACCAATTTTTCACTGAAGCATCGAAAGGAAATGAATGAATTTCATTTCCTTGGAAAACCTTTACAAAGCGGCGAAAAAAGAATTGTGGTGCATATGTTTAATGCACTCACAGAGAGGAATCCGTCTTTGTCAGTGAGAGAATTCGAACAGCTGTACTCTGATCTTACAGGTGTGTTAGATGCGTAGGAACATCGCGACATGAAATTAAGACAACAGGAAAACTTACCACTCCAGGGGCGATATTGCTGTGTGACGCAGAGAGACTGTACCGAGATAAAAATCGCAAAATACACTACCTAGACGATACTTGGACATACGACAAGTATGGTGTGACGCGACTTTTAAGACTGAAACAAGCAGTTTTGCAAGGTATGTGTGCTAGTTTAAAATATCCCAATGAAAAAGGCCGGAGGCCTTTCATGATAAACTTGTTTCAGTTTCATTACTAATTCATTCAGTATCAACTTGCTCAGTTTCATTATTAACTTGTATTTTTGCGTGCCTTCGTATTCTTATTTATCTGATTTTACCTATCTTGCTGGCAATTATTATGACGTTTACTGCAGGTTTAAATGTGACGGGAAGGCACCGCCTATGGCCTATGGCGCGAAATAATTAGCCAATTAGGATGAGGGGGAAGGTAGTTGCACGCGGAGTATACATGTCAACGGGGCAAGGTTATATGAAATAGAGGTTAGCTGAAAACCAAATGTGAAATATTAGAGAGTGGTCCCTTTGGAAAGAGAGTAAGTGCACTTTTAGATCATATCATGGATTCCAGTGTTAGAAAAGCAGTAAAAGGGGATCTAAAAGTTTGCTGCCAAGTAACTTTGTCTAAATTGAACTCCATTATGGCAAAAGGAACTGATGATGTAATAACCATAAGAGCTTTAGGTAATTTGTTTGAGCCTTCTAGGCTAGTTACTAAATCAAGTACATGAGATTTAGATCATGTAATGGCAGCATTTAAACAAGTAAACGCATTTAAAGCCAGTGGTATTACTTGTGATTCTGATTTGCTTCTTTGTTACAAAGAGCCTTCTGACATTGTTGAACAGAAAACCATGGTTGTAACGATAACAGATTAGATGTTATAGCAGCACTCCTGGCATTGAAGACAAACGCTAATTCTTACCGCAATTTCTGTCTAAAGTCCATTCAATATCTTTGGGTGCCGATGTCAAAGGCTGACAGTCAGAGATTTTTCTCTACATCTAACTTAGTTGTGACAGACAAAAGAACAAGTATGAAAAGCGAAAATATCACAACTTGTAGTATACTGCAGTTTGGTGATGTCTGATGTGTGATATTTGACATTATTCATGTTATCTAATGTCTGCTGGTTTCAAATAAAATATTTTAGTTTTAAAAGAAAGCGGTTTTAACAGTTGTGTTACTCTAGTTACCTGATACTTTTCATTTCAGCCATGTCATTACTCATTAATTCTTCCCGAAAATTTGTGCGAAATTAGTATATTACAATTATTATGGAAAAATACTCACCATAAAACACCACCAATTAAAATTATTAATGCAAATTTCATAAATAATTATCACCACAAAATCTTGCCTCTGGTAATGAGGCTAACAGGAGTTCCTGGGTCCCAGGTTGAAGTCCCTTAGGTCTGTCACTCCGATCATGTCGTTTTCCTGGTTTTCTCTGGTCGATAGCCGAGTTCTAGAGTGGTTTCTCATCTATCACGGCTTCTTTTGGACTTTAGAGGGCTGTTTGCTTGAGCGGTTGTTCATGTAGCTCCAGTAGTGGGACGGTTAGGATCTTCCTTTGGTTTCTTCACTTCACCGCTTCCTCCTAAGAGTGGTAGCTATAATAGGTATCTCATAGGTGGCAATGTGAGAGGTGTCCTCCTCCGTGGGTAACTTATAGGAAACCCTACTGAAAAATTATTAACATTTAGGAATAATAATCAGTCACGTCAGTGTTAGATCAACGTGCAACATTATCGATTAATATGGGGCCACTATGTTCTGACCAACATTATAACCTGTTTTCCATGTTGAAGGACTTTTTAACTTTGTCATGATTTTATCTTGCGCTAATTGTAATTTTTGTATATTAATTAGACGTTAATAAAATATGCCTGGGGAACCTTCGTGGTTAAGGACCACCTTAAAATGTGAAATGAAATGTGTACTGTTTAACGCCCACTTTTACTACATACGGCACCGCAGGCGGTGACACTGATGATACATGAGATGAAGATGGAGCACCGGTGGAATGAGATGGCGGGGGAAACCGGAGGTCCAAGAGAAAACCCGCCCCAGCGCCGTGTTGTCCACCACAAATCTCACTTTGCTGTCGCCTGGGCTTAAAATGTGGTTATATGATGATTAATTAAGGGAGATTTATCTAATTTGAATGATATAATCTCTGAAAGTACACAATTGGAGACAAATTGAGATTCATATGTACCAGCTTTGTCGAATAAGCTCAAAGGCAAAACCTGACTAGTATGTAATTTCTACGTAATGACAGGCTCGTGTTAGCAAGGAATTTTGATGACAAACATTCCTCAATAATTGATTCACATTCTTTCATCCATGCCGGAACAAAAAATTGTGTTTTTAAGATTTAGACTGTCCACTACCACATAAGATAATAACTAAAATGACTGGAAATACAGATGAAAGGTTTGCACCAAAATCTATTGTCAGTATAGAATAAACCCCAAAATTAACTGTAACGTATCATTAATACTTTAAAAAGTATATAATTTTCATACAATATCCCTAAAATTATGGATATATCTTGCATTGAAAGGGAAGCATGCATGACTTATTCAATATTCTTTGGTTTTTATTGATTTAGTTCACATAAATATTCATGTAAATTGCGTAATAATATTTTATATACATAAATACATATTATACATACATTCAGTTATATAAATTTCGATGTAAAGCAGGCCGCGCCGTGGCTCAGTGGTTAGACCGCTTGGTTCTCACCAAGGCGGCCCGGGTTCTATCCCAGCCTGCCGCAAGGTGAGATTTGTGGTGAACAACAAGGCGCTGGGGCGGGTTTTCTCCGGGACCTCCGGTTTCCTCCGCCATTTCATTCCAACGGTGCTCCATCTTCATCTCATGTATCATCAATGCCACCGCCTGCGGTGCCGTATGTAGTAAATGCGGGCGTTAAACACTACACATTTATTTCGATGTAAAGCAACAAAAACAGGAGCTACAAAACCATTTATTGCGAAAACGCGCGAAAGACACGCCTCCTATTGATAGCAGTAGGAAGGAGTACCACCTTCAAAAATCCACAGCGCTGCCAAAATTGTCACAATGTAAATGTTGCAAACGAGCATTATCCATTTGGGAACACCAGAACTCTTGATAAAGAACCAATTCATTAAATTGCGGTGCTTTACATTAACCTTATGTTATGTGGTATTTATACTTACCACTATTTACAGTATTAACCTTTACTCTCGTACCTAAGAGAAATATGAATTATGGCGATTTCTGCTAAAGTTTTCCTCGATTAAAATGTTAACATTAAGATGATGATGATGATGATGATGATGATGATGATGATGTGTATAAGGGCGATCAACTACATCGGTGATCAGCGCCCTTTACAAAACTAGTCGTGGCAAAAGCCAGATATAAATAAATGGTTCTAAAAAAGCGTAAACAAACTTACGAAAAAACGCACGTATATAACAAAAACAGAAACAAAAAAATAAAAAATAAATATAAATAAAAAACCACCAAAAATTCTCTTCGTTATATTCTAAAATCTAACCTAGAAAAGAACCTAAAAACCTTCTCCACTACCTTGTTATCATCCGCTAGCATTTCTGCAAAGCTGGTCGGCAGCTGCAGAGACGTCCTAAGGTGTGCTAGGCAGAAACACTCCAGCATCACGTGTCGGACAGATAACGCTTCGTTGCAAAACGGACACAGTGGAGCAGGCTCTTTTCTAAATAGAAAAAACTATGTGTAAAAAAGCAGTGCCCAATACGTAACCGAGCCAAACTCACCTCCTCGCGACTAGATGAACGACAGGACGTACGCCAGGGAATCGGAAGTTCCTTCACAGATCTAAGTTTATTGTTGCGGAGAGGTGACCACTCTTCCTGCCAGCAGGTTTGCACAGCTCTCCGGTTAACATTAAGGAATAATCGCTATGTGAATGGTTTTTACAAATGCTATCAAAGTCATGTGAGTATTCACATGAGCTGTTTTACTGCAAGGGTTGCATAATGAATGAAACTTCAAAACCCATCACACAGCAACTATTAAAAGATTTGAGTACAGTTTAAAGACTACTCTATTCTCCTTAAACCTATAAAAATTAGGAATAAGTTAACTTCCTCAAAAACAAAACAGAAAAGTACTCAATGGAAACATCTTTCAAGTCCAAGCCCCAAAAAAGTCAGAGTTCAAATAAGTGCAGGAAAAATCATGCATCCTCTTCACTGGATTAGCAAGATATTGTGCATAATGACGTGGTGCATAAGTAATATTCTATTATTGCTGACTACCACTATGCGGGAGGTTAAGAAGTAACAATTTCAATACCTGTTCAAATTGGATGAATCCATCATCAGAATAATGCATCACCAAGGCTCGAGAAACAATCAGGAACTAGGCATATAGAAGATGCCATATCCACTTATTCACCGGACCTAGAACCGTGTGCCTTGCAGTAATTTTTTACAGGAATTCCGGGTCAACTTTCTGTTGTGATCATAAATGAAACCCTACAGCTTACAGTATACACAACAGACCTCCCGAAAGGTAGTTCAGCGAATATGTTAAACAGCGGACAAGCTGTTAAAACTACACAGATCACTTTGAAGGTTTGTAAGGGAATTTTAATAATTATGAGCGTATTTTACATACATAAAAGTTAATAATAATTATGATAATAATACATTATCATTATTATTTCAGTTGTTTTTTAAAATCCCCCGTAATAGATACTCACTTCCAAATAAGTCGAAATACTGTTATTGTTGACAGTGAAACAAATGGTAAAAATTGCCAGTTGACTGGAAATGAATTAGTAAAGATTGATTAATTGATCTTTGATAAATAATAAAGGCATTTTTATATATTATCATTGTTAATTTATTGATTTGGAGGCACCAATTCTTCGTTCCGAAGGAGGACATGCTAAGAAGCCTTACGTCCTGCTTTTGCTGGGTTTGAAGCCGGTAACCAGAGGCTAGCATGTTACACCTAAGGGCTTGTATTACGATCTCCGGTTAAGGTGTCGGTTAACGGTTAAATTGAAAGTTACACGCAGATGTCAGTATTACGATCATCGGTTAAGATGTTGGTTGACAGTTAACTTGGAGTTACACGCAAATGTCAGTATAAGAACCTTCGGTTAAGATGTTGGTTAACAGTTACCTTGGAGTTACACGCAAAAGTCAGTATTAGTACCTTCGGTTAAGATGTTGGTTAACAGTTACCTTGGAGTTACACGCAGATGTCAGTATTACGACCTTCGGTTAAGATGTTGGTTAACAGTTAACTTGGAGTTACACGCAGATGTCAGTATTACGACCTTCGGTTAAGACGTTGGTTAACAGTTACCTTGGAGTTACACGCAAAAGTCAGTATTAGTACCTTCGGTTAAGATGTTGGTTAACAGTTAAATTGGAGTTACACGCAGATGTCAGTATTACGACCTTCGGTTAAGATGTTGGTTAACAGTTAACTTGGAGTTACAAGCAGATGTCAGTATTAGGACCTTCGGTTAAGATGTTGGTTAACAGTTAACTTGGAATTACAAGCAGATGTCAGTATTAGGACCTTCGGTTAAGATGTTGGTTAACAGTTAACTTGGAGTTACAAGCAGATGTCATAATTACTATCTCCGGTTAAGATGTTGGTTAACAGTTAACTTGGAATTACAAGCAGATGTCAGTATTACGATCTCCGGTTAAGATGTTGGTTAACAGTTAACTTGGAGTTACACGCAGATGTCTGTATTAGGACATTCGGTTAACGTTGTTGTTTAACAGTTAACTTGGAGTTACACTCAGATGTCAGTATTAGGATTTTCGGTTAAGATGTGGGTTAACAGTTAACAAGGAGTTACAAGCAGATGTCAGTGTTACTATCTCCGGTTAAGATGTTGGTTAACATTTAACTTGGAGTTACACGCAGATGTCAGTATTACGATCTTCGGTTAAGATGTAGGTTAACGGAGTATTTGGACCTTTGGTTAAGGTGTTGGTTAACAGGTAACTTGTAGTTACACGCAGATGTCAGTATTAGGACCTTTGGTTAAGGTGTTGGTTAACAGTTAACTTGGAGTTACACGCAGATGTCAGTATTAGGACCTTTGGTTAAGGTGTTGGTTAACAGTTAACTTGGAGTAACACGCAGATGTCAGTATTAGGACCTTTGGTTAAGGTGTTGGTTAACAGGTAACTTGTAGTTACACGCAGATGTCAGTATTAGGAACTTTGGTTAAGGTGTTGGTTAACAGTTAACTTGGAGTTACACGTAGAAGTCAGTATTGGGACCTTCGGTTAAGGTGTTGGTTAACAGTTAACTTGGAGTTACACGCAGATGTCAGTATTAGGACCTTCGGTTAAGTTGTTGGTTAACAGTTAACTTGGAGTTACACGCAGATGTCAGTATTAGGACCTTTGGTTAAGGTGTTGGTTAACAGTTAACTTGGAGCTACACGCAGATGTCTGTATTAGGACATTCGGTTAAGTTGTTGGTTAACAGTTAACTTGGAGTTACTCGCAGATGTCAGTATTACGACCTTCGATTAAGATGTTCGTTAACAGTTAACTTAGAGTTACGCGCAGATGTCAGTATTAGGACTTTCGGTTAAGATGTTGGTTAACAGTTAACTTGGGGTTACACGCAGATGTAAGTATTACGATCTTCGTTTAAGATGTTGGTTAGCAGTTAACTTGGAGTTACACGCAGATGTCAGTATTAGGACCTTTGGTTAAGGTGTTGGTTAACAGTTAACTTGGAGTTACACGCAGATGTCAGTATTAGGACCTTTGGTTAAGGTGTTGGTTAACAGTTAACTTGGAGTTACACGCAGATGTCAGTATTAGGACCTTTGGTTAAGGTGTTGGTTAACAGGTAACTTGTAGTTACACGCAGATGTCAGTATTAGGACCTTTGGTTAAGGTGTTGGTTAACAGTTAACTTGGAGTTACACGTAGAAGTCAGTAATAGGACCTTTGGTTAAGGTGTTGGTTAACAGTTAACTTGGAGTTACACGCAGATGTCAGTATTAGGACCTTCGGTTAAGTTGTTGGTTAACAGTTAACTTGGAGTTACACGCAGATGTCAGTATTAGGACCTTTGGTTAAGGTGTTGGTTAACAGTTAACTTGGAGTTACACGCAGATGTCAGTATTAGGACCTTTGGTTAAGGTGTTGGTTAACAGTTAACTTGGAGTTACACGCAGATGTCAGTATTAGGACCTTTGGTTAAGGTGTTGGTTAACAGGTAACTTGTAGTTACACGCAGATGTCAGTATTAGAACCTTCGGTTAACGTTGTTGGTTAACAGCTAACTTGGAGTTACACGCAGATGTCAGTATTACGACCTTCGATTAAGATGTTCGTTAACAGTTAACTTAGAGTTACGCGCAGATGTCAGTATTAGGACTTTCGGTTAAGATGTTGGTTAACAGTTAACTTGGGATTACACGCAGATGTAAGTATTACGCTCTTCGTTTAAGATGTTGGTTAGCAGTTAACTTGGAGTTACACGCAGATGTCAGTATTACGATCTTCGTTTAAGATGTTGGTTAGCAGTTAACTTGGAGTTACACGCAGATATCATTATTACGATCTTCGGTTAAGATGTTGGTTAACAGTTAACTTGGAGTTACACGCAGATGTCAGTATTACGACCTTGGGTTAAGGTGCTGGTTAACAGTCAACTTGGAGTTACACGCAGATGTCAGTACTACGACCTTCGTTTAAGATGTTGGTTAACAGCTAACTTAGAGTTACACCAGATGTCAGTATTACGACCTACGGTTAAGGGCTAACTGAGAGTTATTTCTGGAGGTAAACTAACGCTCACCTCAAGTAGTGGTTAGTGAGATAACTTGCAGTTTACCTTCACACACAAAAAATAAAATGGCGTACCTCCAGGCCAGATTGAATGTTGACAGCGATTCTGAGGATGAAATGTTGGCACAGTATTTATTTAATGGAACAGCTAAAAGAATTAGGATTTGGGAGATAATTTTATATATATCTGTGTGTGTGTGATGTGTGTATGTGTGTGTGTGTGTGATGTGTGTGTGTATGTGTGTGAGACATGTTGAAAATGAAATAAAATAAAACACATGAGTATTAGGTATCTTGACGTAATAGGTTATAGAATAATCATTTCTAGTGTCCCATGGTGTCAGTGACTTGTTGCAAGGAATGCAATATTTTATGCGACCATATTGCAACATGTTTTAACGAACATAAATGTAATAAACAAAGCATGTTAAATCTATACCGGAAACTACACGCAATACTGGATGTGTAGGTGGGTAGGTATAAAAGTTCAGAAACATACTGAAGAAGTAAACATTCGACTTTGCTAATAGTGGGTGCAATGTTTAATTTGCATTAAAGCAATAAGCATTACCTGAGGAAAGTAAAAAGCTGCAAAGCAAACAGTGAATAAAACAATCTTTTTTAGGTTATGCAATTTGTATCGATGTCCAAACCGTTATTGCAAACGCTGTTCACATATATAATGCGGCGTATTACATGTACAATGCCATAATGGTTTTGTCCTACAATGTGTCTTAATGAATACCATTTGCTAATTATGTTATGATTTATGCAGTGTGTGCTCTGTCTCAATGCAAGTTGAAGTATTACTTATGACTCTTGCCGTACCTACTATAGATTATGCAAATGCAGTACATAAATATATTTGCGGCGAATTGCACAGGTAAAGAAATGTTAAAACCTGCCCATCTTGTATCCTGTGGTATTTAAATAAGGCCATTTATTTGTTGAATTATGTTTACAATCAAGGGCACAATGCTGTGGCTGAAATGTGGCGTTTGATTATGAAGTGCCAAGAAGAAATGTAAGTTTGCTACAACCTGTTTCTTTAAAGGAAAACCATAGTTATTGGTTCACATCTGGCCAAATATATTGTTTAAAAAAATCAGGTACCAAGTTGCTGGTCCCAAAATGCATATTTCATAAATTTGCTTTTATTCATGGATGAGGAACTTACCTCTTTGCATATACCTCTGTGAAGTGATGTTTTATATAAGAAGAGATGATTTATTCATGAGGATAAACTACTAACCAAATGATTTTAGCCAAAATATATTTGTGCAATACTATTATGAGAATTAATAACAGTTAGGTGGCCTTATTTAAAAAAAATAGGCTGGAAATCTCTTGGTGTTCATAAATAAACAAGGCATTCCCTTTATTCTCCTTATATCTCACCCAATCTATAATAACACTAACCTAACGCAACCTATATAACCTATAACACTAACCTAACGCTATGAAAAAGAATATAACGCTATGGAAAAATCTAAACTGTAAACGAACTATGCTAGACATTATTACGAATGAACTATTAATGAAAAATATCCTAGTGGAAAATATTGCCAACCGTTCACATTCCACCATAATACACAGGATAACAAACCTACAGGTAAATCGAGGTCGTAATACGAGGCACTGAACCTAACCAATAGTTATTGATAACTGAAAAGTAACAAACTTTGGCTAGTAACCGGAGACCGTAATACATGCCCTAAATCACGCAACGCATCAAATTACCCTTAAATGGCCTCGTTACAGATGTTATGACAATCTCCTGCCTCTTATAAATAGCCCAGGTTAGTTGTATGACCTGCCAGCTCTCTTCCCTTCTTGTACGGCTCTGATTTATATATACAAATGCCATTTTCTCTTAGATTATACAATTGCACAATTTCAGTATATTTCTCTTTTTGTTACTAGAATTTGCTTTGCCTAAGAAATTCAAGGCCCCCTCCACTGCATATCTTTTCTTGTCTTTTCTTCATTGGGCGCTTTTCTTCTGTTCGTTTCCAATGTTTGCTAGGGGAAGAAATCTTAGAGACGAATCTTAACTAATTTTTTGGAAATATGGACGAAAAAACGTAAATTACACATCAAGAAATTGTCAACATTAATAAGAACGTCGGTTAACGCTTCTCGAAGGTCTTCTTCTTCAGGTATAGCCTGTGGGCAGTTAGTACAGATATATTTAACTTTCTCTCTTTCAACTTCAGGCCTATGATTCTACTTAAGATTTTTGGAAAATGTTCAAATGAAAAGTGACTTATAAAGGTTTTTGGATTACCTTTTCCCTCTGCAGTATCTGACATATTGATATAGTTGTTCCTCTTACATGTGCCCGTGCTGATGTTCCGTAGACTGGATGCTAAATTCAGATGCAAAGTAATTTTGAGCTTTCAGACATGCCGAATCTTCTTTCCTGTGAACCTTAACCACAAATTGATGTAGAACTCGAGAGGACACAGCTATTCATTCTAAACAAAATTAAGCTTTTGCAAAAAACTTTAAATTTGGATTTTGTGTAACTAAATTACAAGAGAGTTAAGGAGACTGGCAGTGAATTATATAGAAGTAACGAAAGAGTTTAAAAGATAAAGTGAATTTACGTCGAATAAAGAAACTCTGGAGTTAAAGAGCAGCAATGGACAACTGAACGCAACAAACAAGCCAAAGTAACCTACAAGCCGTGGCGAGGAATTACTGGACGATTTTGCCCGATGGGGAAGAATAGCTCAAGAACTATGACTTAACAATATCGCACGGAACTTTAAAGAGCAAAACTACAAACCTGTGTTGTTCCTGAAAATGCCGCCGATATCTTTATCCTGGTTGCCGCAGACTTCACCCACGTATTTCAACCTGAGATCAGATCCTCGATGAGCAGAGCATACAGAGGCTTGGGAGGTCAACTTCGACTTCGTGCAGAACACTTCAGAACTCCACAACCTGGGAAAGAACGTCGTAAAACAAGAGGTAAGAATACTGATTCAGTTTAGTTGGTCTAGGTGGCTAATCCTCCAAGTTGCGAGACATAATAATGTATAGACTCAGGCGGTAGCGTCTGTGGGAGGTTCTGGGTTCGATCCGAATATTCAAATCTACTTTTTTATGTTTTCCAGGGACGCTAGGTGCATGCTGAAAAAGTTTTTTTTTTTTTTTTTTTTTTTTTTTTTTTTTTTTTTTTTTTTGTTGTAATTTACGTCCTCCAATGTTAAGTCATATCGGATGATGAATGGAATGGGTGAAATGATGCTCAAATGAGCCCAGGGTCCATAGAGCTTAGAGTTACCAGACATTCGTCTTTCAGGATAAGGGAAAACCCCGGAAAAAACCTTATCCAGGTAACTCTCCCTGACCAAGATTCGCACTCGTTACCTCTTGAACGTGAGGCAGACCCGCTACCACCACGCTACCGAGGCGGGGATGCTGAAAAAGTTATTAGATCCACTCGAGATTCCTTTCTCTCAATTTCAACTCACTTCTCATTTCTGTTCTCCTTTATAGTTCTGTGTTTCAGGATTCTAAGTACCGATTGGAGTGTCTGCATTATGTGTAAGTTCTCGTCCGCCGGATCGGGGAAGTCTCCGAGTCAGAACATTAGATGTGAATTCTTAGCTCAAAGTTGGGGAGATCAGGTTGCATGCCGACGTACGGATGTTTCAATCAGTGGCCGCTAGGGTCTTGCCTTCTACTGTCGTCTGTCCTCAGTCTGGCTACCCTTAGTATCCTCTCAGCTCATCCCTCCATGCCATATCTGACTGGATGACTCTTTGATTAGGTGCTGGTCTACTGATCCCAAGCTCGTGAGTTCAAACCTGGCCCAGAATGTCTTTCGGTACTACGATATGTTTAATCTCTTGACGTTTACCAGTTATGCAGAAAGCATTCAGAATGAACAGAACTTCTGAGGACACTTTCCAGAAAGAGCAAGGTGTTCATTTCATTTACCATGAAAGTATCTTTAATATGTAGTATTTTTTTAAAGTCGTTAGACCCGTTTTTTTTTAAAAAATAATTCATAAATTGAGTAGTTCTGGAATGGGGGATTTTCTTGAAGATCGTGTCGTATTTTTGGAAAATGCTTAACTGGAATACCAGGTTTGATATTGAACTTATTTTCGTTTTTTTTTCAGTTATGCTTTAGATAAGCAGACACACACGCGGTCCTTTCCTCAAAAAGGTTCTTTTTTCTTAATTTTCTTATTAGTAAGCATCAGCGCCTTCCAAATGTAATTCCGGATAAACTTCGAATATTGAGTTTTTGGGTGGAATGCAATATTTCACCTAGTACACGTTTTAGGAGAATAGAAATTCTTTAAAATCGTCTCACTGAAATTCGTAGTCTGGGTTTTCTTTTTCATTTCTTTGTATCATTAAAGAAACAAGTTATGTATTTGAGTTTGTTTTGGCCAGCTCTCCTCTTTTGCTTATAGGTAAATGTACGCAGAGAACACGCAAAAGGCAGTTTTATCCGTACCACGGCTTCGCGGATTTGTTTGTAGACACAAATGTTCACACTAGCACTTACGGTAGAGAACAAATGAAAATCGACAAAGCCAAGGGCATCTCGGCCACTCGATCAAACGCCAAGACTGATCACAGTATTACTTAAGTGTGGATGAACTCTCATAAAGAAATGAGTGTCTTCTTTGTATATCCCTTAGAACTAACATTTCAGTAGACCCATGTGTTGGACAGAATCAATAGTTAGTTACCACGAGATGTAATAAATAGTGATTCAAACATGTATATTTAAGATTACTTGGCTAGAAAGTTTATTACCAAATGTGCAAAATTGTGGCAGAAATAGAATATTTGTACTTTTTAAATACGAATATCAGTGAAATGACACACATCATAAACATCCATTGAGATGTTTTTATTGATTGTTGTTTGAAGTTGGCATAAAATTAAGCCTTTTTTTCTGGAAAATACCATTAAGTCTGTGAGTTTTAATTTCTTGAGAATAAACAATGTGTTTAAATTATTAAAATAGTAAATACAAAATTATGTGATATAGGGGCGCCGGGGTAGCATATACAAAGCCTTGACTTCTTTATCATTACCTAAGTATTTTATAATTACCTAAATTACATTAATTTTTCATTTTCAGGAGTTGACCAAAGTACACACAACAGAAAGAGCAAGGAAGCTTTATTACAGGTTTTTTCATACTGTGTGGGAACATAAGTGAATATTTATATTGTCTACTTGTTGTATGCTGAAGTATTGTTGTGATTATGCTCCAGAAGATTAAAATACATAATTTAAATGTAATGATTAAAAGATGTTCTTAATAAAAATGTAATACTTATCTTTATTCCCGCTTAAGCACATGCACCAAAAGATTAGTGTTGATTTTTCTCCATTGTTGTGTCATTTGGAGAACGTTAAACATGGTAAGTACATTTTTAGAGCTACGATGCCTTTTTCATAGCTGGCACGGTCTTGTGCTAGTTAGATTTTAAACAAAATCTTAGAGATGTTTTATACAATATCAGATCTTTCAAAAGTTTTCTTTGTAAAGTATAATTTGGAGTAAGAAAATTTTCTTAAAAATCTTTGTGTCGCGTCTTTGGAAAATGCTGTACTTAAATGCTAAGTTTGGTATTTAACCGTGGTTTTATTTTTCTGTTACGCTGATTAGGAGAGACAGACATAAACACACTTGCACCATTCCTAAAAATGTTTGATCTTTTTTCAGGGCGGATCTCGAAACATCTATTTACACTGAAATCTTGATATCGAATTTTTGGGTGAAATGTAATACTTTCTTTACGTACTGTACGTAGCAGAGAACGTAATAACTGTCGGTAATATTTTGTTTTAGAGCTAGTAGTGAAAGTTTCGAGATTGTAAACAACGTCTTTTTAAAGTTTATTAATTGTTTTTGTCTGTTAAATGAAGAAATTATTCATGCATATCAATAGATTTACGTCCACGTCCTTCTTTAATCAAATTGAACTAACAGAGGAACATGAAGTATCTTCCACACTCATTGAGAACTGACAGATAAACAAAACTATGTGAAATAAATGTTTCTGAATTCGCTCAAAGCAAGAGTTAAGTAAAGGCGTTACTAAAGAGGTCTATAGGAGCGTTATGAAATGTATAAATTATGTTATGCTTTGGAATTTCGTTTTCTTCTTTCTTTTGGTTTGCTTAGCTATTTTCCCTGCCATACAAATGTGTTTGAATATACAGGGTGTTAATGAACTACACTGAAATATTTTCAGAGCAAATGGAGATAACTTAAAGAAGTAATTTGGGTTAGGAAACTTATAACCTGTTGGTTCACTTTGAAATTTGCGGCTATAAGTTTCTAAAGTGCCAGTACTACACTGCTAATTATGATACCATTTGAGTCCACAACACACAAAAATGAAGCGACGTGTTGGAGGACTTCTTCTAGCGCAATGATTATGACTGATGAAACAGGAAAGACATCGCCCATAACATCAACATCAAAAGGATTTTCCAGGAATGAAAATGAATATTTAAGGATCTCATATCATTAAATCTGTCACTGATTTCTTCAGTAAGGCCAGACGTGGTACTCAAGTAATCGTCAGCTTCCACCTGAACGTCAGGAAGCCTTTCAGTAATTTTCTTCGAACATCTGAAGTGTTAGTATAAACGTCTTTCCCAAAAGCTTTAACTTGCTATGAAAGCTAAATGCAGCCTGTGCCAAACCAGAAATAAGTTTAGCTCTTCCTTGTAAAGATATATTTAGCATTTGTAAATGCTGGACCATTTCTTTAATAATAACAGCCACATCTAACGAACACTGGGAGTCATTAAGTTCAGGGAAGGGTCTTCTTTTTTTCTCCCATAAATGTTTGATTGGAACAAGAAATACAAAAAGTCTGCCAAAAACATTGTTTACATAATAGCGATCTCACTAAGCTGTACCAAACAGGAAGCTCATCAGTCTTCATATCTTCTATAAGCAATTTGATGTGTCGTTGTGTTTTGGCACATGAGCAAATACAGCTCACAATGTTTAGAACTACCTGCATATTATGCAGGCATTAAGACTATTTTGCTGCTAAACGTTGTCTGTGAATAATATATTTTAGAGGTAGGAAATCAAGAAATAATGTTCAGAATTTAATAACCCAATAAGCCCTTGTTTCGTGCCACTCATAGATGGTGCACTATCAGTAGCAATGCTGACAATATTACCAAAAAGCACTGATTTCTTTTTCTATAGAATACAATTAAAGCTACGAACCCACAAAGTCACAATATATATCAGTAAATGCCCAAGTGAAGACTTGTACGAAGGAGAACTACATGGTATCAGAACACTTGGTTGAGAAATGGATATAATATGCGTAATCCGCAGTAAGCGAGATTTCATTTTTAATTAAAGTCGAAGGTGACATATAGTTCAAGATATTTTATTATTGTTATCAGTAGTTTCCAGGACTTGGGAATAGTCTGAAATAATAGGAGGAATGCTGGGACGACGCAATATAAAACTCATGGTTTCATATTTGTTGTAGTTAAAACAAATCCTCACGTCCTCAGTACAAGATGCCAGAGGATTAAGAGACGTTTGTGCATGCCTCTGAGATTTCGTCACCTAATGAGAAATATGGTCAAGTCCAGGGCCGGTCGAGGTCTGCTACCAAACACGAGGGAGGATTTTCGGAGCTACAAATCTTATAAAATGAACAAGATACTTGAAAATAGGGCGTAATTACTAATCATGCTTATATTTGTCCGATTTTCGGGGTCTATGTGTGGTTTTTTTTTTTTTTTTTTTTTTTTGTAATTTACGTCCTCCAACGTTAAGCCACATCGGTCGATGAATGGAATGGGTGAAATGACGCTCATATGAGCCCGGGGTCCATGGAGCTTGGAGTTACCCGACATTCGTCTTCCAGGATAAGGGAAACCCCCGGAAAACCCTTATCCAGGTAACTCACCCTGGCCGAGATTCGAACTCGGGACCTCTGGAACGTGAGGCAGACATGCTACCATCTACGCGACCGAGGCGGGCCTATGTGGGTAGCTCATTTGGTTTGGCGCTGGCCCATCCCTAGGTTAACTGACATATAACAAGAACTCCTGTGGATCGAAATTCCAGTACACCGGAGGTAATGATATGATCCTGACAATTAACAGCATCGATAGCAAACAAAATATTTAAACGTTTTTTTTTTCAACTTTCTGGGGGTAAATGTTCGGAAACTGGTAATATGAAATGCCAGAGTTGTCATTTCGGGTGTGACCCTTAAGGATGGTTATTATCGTACAAATATCTAATACAATGAGCTCAACAATGAGCATCACGTTTATAAACAGAACTGCTTTATAACTTTTTCCCTTACCGAGCGGGATGGTTCAGGCGGTTTCGTCCAGGTCCGATTCCCGTCTAGGACCTACCTGTACCATGGGTTTGTTTCGGGGTGCCAGGCGAATGTTGTGTAGGTTAATCATATACCTCAAATTTCTTGTCTCTCCATTATCATTTTACATCATTTCTCATCTGGTGGTCTCTTTCAGGGTAGAAATGTCGTCGGGAGTCTCGGCAGGATGATGTTCTCTTGTTAAAACTTTCTTCTCCATTAGGATAGTCTCTGGTCTCCGAACCTGGTCTGGTGGGACCATTTCCGGACCACGGGAGGGAGGGATATCGGTTGTACTGTCCTGCCGGGGAGGTACCACGTGGTAAAATATAGGGACCCTCCCGCTGCACTGTCGTAGCTACTTGGAACGGCCGCCCAATGTCTGTCTCGCCTACTCCTTCCCACTGGAGTGCCCCACTTGGGCACATAGGTACAATAAACCAATTTTGGTCCTTTGCGCCGAATACCCTCTTTAACGTAGTCCAGTCCAGTCCTGTGCTTTTTCCATGAGGGTGGTCTTTCATAGATCGTTGTATACGCTATAATAAACATAATTATTAACCAATGCAGTATTAATCATGATTTAAGTTAGCGTATATTCTTAATGTTGTCTTACTTTGATTAAAGGGTAAATCCAAAATAATGAACAATTTTTATGACTTTGTTTTTATCTTCGCTCGAATAACTTTGTTTCACTATGTAATATAATTGTGATGTAGCTGGATAACCTATGTATCTATAAAGTAATGTGAAAATAACTAGTGAAAGTGGATTGATCTGACCTAACCTAAAACTGCGGACAGAAATTAAATTAGGTCTGAATGGTCGACATTGGAGGCGAACGTGTAGGGCAGCTTAACTTTTGGTGGCGGCCCTGATGAGCGCAGCACACTATTTACCTATAATAAACATTCCATCCAAAAACTTAATATAAAAATGCACGTAGCCATGTGGTCCAATGAAACCAAGGAAATATCCTTATAAAATATGCGTGTGTATTTTATCTGGAGCGTATAATTCCACAGATATCTCAGGTGTGATATTCCCTCCTAACTCCTCAAGAAACACTTTTTACAAAAATGTATTTAGTTCTATGAGAACTTCTTGTTAGTGGAGTACAACTTTTGTTATATATTTACGTACTTATGCCTTTGAAGCTACATATGTCAAGAATATAGTATACAAATTAAAGTTATATTCAGTAATTTAAAAAATTGACAACTATGTGATGGTTTTGAAATTACAAGCTCCTTCTGTGTTAACGAGACAAATGAACAGCAATTTACCCTTGAAAAGTTTTATGTGTAGTGCTCACATGACCATTGAAGATAATCAAGCTATTCTAACAGAAGCTTATTGCTCTTTCTACTTTATTAAACATTTGCAGAAATCGTCTTATTGCGATTTCTTGTAGGTGTAAGTAGAACAGTAAGATTTAAGCGATAGACAGATCTTAAGAGCCAGTAGTTGTGCGGTGGCTCTGAAATACCATTCTTTTAGCATGGCCAAGAAATAAAACCGGAATATAATTAGTAATGATAAAGGTATAACCATAGAAAAATTCTAAAGAATGACAACGAATATTTCGGAAGTGCTTCATTTCACGAAAAACTGTAATTCCCGCAAGTGTACACGGGGTTTTAGCAACAGTTACAGGTGCTACATGTTGTCTATGTCTTAAGGTTTAGCGGTTATTCAAAGTCATTTAGGATGAAGAGGTCTTTAGAAGACATTCAAAATATGCAGTTAATTTGTCATGACCAGGGACCGGAGGTTTAGGCGTTACAAATCATTAAAATAAGCAGGCAAAAAGGCATGATAAATAGCGAATATAGCCAGAAAGACATTATAAATACGCAATAAAAGACAATTAGAAAAACGCATTTATTTAACAGATTACTCGATCGTCAAAATTTAAAGAACTTCAGTTTTAAACAAATGATAAGCTGTAAATGATAAAAATGAAATATTTTTTAAAAACAACTGTGCATTGCAATGCCTTATTCGTTGCACCTGACAATCAAATGCTTTTTAAGTTCTCTGGGGTCATGTTGACTCTCCTATGATATAACACATTTTTATATGAGAAACTGACCTCTCAATGTCGACAGATATTACTGGAGCAAACCTAAAATAGCATCTTTTAGGACACATTTCAACTGCAACAGGATTGCTACCTTGTAGATTTTCTAAATGTTTCTAAGTTCATCCAGCCACAAATTTTCGATAACACTTTTTTTACACTTTTCGCTAACTAATGAACCCTGCTTCCCTGGTACACTGTCCAGTCTTTGCACTGTATCATACCCAATTTTCGCTGACTAGGTTAAAGGTTGTCCTCTTTCTTGAAGCTGGCAGATCCTTGTGACAAAAACTCTGTGCCGGCCGGCCCAGGCGCGCACTTCACACCTAGAGAAATTTTGGCCCTCTAAACCCTAAAGCTAAGAGGTCCAGGTTTGGGTACACGGCATACAAAGAAGTCACCCAATGTTGCCCCCAATAAACAAATCAAATGCTTTAATTCATTACTAAAATCCTTGATTACAACAAATATGTATAACATGTTCATTATATCAATAGGTGCTAAAATAGCACAAGGAAACAAAGAGCATCACAATCTTTAGCCAAAATTACTCTAACACAAAACATTTTCCTGAAAGAACAATAATAAAGTACGAGGGTAACAAGGGTCCCAGAAAATAATTAAATTAACGGTGATATTACTCAGTAACTACATAGTAAGAGTTTACCAAAGCAAAGTGCCTGAGTAGAAAAATTACGGGGCTAACGTCTCAAAACCTTTGAATACGTATATAACTTTAGGGTAAGCCCACAGTTAAATTCCGTCCCCCATTTAACGATGTAAAAAAGCCAACCTAGCTAGCAGTTCCCCCTTTTAGAAACCCAGAAACATAAAAAGGGAAAAGGCAGTAAAGATTTTGGTCCCGGAACTGAAGGGAATAGCCCATTAAACAAATCACGGCTCACCAAAAGCGATAATGAAAACTCCAAGAAATTTTACCCAAAACTCGGAACACTTATCCCTGACTTATTCGCGTCGACACCAAGCACCAACTCCTCTCCCAATTCGAAGCAGTACACCTAGGAAGACTTTCGGAAATCGCAGCTTTCAAAGAGAGTAGCGGCGGAAATCCGAAGGGATCCCACGAGTAATCAGCGCCTCGAATCGGTAAGCAAGGAAAAGGGTGCCTGAGAAGGAAAACAAACTGTACAACTCAAACTTGGACACAATGAAAGTTGAGTTATTTTCAATTCCAAAGGATAGAAAAGTTTCTTGGCTGCTACAACTGAAGGTGCTCCATCGTCCAGAGTGTTTACCACCTCAGTTATGCTCTGGAAATTTCAAATGTAATAAGTGCTGCTGAGATCCACGTGTCTCATCTCGTTATGGTAGGCTGGGAGGGGGGTGGGCAGAGCTACATCTGATGCAATGGATTGAAATGTCACAGTTCTTGATGGCGCTTACACAGAGATCTTCCATTTCGGACATGGTTCACATCATAAACAGCTATTTAAATAAAATTTTGGATTTTAAAGATATTTACTTTTAACCAACTAGCTCATAGAGGTGAATGAATTTAATGAAATGGTTGAAATGATGCTCAAATGAGCCCAGGTCCCATAGAGCTTAAAGTTAACTGACATTCGTCTTTCCGTACAACACCCTGGAATAATTCTTTATCCAGAAAAACCATTATAGCCTTGATTCGAACTCGGGACCTTATGAACGTGAGGCAGGCACGCTACCGTCTATGGTACAGAGGCTGGCACTCGTCACCTCTCAAGTGATGCTCAAATGAGTCCAGGGTACATTGTGCTTAGACTTACCTGATATTCGTCCATCAGGGTAAGAGAAAATACTGGAAAACCTTTCTCCAGATAACACTGTGACCTAGATTCGAGCTGGGGACTTCTTGAACGCTAAGTAGACACGCTACGCTCTACGCTACAGTAGCGTGGAGTTACATTTTTGTACACAACGATTTATTTGTATCATTGTATGTTCCAATTATATAAAATAATAATACAACTGTCCCAATGTTTTGAGAAAATCAGATCCCTTCCAATTTGGTAAATGGTAATTTGGGGTAGGCAATTTCATTAAAATCCTAATATCTAATTTTTGGAAGACTCTGAACTTAAACATCAAGTTATTATTCACACTAATTTTACTTTTGGTCTTCCTTCTTTTTTATTGTTCACACACATACATAAGAATTTTTCTAGGAAATCTTGTTTAATCTCATTTTGTATCTCCTGGGATACCTCGTTACCGATTTTCTCTATGGAGCTCTATACCTTCGCTGTTCGCTAAATGCCCATTACTCTTTTTACCCCGACTTTCAAAAATATGGCACCAAAGTTTCGAGAAGATCCTCCTACTTGAAGCTATTTTTACGTGGAATGTTTAAACAATATTTTGATTACTTCAAATGGTTGTAATGATTCCTATTTAAATATCCGGCATTTTAGGATACTTGTTTAACAAAATTCCATATTGATATTTCTGCCAATAGCCCGATAATTACTCCTTATTCTATACGAACTTTGTCCCTATAGCTTACTGTAACTGTAACTGTATTTTTGCAATACTACCACAAAGTGCAATGTGGCCATGTTGTACTTTGAATATAATAATAATAATAATAATAATAATAATAATAATAATAATAATAATAATAATAATAATAATAATAATAATAATAATAATAATAATAATAATAATAATAATAATAATAATAATAATAATAATAATAATAATAATAATAATAATAATAATAATAATAATAATAATAATAATAATAATAATAATAATAATAATAATAACAATAACAATAACAATAACAATAACAATAACAATAATAATAATCATAATGACGATGACGATGACGATGACGATGACGATGATGATGATGATGATGATGATGATGATGATAATGATAATGATAATGATAATGATAATGATAATGATAATGATAATGATAATGATAATAATAATAATAATAATAATAATAATAATAATAATAATAATAATAATAATAATAATAATAATAATAATAATAATAATAATAATAATAATAATAATAATAATAATAATAATAATAATAATAATAATAATAATAATAACAATAACAATAACAATAACAATAACAATAACAATAACAATAACAATAACAATAACAATAACAATAACAATAATAATAATAATAATAATAATAATAATAATAATAATAATAATAATAATAATAATAATAATAATAATAATAATAATAATAATAATAATAATAATAATAATAATAATAATAATAATAATAATAATAATAATAATAATAATAATAATAATAATAATAATAATAATAATAATAATAATAATAATAATAATAATAATAATAATAATAATAATAATAATAATAATAATAATAATAATAATAATAATAATAATAATAATAATAATAATAATAATAATAATAATAATAATAAGAATAATAATAATAATAATAATAATAATAATAATAATAATAATAATAATAATAATAATAATAATAATAATAATAATAATAATAATAATAATAATAATAATAATAAACAGCTACCAAAAGTTGTGCAATTGTTGGTTGCTACTAGATTGTAAACATGCTTATGTCTGATTTCTGCCGATTTGTTCAAGAAGCGGTCTTTTACTTTCTCCAGGATTAGGAAACCGTTCATGTGGAGTTTGTCCCATATCAATGTTGGGCCATATGTAACTATGGTGTCGAAGAGTGCAATCACGTTTGTTTTTCTTGTTCTTTTTGGTTTTTTTTTTTTTTGGGGGGGGGGGTTCCAGCCTATAACTCTAATGGTCATATCGGCGGCCGTTCTCCTTGGTGTTAACTCCTATTCGTTGTGTTATAATCATTAGATCATCACGCATTCGCACTCTAATTCATACTTCCAGACTCTGGGGAAGATGAGGAGTAATATCTTGGTCGGAGAAAAATCCCCACCCGCACTGCCGGTAATCGAACTCAGGACCCTAGCACGGCAGGCAGATGCTCTAGCAACTGTGCTATCGGGCCAGCCAGATCTTGTTAGCTCTCTAATGTTATTTATTGCCTTTGCGGCGGCTGTTGCCCTTTGTTTCGTGTGATTTCTGAATTACTTCGTTGTGGTCTGTAAGGTTACGCCGAGGAATTGAACTTGATTGGCTGTTGGCAGGGGAAAATGAGGTGAGTTCGAGAAAAATAGTAAAATAATGTTAAGATCACCGAAGCTTTATTTAAAACTTGTCACTATTTGCAATTTCTATTCACATAATATCGTACTTCATTTATTACTTTTTCAACAAAGAACAAATAGCTGTGGAAAAGGAAGTACCAACTTTTGAAATAATAAGTGCCAACTTAGAATTAATATGAAATAAGTGATGTCGCTACATCATTCTTCAGACCGATTTTATCCTCCTGTGATATCCTGCCTGCGTTTATGAAAATCATGTTCCTATTTTCTCCTTATTTATTTTGTAGTTCATTCTTGTCCGCCCACCTCTCCAGCACGGATACTACTTTTAATTTTAATTTAGGAGGAATTGCCCACAAATATGTGTGTCTATGTTTCTTCATCGTGCACCATATAGTTTATTCTTTCACACTTGAATATGACATCTATCACATCTCAGATCACATAAGCTACACAAGCAGTTCTCCCCTTGTTCGTGGTTCCTGGTGGAATCCATGCGTTGCCAACCTCGTAGCCAGATGTCGTCATTCTTAATTTGCTTGTGTCCAGTCTCTATAATCTATATAATATTGCACCTGTCGCATAGAAATCCTGCCAGATTCTTTCTTTTTTCTTTCTCCAATTGCATGTTGGAAGTTAACTGTGTAAGGGTGATTAATTCTGATTTCATCTAAAAAGGAAATTGCTCCGCTCAACTCATATACTAATCCTGAAGATGTGAGTTTTGGGACTCCCCGAATCAGTGTGAGGTATCTAGCTTTAACTTGTTAAATATTACTAAGGTTGTCTTTTTTGTCAATTTTTTGCAGATTATTTCGAAAGCATATGTGATCATTGGGCTTATCTTTGCTTTGAAGAATCTCATTGCTCTCTTTGTTGACAATATCCCAAATTTACTTCATTTTAAGTTATTCGCATTATTTGTGACAGTGAAATAAACCTGAATTTACCAAACAAACTTCTTTAAATAACATTATACCAAAATTTAACTTTGAATTTAAGACAGGAAAAGAAAATATATGACATTACCATCCCTAAATTAAGAAATTATGAAACAGCAGAACTTATAATGAAACAGAACTTTACAAGGCAAACCAAGGAAAATAATAATTCTAATTGACCATAAATTTAAAACACATAATTCAGAAAAAAGTGTCAATAAGAAAATTTTTGTGTTGTAATATGTTCAGCATTTTCAGATAAAACTGCTGCAAGAAAAACATATATTTCACATCAGTCATTGCAACACATTCTCCCAAAATATTACCACATTTTAACGCTGTGTCAGATACATATCAGCTTCCTGACAAGCCACAAATGATCCATGTTACAGGCACACCTATCCTGTAAAACTTCACAAATACACACACAAAAAATACTCTCTACTCGTAACATCCTCAAAGCATCCAAGGTTACATTACAGCACTTCCTTGAAGCTACAAAATTTCAACTACATCAGACACACATAATAATCTAGGGGCACATCTCAGCACTGACCTAGAAAACACATTCACACTTGCAATGACAAAGGCAGATAGAAAAAGAAGAAACAGAAGCATCACATCTGAAAAAGCTCAACAAAAAAAAAAAAAACATAAACAATATCAGAATTCAGACATAATTTTGATAAATCACTGGTAATTTGAACATAAGCTCTCTAAAATGTCAGTATTATTCAATACTTAGCAAACCAAAGGATGCAAAATAAACTTTAGAAGTACCTGAATAATAAATTACCACGGTAAAGAATTACATTATAACCTTGCTACAAAGAAAATTATTAGTTAACCAAGATAATTTAACACTGAAAATAAAACCTCAAAATCCTGAGCTAAATTTTGTAATTATTATTCCCAATATGCCTTAAAATGAAGAATGTAAAGAACTTTATCAAAAAGAACTTTTCCTAAGAAACATTATACTAAAATTTTAAAGTTTCAATTTAAGAGAGGAAAAGAAACACTTTTGATTACAACCCTACACTCGAATATTGGAAAAAAACTTTTAAAAGGAAATATAACCTTTAAAAATGAAACAGCAAAATAATTTTAACTCACCATACGTTGAGAAAACATTTCAGGAAAATTTCACTATCTTTCACTGTTGCAACACCCACATGATAAACTTTTCATGAAAGATCCACTGCAGATCCCACAAGAACACTAATAAAACTTACACAAAAAGAATTAAAATCTTTACCTTCATAATACACTTTCATCTTTGTTGTTCCAAACACTTACTGAAATTATTCACATTTATCAAACAACCAATACCCAAACTTTTGCTATTGAACTGTTCAGAATCACTTTTTTCTCACTTTAAAACGCCAGAAAAATGTAATATTTAACCAACCAAACACTTTTATAAACTGCATTGCGTCCACTACCATTTTACCACGAAATGACCATACTATCAAATACATCTTAAATGAAATTTTGTAAAGTTGTCATCCTAATCATCATTTACAAAAATTCGAATATTACGTCCAGCTTACAAAAACTTCTTTCAGAAAACTAACCATTCAATATCGTAGCAATTATAACCTTACTTCACAGACGAACACTAATACAAAAATCACGTGAAATACACCATAAATTTCCACACTATGGCACTGAAGTAATGATTAATACACCAATTCCAAAATCTTATGTACCTGTTTTAATCCCCAGAAAACCTAATATTGAGTAGATGAGTTGAATCAGAGAACAATTAACTCATTTACCGAAATTTATAACACGTGGTGGTTAGTAATTACGAGTGAGCCAAAATTACACAACAAAATATTACTCCTTAAATGAAAGTTAGGAAAAAATTACAATATACTAATCAAAATACAGAAAACACTTTTAAAGCCTTTTGGCACGTTATACAGAATTACTAAGGGGATTGAAAAAACTATAAAGAAAAATAACAAAAATGAGGCCAGAACTTCCACGTGGTCTTACATTTTAATACACAATTTCTACATATCATGAAAGATTTCTTTTATTTGAATTTTCACAATGAACCTTTAAAAAAATTAAACGGCGCCTAACACCAATATAAACAAACAAACGTGTTGAAATCTCCTAAACATAATCCTAAGCAAGACAGATGTTAAATAATAAAGTAATGAATGATAATATAGCCTGGCAGAAAGTGATGTACAGTAGCGACGTAACTCTTAGCTGGTAGCTCCCAACCAAATGGAGCATGGGCTGATTTCAACATCATTTCATCATTGTTTTAAGATCAAGCACTCCTAAAAATGTGCTTCTTCAACTAATTGCTTCAGATCTTCTGCATAAAGTGACAAGTTACAGCTTTGCAATTTCCAAAATTAACATCTACTATTTCATTTAAAGTGGTAGCAACTTAAATTCTAAAGAAATTACAGCTTGTATCAGACGAAAATGAAATGGCATGATTTTGTTGGTGGTATTCTAACCTATCTCCTGTAAAATATTCTCATGGGAACTTTAGAAGGTTGATACTGCTGTAAGAGTTTATCCTATAGCAGGTTTCAATGTTTTTATGTCTACAACCACTCCTTTATTAGCGATGACATTCATAAATTCCAACTAGAGTAACAAACTGTTCCAAATGCAATTATTATTGATTTTATACCTGCAAGTGACGGAACATGAATGTAATCTCCAACGAAGTTCAGCTTCAATATTGGAACATTCACCCGTTGATTTTTATATCTGAAAATAAAATCAAAGTAATGTAATGCCAATAAGCTTTAATTTTTACGTGAATGGTTTTCACAGCAATCCACTGAATAGCGTCTTATAGCATCTTACAGTACCACAGCTATACATAGTAGACCTCCAATAATAATGATAATTTTAAACACAAATATCTTATTATTCTCTCTACTTGGGTATGTAGCCAAGATCATTCGAGCTCTTCTTTCTTCCCCAGGATTTCAGAACAATCCTTCCATATTGAAATTGTCAAGATGGCCAAACCACAGAATGTCAAACCAGTATAAATTTTAAAGTTGTAGCAGAACCTGAATTAGCCAATCGCCTTCGTGATCAAGTACGCCAGCGCCTGTATTTTCGTGTGGCAAACTAAATCCTCTTGTTGCCATTTCCCCTATCTCGGCTTCATCCCTATGTGGTGAATCTAGAGAGAAGCCAGAATTTTTTGTAAATTGTGGTTATTATCATCAAACAGGTACACGTCAATCTTCCTAATGAAATTATTGCCAATTATTGCCAAAACGTGCCATTAATATATTCCATCTGACAGCATTTAATTCCACAATTAGAATCCATTCGGGTCATTTTACTGTTCAGATGTTTATAATACCTGCTATTTGCGCCCTATTTGTAAAGAACAAATAAAGTTTGATATAAATTTGACACATTTATATGGATTTCTTTTGAAAAGTTTAAAACAAATACAACTCTTGTTTCATAAAATGTACAGAGAACTGCGGCGCAATCTCTTTGTTGGAATGGGCGGACTATTACCTGCTTTGCAAACAGCAGCGCTACCGACGGAGTGATGAACTGTTTATCGCCATCTATCAGCAAGAATCGCTCATGCAGGACCTGCTGCAGATTTAACAAACTACGTGCGTGTGTCGGGATTTATATTTCGAGGAGCCAAAATAAATAATGAAGATAATATTTTACTGAGTATTTCCCAACACAGCTTCTCATAAATATCCGCGGTATATGTGTAGTGCTGTTATATGCAATCTTACTATAATTTTAACTTTATGCAAGCTAAATTTTCACCATCGACGTTTTTTTTTTAGCCTTTGTTGTTCCTTTTATTCTAGTTCCTTTGGTTATTACCTTGTTGTCTTTCTCTATTCATCTTTCCCCCTCCATGCATACACGCAGACACACCCGAGGCTGGGCTCGAAACCGCGATCAGGTTGCCGCTTTAGTGTGGACGGCCATTGGATACTTCTAAATTAGACCCATTCACTTGAAAACGGCTTTAAGTAAGAACTTGGGCCAAAACCATTCTGTCTCCGAGAACTACGTCAACGCAGCACTTAATTATGTAATACAACGAAATGTCATTTTCTACAGTTCATGTGAGCGTTATGAAAGCCATTACGCTAATGGTTAGATTGTCAACAAAGTACCTAGCATATGTACCTGGAAATGCCATATACTGGTCTTCCAGTGGTTCAAATCTTGCTATGGGTTTGCATTCTTCATTCTGTCTCTACCTTTGCAAATTTGGTCCTATATTCAATTAGTGTGAAGCACAGACAATGGTAATGTCAATTCCTTCAGATAGCTATGTGACTAACACCTTCTGTTACTGTAATGTGTATTGCACTAAATAATGGGTTTGTATTCACATCATGAAGAACTTGTTCTTCACGGTCAATGCTTCGTACTCCTCTCGTCTCCAACATTTTACACATTTTTCTCAAATGTGCCTGTCTGTCAAGTGTCGGTGAATTTGTGAGAATGTCCGTAAGAATGTCTATAAGCAAGGTAACTGCCTACTGGGTACTTTTCTGCATACAGCTCATGATGCATTCCCATCTGCAAGGTCATACACGTAGTACTTATCGATCTGTTCATTCACAAAACATGTTCTCTTCTGTCTTCATTGATCTAGAACAAGCAGTAAACAAAAGCATTCAAATAATCAGTGCAGAACAACGTAATTCGTTTAAATATTAATTGTTTGCTCGAAAACTAACGAAACAAATCCAATAAAACATTTAGCGAAGAGTAATTTAACCCAATTAATTATTAATTTATTTCTATAGTACACTCAAACAAAGCAAATAGTAGACAAGTTAATTCAATTAATTACTATTTGTTTCAAACAGGAGGCAAATCCTATGTAATAGACAGAGTCAAACTGAAAAATTCAATACCATGACCAGGATCTCCTGGTTTACGTGCAGTCACTCTTATCCATTGAGCTACCACGGCCAACGTGCTGTCATGACATTAAGTTCTCCAATAACTCATACATCTTCCCGGTAAACCACTAGGGGCTCTCGTATTCGAGATGCACCGTTGGTGTCATCTTACTATTGTAAATACTTGAGTTCTAGGCTTCATCGTTAAACTTCATATTATTTAGGTTAATTGATGAAAATTAATCGTTCCTTCACAATAGTCGTGTATAGGTTAAGGTTTTGGGCAGATAGAGTCAAACTAAAAGAATTCAATGCCATGACTGGGATTTGAAACACGAATCTCCTGGCTTCCGCACAGTTGCTCTTACCCATTGAGCTACCATGGCCAACGTACCGTCATGACATGTCACTACTCATGTATCACTACTCCAAAAACATTGCGAAAGTGCACAAAATGGCCATGGACGATCGCCGAATGACAGTGCGTGAAATTACTCACACTTGCCAGATGCCATCTGCAAGAGTGTACAGTATTTTAACTCAAGAATTAGAAATGAAAAAAAAAAAAAAATGCAAGATGCGTGCCTCGACTCTTGGCGCTGGATCAAAGACGCATGAGAATGGACACCAGAACACTGTTTGGTCCATTTTAGCAGAAATGAATACGATTTTTTTGTGCCGGTTTGTGACCACAGATGAAACTTGGATGCATTACTATACCCCAGAGACAAAACAGCACTCAAAGCAGTGGAAACATGCTGATTCTCCACCGCCAAAGAAAGAAAAGCAATTCTTTCGGCTGGAAAGTTCATGGTATCAGTTTTCTGGGATGTGAAGGATATCTGTTTGTAGATTGTCTCCCCACTGCACAAACAATTGCTGGAGAATACTATGATAATCTCTTGGACAAATTGCAACAAAGGATACGCAAAAAAGGCCAGGTCCATCAAGACAATGAGCTCCCGCATACATGTGTCGTCAGCATGGTTACATGAACTAAGGTATGAACTGTTGCCACACCCGCCTTATTCCCATGATATGGCTCCGTCAGTCTTCCATCACTTCAAACGAAGATTTGATAGCTGGAGTTGACAACTATTTTGTAGACCTGGAGTAACCTCATTTTCGAGATGTGATCAAGGCACTGGAACATCGTTGGATCGTGCATTATTCTACAAGGTGACTACATTGAAAAAAAAGTTTCAGTGTATAAGTACTTTTTATCTATTCCATAACGAGAACTATTCAAACCACCCTCGTAGTTTGACTCCGTCTATCGAAAACCTTAGCCTATACAGGGCCAGTGTGAAGCAACGATTAATTTCCGTCAGTTAACTTAAAACATCCTACGTAGCCTTATAGAACCGATTTTTAGAAGTATGTTTATATGACTTCTTTGTTTTGAATTTGGGAGGGGGTCCTTGAAATACTTAACAATAAAGATACACCCTGTATATTTGCGTAGCATAAACTGAAATTCAGTAAGACTGAAGAGGACTTAACGCGATGCATATTGTAATGTTCATGCATAACATGTTTTATTTTAATTCAAATTTATAGCCATGGTTGAAGAAAATCTGTTTTATTCACATGCCTTTCTCTACTCAGTTTTCTAAAACTATTCTTACAAAAGGTCATTCTTTTGTTTACTTATTGATAACACCAATAAATATTAAATATATATTTGGAGGGCCAGTTTCGGTAGCATAGATGGTTGCGTGTCTGCCTCACGTTCAAGAGGTCCCGAGTTCGATTCTCTGCGAGGGTGAGTAACCTGGATAAGGTTTCTCCGGGGTTTTCGCTTATCCTGAAGGACGCTTGTTGTGTAACTCTAAGTTCCATGGACCCCGGACTCATTGAAGCATCATTTCATTCATCGTCCGATATGACTAAATGTTGGAGGACATAAATAAAAAAAAATACCGTTGGAGGTACAAGAAGACTGTACTATACTAAAGCGATGGTTGGATTTTTAAAAAGGGAATTGTAATGAAATGACCTTGAACCGCATCTGTCCAAAAACTAAACAAATAGCGAATTAACACTTGGGAGAAGTGCTATGTATTTAAAACTGAAAACTAATAACGAGAAATATTTCGGAATTATGTAGTTATGGCCTAGCAACCTGTTTATATGAACAACTTAGTGCTTTAAAGTATCTAATTTTTTGTGTATCTCCTACGGTTTACAAATTATGTAAAAGTAATTCCACATGAAAGAAATCTCACGGACTATTCGCATACAATTTAAAATATACATTTTGATTTTCATATAAATAATTTAAACAGTACGGTAATTAAAGTCATTATAAGAATCTTTGACAAAATAAAAAGTAACAATGTATTACATGTAAGAGTTAGTATTAGCGTTCGGATATTTTATTCCAACCGACGTTTGGCTGCTTTCTAATTGTTGAGTTATACTGTTTACAGTCTCACATATATATAATATGCACGGTGTTCATTTTTATTTGTGGTTTTACCGCGCAAAATTTGACATCATCATTAGCATTGCTGATGGAGGGAGTTTATATACGATTCCCCTAGCGGCTTGCTATCATACTTGATCTGCTGACAGTAGCTTTTAGGCCTCGCTCTACCAGCAGGTATATATTCTATTTGAGGGGTGGGTCCTGCCCGTGTAATATAATGGTGCGTAATTTTACCTGGTGCGTAGATACGGTAACTATTGTAGTTTGTTTTAATGAATGTGAACACTAAATGACCAATAAATTGCAAACAATATCTTTCAATTTGGTGTTTCTCTGTGAAGATATATAACTTCATATAATTTAAATAAATGAATGCCAAATTAATAACAGTATTAGTTTCAAAACATTTTAGTAAAGAAACAGATTTTCCTTTTTTGTCCTTTAAACAGTGCACGTCATATCGAACAATGAATGAATAACTGAATGAACGAGTGCATGAATGAAACGGATAATATGATACTCAAATGAGTCCAGGGTCCCTAGATTTGAGAGTTACCCGACATTCATCTTCGTGGGATAAAACCTTATCCAGGTAACTCATCTTTAGCGAGATTCGAACTCGCGACCTCTAGAGTGTGAGGTACACACGCTACCTCACACAACGGAGGCGGACAATAAACAGATTATTTATATTATATATTTATAATATTTACTTATTATGTTTACTACTTCTAAATTGGGAAACGTCATTTTATAGCGTCGAGTATTTCTCATTTTGCGAGTAACTGATCTTGTATCTTGTAAATGTTTGATTCACCTATTGGTTTTACGGGAATGCAGCACCGAATTGGCTAAAAATATGGGAAAAATAATTTTCTTTTGTTTTTGAGCTAATAAAATACTGTTAACCTTATAGTATCATAATCCAACTAAACTTATGATTTTCCGGCATTTAAATACTCTCACATGACAATTTAACTGTCCATGCTCAAGTGCATGCTGGCACTTTGTTTCAAAGAATTCAGTCATTTGAGTTCGAATGAATGTATGAAATTAATACATTTGAAATTAGCGGGCAACGTTTCTGGGGGAATTTTGTGTGTTGTTATGATGGTGATTTCTTACAATATGTGGCAACATGGAAACAAAACACTGGCTGCACATATTGAAAGCAAATAGTAATGTTTATATTTTGCTTTTGTTTGAGTTTCTAATGGTCGGGATTTTCTTGTGTTTCTCGTTAAACTACACACTGTTTATATATAATCGATTAGTTTTAGTGTGCCATTTAACATTTATAAAGGCATTTTATACATTAAAACGTTCATATAACTGTTATGTAGGTTATAGGTAAAACATTCTTTGAAATAACAGACCTTTTGTTGACTGTGTATTTAGTTAGGATCATGAATAGGCTAAACGATACATGGGAAGAAACACCTAAACATAACAACACAACAATGGGAACATTCTTGGGACCTGATGTGGTAAGAATACTGATGCCTGTGTACCAAAGGCTGGCATCAGATGAAATCCTAAGAAGATGTACATTGGGCAAGACACAAAATGCAAATGAAAGTTTACATAGCATGATATGGCGTAAATGCCCAAAGGAAATATTTGTGTCAAAGAAGAGACGTCAGGTTGGTGTGACATCAACCATCAGTGAATTCAATTTTGGTTGTTCTTCCTTGATCAAGCTGTAGTGAGACATAATGGATGCTGTGAGGTCACCAGCATGTCTAAAAATTATCCAATGAAAGGACCAATTACGCTTACTTCATTCAGCAACTTCTGCACAGGTAACTTCTAAAGCATCCAGAGGGAAACTGAAATTGAAGAATACTGCTGCAGAAGAGGGAGGGAAGAGGTAGGATGGGCCAACTTACCTATCTGGAGGGTTTTAGTCTCCTTCAAGGCATGTAGCTGAGAAGGAAAATGTTTTGTATTTTAAAATTTGATTTACTCAGTTATAGCTTTTTCAACATTTTTTGTCATTCAAAATGTTCCACACAATACAGTTTTGATTCAGTCTCTACAAAATTTTCAACACATGTTCATGGAAAGCAAACTAAGGTTTCTGTCATATAAATTTTAATATTCATTATATTTTTAAAATTATTGATATATAAAATCAAAGGTTTAATCATTTTTATAACTTTTTTGTTTGCACCATACCTAATTTGTTCCCCTGTGGAACTAAAGGCAGTATAAAAATTCATATAATAGATCTCTCCTTCATAGCAATCTGAATATTTTAAGAAATAGAAAAATTAAAATTTTGAAAATTTTCATTACGTAGAGCGGTTTGAATTTTTCCCAATTTTTGAACTTCACAAATTAATTACTCAAAAACTATTGAAGATACGATAACTAAATTTTGAATTCTGAATCCACTACGCATCAGAACTAAGCGGTAAAAATTTCAGCAAGATTGGTTGAAAAGTGCTTGATTTGGGGTTTTCAGTGTTGCATCACCGTAAGGCCGCGTCGTGGCTCAGTGGTTAGACCGCTTGGCTCTCACCAAGGCGGCCCGGGTTCAATCCCAGGCGACCGCAAAGTGAGATTTGTGGTAGACAACACGGTGCTGGGGCGGGTTTTCTCCGGTACCTCCGGTTTCCCCCGCCATCTCATTCCACCGGTGCTCCATCTTCATCTCATGTATCATCACTGTCACCGCCTGTGGTGCCGTATGTAGTAAAAGCGGGCGTTAAACACTACACACACACACACACACACACACACACACACACACACACACATCACCTTAAGCCATAAGGATACCAACATTAAGAAAGACATTTTAATTAAGCGTAAGTATGAGAAAAAGGTTATATCATATACTGATTAAACGTAAGACGCTTATGTTCAAAAAAATGTTTGTCAATTTGACGTTACCTGGACATTTTTTTTTACAACATTACGCTCCGAGGGATTTGTCTGAATGCCGGATAACGCTGCATAAACTCCTCTATGCAGCGGTTTAAAACATATTTATTTGTCGCACTAATTTTAATGCCGGTAAGAAAGTAGCATTCAAACTTGCAGACGTGGTGCTCCGTCTACTTATCTACCTTTAGAGTAGAAACCTGCTACTTTACATATATACTAGAATGATAATCATGATAACCGTAAAGAGGGGTGAAAGGCGAGGCCGGTTGTATTAGTTATCAACACAATCACACTCAGAGCGCTGTAGTTTCTGTTCCGCAAACATTACCGCTTCTTCTCCGTAGTGGACACTAAGATTTCAAGTTAGACTCACCGGTCAACTATCACGTCACTCTTGCTCAATCGGAGGGCGGGAAAAAACGAATAAAAATGAACACCGTGTACAACCTTTTTCTCAAAATTATTTCAATTTTAGGGCACGCCACTATGCCTAATTGATAGGTGGAGTAATACCTTTTCAATGAATAATTTATAGGATGGGCTTGGAAATAAATGATAAAGAGTAGAGAGTGTCGTACATGTAGATGAAAACTGCGAAGATCTTTTGAAATAATGCGGCTCTGAATGTGTGATATGTCCGACGCACGTGGCTACCCTCATATTTCACTTGTCAACGTAGCAGTGAGCGCGACATCTGGTGTCAAGCTGCGTTGTGACGGACGCTAAAATCGATCACGCCAAAGAGCAAGCGAGCGTTGATAGGCACTTGTCTTTGATAATGGTCTCTGGGAAACAATCCCATCTGAGATGTCACGCGAAATATCACGAGTGTAAATTAATTTATACCAGTTACTCTCTCTCTCTCTCTCTCTCTCTCTCTCTCTCTCTCTCTCTCTCTCTCTCTCTCTCTCTCTCTCTCTCTCTCTCTCTCTCTCTCTCTCTCTCTCTCTCTCTCTCTCTCTCTCTCTCTCTCTCTCTCTCTCTCTCTCTCTCTCTCTCTCTCTCTCTCTCTCTCTCTCTCTCTCTCTCGCTCTGTCACCTACTTTTAGCTTGTAGTAGTATACTACTCTAACCAAAAGTTCTGTATTATGGTCAGATGTGCAGGAGCCCTAAATTGTATAAAAATTAAAAAAAAAAAAAAAAAAAAAAAAGAAGTCTACTTTTATAGATAGTCAACATGGAAAATTCAATGCCGTGGCCGGGATTTGAACCACGGATCTCCTGGTTTCCGTCCAGTCGCTGTAACCCTTGAGCTACCATAGCCAACGTGCCGTCCTGACATTAAATTCTCCATTTGACTCGAATATTTCCTCGGTAAACCACTAGGGGCCCTCGCATCCAAGATACACCGTTTGTGGCGACTTAATATCGTAAGTACTTAAGTCCCAGGCTTCATCATTTAATTCTTTTTAGTTTAGTTAATTGATGGAAATTAATAATTTCTCCACACTAGCCGTATATAGGCTAAGGTTTTTCATACATAGTCAATATGGAAAATTCAATGCCTTGGCCGGAATTTTAACCACGGATCTTTTGCTTTCCATCCAGTCGCTCTAACCCTTGAGCTACCATAGCCAACGTGCCGTCCTGACATTAAATTCTCCATTTGACTCGAATATTTCCCCGGTAAACCACTAGGGGCTCGCATCCGAGATACACCGCTTGTGGCGACTTGCTATCGTAAGTACTTGAGTCCCAGGCTTCAGCATTTAACTCTTTATTTTAGTTAATTGATGGAAATGAATCATTTCTCCACACTAGCCGTATATAAGCTTAGGTTTTTGATAGAGTCAACATGAAAAATTCGGTGTATCTCGGATGCGAGAGCCCCTAGTGGTTTACCGGGGAAATATACGTGTCAAATGGAGAATTTAATGTCAGGACGGTACGTTGGCCATGGTAGCTCAAGGGTTACAACGACTGGACGGAATCCAGATGATCCGTGATTCAAATCCCGGCCATGACATTGAATTTTTCATGTTGACTCTATCTATCAAAAACCTTAGCCTCTATATCGCTAGTGTGGAGAAATGATTAATTTCCATTAATTAACTAAAATAAGAAAGTCTACTTGTATCTTTATTTTCCATTTCAACAGCATAGCTTATAAGCAGAGGAAAGGTTTTTTTTTTTTTTTTTTTCTTTTTAAAGATTTTTTTCGCGAATTTTGGCGAATTTTTCCTTTTTTCGAGAATATCCTTTCTTAGCGATGAATGAGAAAATTCCTATAATTTTTAGTCTGCGCAAGAACAATTATATAAATATAAAGTTAATATAAAATTCATGTTTTCATAGCATTAAGCTAGAAGCCGTGAAAAGATTTTAACAAATTTAACGAAAGCAAGATAAAATGTAACACTTAACAAAGCCAATACAGTGACATCATCATGCTCACTGAAGTAAGGGCTAAGTGATGCAATAATAAACTGACACCACAGCGTCCTGCTGGTCCGTGATACTGAGAACTGTTTTCCGCATGCTAACTAGAAATGTTACTTATTGGATAGCAAGCACACCGTACACAGCATAAACCTCGTGTTATGTTGACCAAAGGTACTGAGAAGGTACTGAACATCTTGGAAGCTATTCTCAGACATTACATTAACCTTAAAATATTGTCCCTCATTGCTTAGGGATGTGTTCCGAAATTCCCGAAAGTTAAAACGTGGATACAAAAAAATATCTCAACTGAAAACTACCCAGATTTAGTGGCTAAACTGTTCCCATTGCCTGTACTGACCCGATGGTCTAACTGGTTTAATTCAGTAGTTTATATTGCCAGCTATTTTGATGATATTGTACATTTCTTTTCTAAAAAAGAAAAGCTTTCAGTTCCTGCGCAAAGTTTGTTAAATGATCGTTGTTGCAGTGCCAATTGCTGCATTATTTTAAAGGTGCAAGCAACATTTGTTGCTGAAAATTGCAAATTGATAACAAATCAATATTGGAATTTTAATCTAAAAATTCTGTGGCTCTTCTTATTCTAACCCGAATTTGAGATCCAAATGTGAAGTATTGGAGAGTGGTCACTTTGGAAACAGAGTAAGTGCACTTTTAGATCATATCATGGATCCCAGTATTAGAGAAGCAATAGAAGAGAATCTAAAAGTTTGCTGCCGTATGATTGTGTCTAAATTGAAACTCAATTGTGGCAAAATAAACTGATGATGTTATAACCATAAAAGCTTTAGTTCATTTGTTTGAGCCTTCTAGGCCAGTTACCAAATCACGTGTAGGTGATTTAAATCACGTAATGTCAACATTTAAACAAATAAATGCATTGAAAATCTGTGGTATTACTTGTGATTCTGACTTCCTCCTTTGTTACAAAGAGCTTTGTGATATTGTTGAACAGCAAAGCCATGGTGATAACAATAACAGATTAGATGTAGTAACAACACTTGGCATTGAAGGCAAACGCTGATTCTTGACGCAATTTCTGTGAAATGTCCCTTCAATGTCTTTGGTTGCCGATGTCAAACGCTGACAGTGAGAGATTTTCTCTACATATAACTTAGATGTGACAGACAAAAGAACAAGTATGAAAAGCGAAAATATCACAACTTGTTGTATGCCGCAGTTTGGCGATCTGATGTATGACATTTGATTTTATTCTTGTTACTTTCTCTCTGCTGATTAAAATATTTTAATTTGGAAAAAAGCGGTTTTAGTAGTTATATTACTCTAGTTACCTGTTACTTTTTATTTCAGCCATGTCACTACTCATTAATTCGCCCCGAAAATTTGCGCGAAATTAATGTGAATTTATGGTGAAATTTTCACCAGAAGAGACCACCAATTAAAATTATAAATAACTGTCACTTCAAAATCTTGCCTCTGCTAATAAGATTGTATTTAAAATATGAATATGAAAAAAGAAAAATTATAATTTTCATATCAAAAGAAATACACAAAATCTTAACATATGAATGACTGGCCCCCTGGCTCAGTCGGAAGAGTACCTTCCCCGGTTTGATTTCCCGTGGTGGGGTGGGGATTTTTCTCCGACCAAGATAATTCCTCATCTTCCCCAGCGTCTGGAAGTATGAATGAGAGTGCGAATGCGTACGTGTTCTAATGATTAAAACCCAACGAATATGAGTTAACGCCGAGTTCTTCAAAACGAAAGCGGTCGCCAATATTATCATTGGAGTTAAAGGCGGGGTATAAATGAAAAGAAAACATATGGACGTCAATGTGTTGCACTCACATGACCTTCTCTACACACTCCTGTAAAATTATTTTCAGAAAAGTTTATTTTTCTGCCTGCTTCAAGATAGGAAGGTACATAAATGTTTTACTACATATTTCTTGTAGATACCAAGGTTAGAGCAAAATTCAAATACTTTAAGTGCTGATTTCTATGTGATGAGTCTAATATTTTGCTCTTTTTGTGTGGCGCGAAGGAGCAAAACATTAATAACGAGCTCCAATTTTATTGAAATAAGTGTTTAAGACATTAAATTTTTTTCACGCAGTGTCATAGAAATAATTAACAACACAAAGAATGTTTTGACCCAGGTTGTGTGCTTTAGCGAGATCTCCATCTCATGCTGTTTTAATAGTTACACAGAATTCTTTCAGAATGAACATATTGTAGCAATAAATATTGGCGAGCAAGGAGCTCCACGTTGGGGCGACAGTTTCAAGCAATAATAAAATGGGTGGCACACAATTCCACTTTCCTCTACAGTTTGATACAGTAATAAGGGTAGCTCAGGGTAAAGCAATGAGGTTTCTCACAGGGTATGCGTGAGTATGTATGAGAAGGATGGTTTTAATGACACTGTAATGCCCGTTTCAAACTGGTTTAATGACTGCTTCTTTTTATCATAACAGCAAACTTGGAGTTGCCGACCAAGGGTTACCAGTATCACTGTCTAGAGTTACTGTATGTGAAATGTTTATTACTCGATAAAACTTAACTCGTTCTTCACGTCCTTATGAACCGATAAATATCTTGTCATCGTTTCTGGTCTGCCCTCGACCAAGACAGAAGAAGACTGCCGTAATCGGCTTCACGCCGAAGACTGCAGTCCACAGCTGCGCATAGGTGTATGTGTGACTTTCACTTTTTGGAAGCCCTCTTTATTCAAACAAAGATTCCTTTGTGACCATTTCGTCATGCCATTATTGAGCGTCCGAAGAATACCTATTCAAACGGAGTCAAGTGCTACAGTTTAGAACTCTGCTAAGGACACTGTTTCTTACGTTTCTTTTGTTGAAACAACTATTCAACCCCGTTGCTATTCAACTCAACTGCACCTGCACGCGTTAGACACAAATATACATTCCTTTGAACCTCATTACGATACTTTATATATCGCATCCCTTAATTTTGGAATCAATATCAAGAGTCTATTTCCAGAAACCCAGGGGGATGGCTCAGGTGGTTTCGTCTGTGGCCTGCATTCTGAAGGTCCATGTTCGATTTTCGTGGGCGTCCAATTTGACACAATAGCCATTTTCGGAGGGTTTCCCGCGTCGCCAGGCGAATGCTGGGTAGGTCACTTACATCCCCAGAATTTCCTGTCCCTCTATTTCGTATCATCATTCATATTTTGGTCTCTTTAAGGATATAAGTGTCGGCGGCGGTCTCGGCGTTGCATGGCAGGATGATATGCTCATGGTAAAACTTGTCCCTCTGGTAGGATGGTCCCCGGTTTCCGAACCCGGTCTGGTTGGGCCGATTCCGACCACAGTAGGGTAGAATAAATAAATGAATGAAAAAAAATGAAAAAAGAAAGAAAGAAAAAGAGAAAGAGAGAAAGGGAGAGGGTGAGAGGGAGAGGAAGAGGGAGGGAGAGGGATAGAGGGAGAGGGGGAGAGGGAAAGAGGGAGGGGGAGAGGGAAAGGGGGAGAGGGGGAAAGAAGTAAAAATCTGAAGTACTCCATCCTGGTACATAATTTCTTAAACCAGGACGTTTGTTCCAAAGCTTACAGTTATTAACTCCATTACACACAATTAAATAATATTAATTCTTCAGTTTAATTACTTTCAACTCATATATAAAATAAAACACAATATGATAAAATAAGTAAGACAAACCTATTTAACTACCATACTCAAATACGTACAAAATAAACAATAATAAAACATAAAATACAACTTTTTTCATCAACCTATTCTACATCCAAAGGTTTTCGTATAAAAATTAAAAATCAAATTCAAATTTCTTTTAATACATTTCCCCCAAAATATGTTTAACCAATTGCTGTTATAAATTCACTTTAAACAATTAAACGTACACCAAATTAAAACATTTAAATTAAATTTCATAAGTAGGGTGGGATGGGGTTGCACTGGCCTGCCGGGGATTTTCAAACTGTTAAATAGTAGGGACCCTGCCCTATACACCCTCATGGTTTCTTGGGACGTCCATCCACTTTCTCCTCTTGCCTCATCCTTTCTACGTGGGATGCTGCACTTGGAGGCAGAGATAAAATAGACCAAGTTTGGAACTCCGTGCCGATCCCCTCCGTAAAGTAGTCCTGTCCAGCCTATTCGTATAAAGTTAAACATGCATTGTATTTATATTCCATTTTGCATGGGATATATCCAAAATATGGGATTTTAATGAAAATTTTTAGAGACATTCTTGATGGAATCGAAGTATCGAAACTTTTGTAAGTAAGAGTACCTAGGGAAGTAGTTTTGTAGAATTAGGAAATACAAGAAGATATGGAATAATAATGGAAAGAATAATGAAATTTTGGTATAGTTGTGCAGCAAAAGAAGGAGGGGAAACTATGAAATTATGCCAGAGATAGCAAAATAAATTAGAGAACTCAAATAGTTGGTGGGCAGAGATAGGAGGAATTATGAAAAAAATAGGAATGGGAGATATATGGAGATTAGAGGAAAGGAATACAAGCGATGTGGGTAAATTGGTAAAATGCAGAATAGAAGATATAGAAAGGCAGGAAATATGGGGAAGTGTAGAAAATATGAAATCATTACAACTTTACAAGCAAATAAAAACAATTTGGGGACGAGAAGCATATGTGGATTACTGCAATATGCAAGAGAGAGAAAAGGGATAGCTTGGATGAGAACAGGAACAATATTTCTAACAGGGATAAGAGGTAAGGAAAAGGGAATTTGTGAATTGTGTCGAGGAAAAGAAAGCATAGAACACTATGTAACAGAATGCGAGAAGGTTGCAATTAGGAGAAAAATGGTTTGGGAGGCAAAATGGTAGAAAGTAGAGAAAAGAATAGTAGCTATAAAAATGTTAACGGGAAGGGAGGTGTGCTGATTGCACCTTTCCTTTAAGAGGCGTGTGCCTCAGTTGTTTCTGTGTCCCTTTTTCTCCGTGTGAGCGCCTGAAGGTTGCTTTAGTTCCTCTCTCGAATAGCTCTCCGAGCTGACGAGACAGAGCAGTCGAGGTTCTCCTTTCATAGCGCGCGCACGGTGATTTATAACTGTCTCAGCTCCCGGGTGCAGTTCAAAATCATGTAATGGCAGGTGTTAGAGTTAAGTTATAATGTGTACAAAGTTGAACTTTCGAGGAAGTTTAAGTTAAGTGTAATTGTGCAAGTAAGCTGTCAGTGTGAATAAGATATAAAGCTTTTAAATTATCAAAGTAAGTTATAAAATTGTACCTTAGCCTCCGGGTACAACTCAGAGGAAAAGAAGGTAAGAAGTATTGGTGAGTTCTTGCAGAAAGTAAAAGAAAAATGGGCAAGAAATATAAAGAATATAGGAAAGGAAGATGAGGGGGAAGAATGGGACTATGTAACAAGGAGGCATGGAGGTTAAGAGCTACCTGGCAGAGCAGAAGACCAGTGTGTCATGTAAGCCAAGGTAGCAACAAGGTAAATACAAATAAATGTAGCCTAAAGTTGTAAATTATAAAATTTTGGAATATGTACAATAATTAATTCAATTAAAAATAATTCAAAATTCAAGTAAGAGTAGGCTCGCGTACAGGATTATCTTCAATCTCTTCTTGTTGCGTCCTTTGAATTTAAATATGATGTTTCTGCTATAACCAATTTTTTGTATTTCATTTAAGTTTATAATATATTCACGCGGAGAGTGCTCAAAAATTCTATTTTTGGGAGGGTACTTATGGTGTACCAAAGTTATGTTTTCCGTGAAATATTTATATTTGAGTACATCGCAATATCCTTTCTTACGTATTATGTACATGGTTGGGAAGGGGAAGGGTTAGGTTTGGCATTTGTAAAATGAGCTGCCTATGAAATAATGCTGAAAAAATGTAATCTAATATCAGTGTTTTTCCCTTTTGAAGTGAAGAAATCATCCATTATAAGCTTCATTTAAACATAATTCTTTTAATTTAATTAGCTGGAAGTTGAAAATCAAAACACTCAACAAAAAGAGAACGCCCTGTGTAGGAGCTACCTGTGAACATTATTTTTACCACAGAACTTGTACCTGCAGTGTTGAAAGAACATAAAACTAGCCTCGAAATTCATCAGTCATGTTTGGTGGTGATGTTCTTCTTGGAAAGTAGGCCACCAAGCAGTTGATCACATACACAGTCTAAACTTGTGAAAGGTTTCACCAGTAATGAAAAGTAAAATGAGCCAAGTAGAGACTACAAATAACTTAACAAAGTCTGGCTTATTGGCAAAAAGAGATTTTGTAAGGTTTAAAAATTAATTCAATTTCCGCAATTCCTCCTCTCTCCCAGGGAGGCCAACCAATGAATAAGTAAAGCGTAACTGCGTTAGGACGAAATTAGTTTCATTTCCAAAGGGTTTCCAGGAGCTCATTCTGTAAACGATGCCTTAGTGTTCGGGTTTAGAAACTTATTTCTCAGGTTCTGGGTCAAATACAGAACCTGGAGATAATTACTTTGGTAGAAACCTTTAGCTGAAGTAAATATGATGTTGCAATTTTATATGCAGTTCGCCACAAATGTACAATTAGAGGTCCTACAAAGGCAATCAAGATTTTTGAAGATATCTGAGCTATACGAGGGCTGTTCCATAAAAAAGATCATAATTTTTTTACGGTCATAATGTTTCTCACTAAAATTCAATCTTATTATATTCTGTTAGCTTAATGTGAAACAAACTAGATGCAGTAGTTTCATTGTTGGTACTCCAGGTTCTTGCCTGTGAGAACCAGGCAAGTTCAAATATGTTCAGTATCACCAACCACTGCAATGGAGGTAACACGCGAGGAACAGTATGTGGCTTTGAAGTTCTGCTTTCGTCTCAACAAATCTTCATTTGGGGCCTATACAATGTTACGGAAGACATATGGAGAGTCTGTTCTTCCCTAAAGCACAACTCGAAGGTGGTTTAAAATGTTTAAAGGGTGGAGACAACCAATTTCAAAGGCAGGTGGACCTGCTGCGCCAATTACTGCTCTTACTAAAGAAAACATCAACACTGCTGCTGCCATTGTGAGACAGGATCGACGAATTATCTTAAGATCACTTTGTGAAATACTGAATATCATTGGGTGCCACCCACTCGTTGGTGATAGAAACATTGCACATGAGACGTGTTTGTCAACGATTGGTTAAAAGACTGTTGATTCCCGAACAAAACGACATTGGCCTGCAGGTCTGCAGGCAGTTAAAGTTGATGTTAGAGGAAGATACGTAGTTTCTTTCAAACGTAATCACTGCTGATGAAACTTGGCTACATCATTTTGATCCTGAGCGCAAACAACAAAGCTCAGTGTGGAAATCTCCTTCATCACAAACACCCAAAAAACCGGAAGTGATATTCATGAAATGGTTTATCAGCATGTTGTACCTGCACACACATCAGTAACTGGACAATACTACAGGGATGTCCTGAAAACATTGCAAGTCCACATCAGGCACAAAAACCACATGTCCATGAAGCAGGCTGGATGCTGCACCACGATAATGCGCGGCCACATATTGCTAATGTTGTTGCTGAATATCTTGCAAAAATCAACGTGAAGTGCATTCCTCACCCTTCCTATAGTCCGGATTTAGCCCCATGTGACTTTTTTCTATTCCCTAACTTGAAGAAACGCTTTCGTGGGAGGCATTATCCATCATCAGAAGCAGTGGTGAAGGCTGCGGAGGCGATTTTGAAGGATATCAAAAATGGTTTTCAGCATGTCTTTTAAGACTAGCAGAAGCGCTAGGAAATGTGCATCACATTCGAGGGAGACTATTTTGAGAAGAACCAACAAAATTATGATAATGAGTAAAGGTACGTTGTCGAAAAGAATTGTAATGATTCTCTATTGAACAGTCCTGGTAAAAACAGCCTTGGCAGTCCAAAATATAAGGTGACAGTTCACGAGACTTCAAAGCGTAAATTTCCGATCAAATTTCAATGTACTGAACTTTTAATAGACTACATATTTATCTACATATTATGTATTCACACATTCCCTTATATACATAATACTAATACGAGATGCGTTCAAGTTATAACACCTCAGTTTTTCAGATCTGAGACTAGATAGGAACTTCTGCTAGTGTTCTAAATACACGTGGACCCCTTGTAAATGCGTGATAGAGATGGCAGCACTGTACAGTGTATAGAACTATAGTGGCAGCGATGAGACTGTGTTTGATGCTTAAAATGGCGACGTTTGCATTGCAGGAACGGCGTGTCTTCATTCGTTTTCTCCATTTTCGTGGTGTGACACCTATTGAAATTCATCGCCAGTTGAGTGAGGCATGTGGTGTTGGTGCCATGGATGTGTCTAATGTTTGTTCCTTGGTGCGACAGTTAAATGAAAACAGAACATCGTGTGACAACAAACCAATACAGCTGCAGACATCGCCTACAAATTTGGCATTTCCGTGGAGTCTGTGCACACAATTCTCCATGAAGATCTGAAAATGCTCAAAAGGCGGTCCTCCAAAACAACGTTCTCCACCCGCTGGATCATGTCGTCAGACCAGCTGGTGTGAGGCCGTGACTGTGTTTGTTTATTGTCACACGATGTTCTGTCTTCATTGAACTGTAGCACCCAGGATCGCACACTAGACACATCCATGGTACCATCATCACATATCTCACTCAACTGGCGATAAATTTGAATAGGTGTCACACCGCGAAAATGGAGAAAACGAATGATTACACGCTGCTCTTGCAATGAAAACGTCGCCATTTTAAGTATCAAAAACAGTCCTAACTCCCGTCGCTGACACTAGAGTTCTGTGCGCTGTACAGTGCTGCCATCTCTGTTACGAATTCACAAAGAATCCACGTGAATTTAAAAAAAGTACCCCTCTGATTCCAGTCCTGAAAAAATGAGGAGGCGTTGTAACTTGAACGCACTTGGTACTTCAAAGAGAAACTTCTTTTTTCTATGGGGTTGTCATCTCCATAACCATACCCCATAGGAACATCTGATTCGTTCCTATAACCATGGAGCTTAACACTACGCTTAAGTTCGTTTTATACATGACTACAAGATTCAAAGCAATTTAAAACCTCATCACAGAAAAAGAATTATCTATACTTTATAGAATATAAAAAGGCGCTGCACTTTGTATGGTATAAAAAAGTCTGTCATATTTTATTCAAGAAATATGCAGATGGCCATGGCTAATACTTAAACAAACAAAATACAGGGTTTAGAAAACAACAATGTGTTTTTCTCATATTTGTTTATTTAGTAATTATAACATATCTTAGAAGCGCATGTAATGAAACAAGTCATGTTCAGGGGGTCCCGAGTTCGAACCTCGGTCAGGGTGAGTTACCTGTTTAATATTTCTGCGAGGGTTTCCCTTATCCTGACAGACGAATATCAGGTAACTTCAAGCTCTATGGATCCGAGTCTCTTTTGAGCATCATTTGACCCATTTCACTCATCTTCCGATATGACAACGTTGGAGGATGTAAATTAAATGAAAAGGATAATGAAAGAACTGTCAAAAGTTCTGAATAATCGTTACTCTAATGTTATACATATAAGATCTGAAGATTCTGGATGCCAAAATCTAAAGTTCTCCATATAAGAAAGCTACTTATTTTGTGTTTGTGCTCAAACTTTGCTCCGATATATTAAATCCATTGATCTGAATACTGTCACTAGGCATTGTTATGAGGCGAGCCGTGGCCGGTGCGTACTAAAGAGATAGGCAATGCCGTAGCTGGTGCGTACTAAAGAGAGTTGCTAGACGCTTGCCGAAAGAGAGAAAGAAACAGACAGATAGATATCTGGAAGTTTCTTTTTTTCTGATGCTCTCTGGATTGCTACCGAGCATTCCGCTAATTTCTAGAAAAATGAGTGGAGCTATAAAAGCGCCGCGGCTAGTCGGACATCGATGCCTGAGGTTTTACTCCCATTAATCCTGGACGCGTAGGACCAGAACCCGGACCTCTCGGGTTTTTTACCATAGGACAGTACCTATTTTATAAACTACCCCCCCCCCCGCTGCACACGGCAGAGAGGACGGAAGTGGATACGCCACTTACGCGCCAATCCATTTTTTTACAGTGGAGGGGAAAAACCCAGTTACAGGCGACGGCCCCCGTGCGATGGCCGACAGTGTGAGGGTCCCCGTGCCCTGAGGGGCCAGGCATACTCACTAAGAAACCCCTCCACGTGTTAGTTACGTGAATCTTATATTAGTTTGCGTGCATTTATTATCACGCTTCTTAGTCGGGTCCCGCATAGCACCCCGGTTAGTATGTGGTATCTACTAAGCTGACATGCGATGCATGCGAGCGCGTCAACGTTGCTTCTTGGTGGTGACCATGAAACCTGGGCACCACCAAGTGTTAATCATTCGTTAGTTAAATTATATAGCTGTGGCCTGTTAGTCAGTGTTGCGTGTATGTAACTTATCGATTATTTATAAGTGCTTTGTAAGCCTATGTGTAAAGCTCAGGCCTTGGTGACCTGTTAGTCAGGGATTAGTAGTGGTATGGTTATTAGTTCTACTTATGTCCCCCGTTTCCTGGGTTTGTCAGTGGTGTTCGATCGTCCTTTGTTCCTTAGTCCATCCGTTGTGTCGTCAGTGTGTCCAACTCCATCTGCAGTCGCCCGCTGTCTCTGTGCCTGTAGGACACTGGTGGGAGGCCCTCTAACTCCCGGACCGCCTTGACTGTTGTCAAGGGCTTGGAGGGCTCTGTGCGGGCAGCGTTCTGAAAAGAGTCAGTAAGAAAAAGATTAATGAAGGGAAAGTAGGAATGTCAGCCTAAGGGTCTGTGTCAGTCGTCCCTTACTCGGTTGTTCAGGAAGTTCTGAACGTCGTCTTCATCGTCATGTGTGAGTCTTCTTTCGATAAAGTGATAATGGTCGTGCGTGTATGTTTATTTCTGTAGTGTAGTTTCCGAGTGGTGAGATTAGAGGATTGTGGTGTATCTCTAGGTTTTTATAGGTGCCATATGCTAGCTTCTTAATGAATTCTTCAAAAGGACCAACTACCAGATAGCCTTGGTAGCGCCGCCGGTGATCTAGCACACCAGCTACTAGCTCTGCAGGCTAGTACCCGGGACTTATTAGGCGACCCTCTACCCCCTCCGGGCTGCCGTAGCCTGGCCGGAGGTACCCAATTCCCCGTGGGTGTCGGGAACACACTGCCCCCTCCAGTCCAACCCAAGCCGAACAGCTCCCATTCAGGGAGGGGATCGAATGTTCGGCCCGAGTGTCCTCTAGTAACGTCAGAGGTACCATGAGTGCTAAGGGTCCACAGCGCTCGCACCACAGCAGCTGTAGGAGACGGATCCCCTTCCTTATGGGACGGCTAGTCGGACATTAAAGTAAATAAGAGGATCCACTCCCATTAGTCCTGGCCCCGTAGGACCTGAACCCGAGCCTCTCGGGTATATTTACCGTAGGACAGTACCTATTTTATAAACTGCCCCCCCGGCCTGCACACGGCAGAAAGGACGGAATTGGATACGCCAATTACGCGCCGGTCCTTAATGAACCAGCTACCAAAAAAAACCTTGGTAGGGCCGCCAGTGTCTAGCTCACCAGCTACTAGCTCTGCAGGCTAGTTCCCGGGACTTATGAGGCAACCCTCTACCCCCTCAGGGCGGCCGGTGGCCTGGCCAGAGGTACCCAATTGCCCGTGGGTGACGGGAACACACTGCCCCCTCGAGTCCAACCCAATCCGAACAGCTCCCAGAGGGAGGGGCTCGGCATGTTCGGCCCGAGGTTCCTCTAGTAACGTCAGAGGTACCACGAGTGCTAGGGGTCCGCAGCGCCCGTACTTTGGCAGCTGAAAGGGACGCATCCCTCCCCCTACGGGGGGCTAGTCGGACAGGCAGTTTTTGTGCAGTGTGCGAGTTTTGTGGACATTTGAACTCTACTGCAGTTGCAAGTTGAGAACTGATAATTGTGTGTGCAGCTGTGTAGTGATGTTAAAGTGAAATCTTTTGCTTGTTTACGTGTGGTGAAGCAACGAGAGACATTGTAAATTGCGTGTTTGTATGACACGTTATTTTTAGAGCCTGTAAGGTTTGTACAAAGCGCCTTTTTACCTGAAATAAAGAGCAGTTTGAATTTATGCAAACTAGATTTTTAATTCTACGAATCCACAAAGTCACATTTGCTGTCAGGAGTGGAAGACGATGTTGGAAGCTGCATTGGCCAAGATTTTAGAAGAAACTTCCAGACATTTATGTGTCTCTTTCTCTCTTTTGACAACTGTCCAGCACTCGGTTCCGCACTAGCTATGGCACTATCTGTCTCTTTCGCACGCACTGGCTTCGGCCCGCCGCATAACAATGTCTCGCTACAATACGTTATCGGACTGCTCTTCATTCGCTATTTGAATATACTGGGCTGTAAGCAGTTATAATTATAAGGGGTGAAGGAGATGATTCAAAATAAATATGCTTTAGATTATTGTACAATAATTTCAGAAAGATTGGAGGTGAATAAAATTAGTTAATTCGTCTCGGGAGATTAAAAATTGAACTGCGCAAATCAGGTAAGAGGCTAACATTATAATAGTAATGTAAAACGTAATCCTTGTAATCACGTTAAATCACTGATAACTAACTTTGACTAGGAATAATTTTAAACCAGGTAACACGGACCTGGTTGCAATTACTATCTCAAACAACAAAGTTCACGTCATCAACAATGTGGAAGAAAAGGAAGGGAATATTCACAGGGTTTCCTCTTCCCATCGCAATTTCACATTATTATGTACGTGACATTTGTAAAGTGTTTCACAAAATACCTACTACTCTCCTGTAGAAAGGAGAGGATTAATTGTATACGAATCAAACATTTCTTCGTGATATCTGTTTGAATATCCATATTCAGTGGTTAATTAGGCCAGAAATAATCCTTGTGGGGGAGGGGGTGAAAAATGCAACGTTAGGACCGCAACTGGTATTCTGATGGTCCGTTGTTCTTGCTCCTATCTTTCCTAAATGAAAATGTTTCTAGGTTCCATCATTTTCATAATTAGTTGTCATAGTATGGTATGTATGAATTATATATTTATTGTGCACATTCCAAAATTTTACAATTTACAACTTTAGGCTACATTTATTTGTCTTTACCTTGTTACTACCTTGGCTTACATGACACCCTGGTCCTCTGCTCTGCCAGGTAGCTCTTAACCTCCATGTCTCCTTGTTACTTAATTAGCCCCTTTCTTGCCCCTCATCTTCCTTTCTTATATTCTTAACACTTCTTACACATTTTTTTTTTTTTTTTTTTTTTTTTTTTTTTACTTTCTGTAAGGACTCACCAATGCTTCTTATCTACTTTTCCTCCTTTCCTATTAACATTTTTATAGCTACTATCCGCTTTTCTACTTTCTCCCATTTTTTTCCCCTCCTAAACCTTTTTTCTCCACATTTCAACCTCCTCGCATTCTGTTACACAGAGTGCTGTGCTTTCCCCCCACACACAATACACTAATACCCTTTTCTCTACCTCTTATACTTCTAAGAAATATTGTTCATGTTGTCATCCAAGCTAGCCCTTCTCTCTTGCCTATTGCAGTAATGTACGTATTCTTCTGGTCCCTAATTTCCTTTTATTTGCTTGTAGATTTGCAATGAATTCATATTCTCTAAACTTCCGAATAGCCACCAAATACCTTAAACCTGATACGTGTGTTTTTCCAAATAACTGTTAATTTCACGTCTTGTCAGTGTCCACCGCCAGTGGTCCCCTGTGGTGCAAGAACGTTAAACACTAAATGTTAAACACTACTGGGTGTGGAGAATTAAGGAGGCTTTGGCAATTTCCTCCGAGAGGGGCAAGCTTAAACATGATGCCTGATTTCAGTTCAGCTCCTCTTGGAAACTGGCCTTTAAATGGAAATCCGTCGACTTAAGAACCACAGATCAATACAGCTTGATCATCAAGCTAAGTAGTTACGTTTCTTTGAACCAGTTAATTTCTTACTCTCACGTCATCTCTTGACCTGGCATTTAATTTACTTAAAACAGTCTTTTGTTCAGCAATGTGAATTTTGATAGTGTTTTGTATTTGTTTATATTTGTCTTATATCCAGTGATTCATTTGTGGTTATAACATTTAATAAATAACCTGATGATGGGAGAGTTGCACACTCCCGAATCGACGATTTCTAATCGTCTTTTCACCTGGCTTGCTTCCCGATTAAAACTTGAGCACCGCAAATGTTATTGAAACTATATTTGAGTGTAATTGTAATGGTGGATTCTTGAAATTCCACAGATGGCAAACTATGGAAGGACGTTCTTTAGAAATACTTCCCCTTATAATTAAGCAGCGTCTGATACAATTATGAAATTTGTATTTATTGGAGTTTTGTACTAATTGATATTATGGTTATGCAAACTGAGTGTAAAATTTGCGATTTAATGGGTTTACGTCCCTTAGGTTGGGTAGATAGCATATGACGAGAAGCAGATATATATTCTGGTTGATAACGAAGTTTGCTACACAAAGTAGACAGAGCAGTGTCTACTAATAACGCAGATAAACATAAATGCCCCCAGCTATGCGTTGTAGCACGGAGGAGCAAGATGGGAAGTTGCACTGCCAGGGGCTGTTGGAAATATCACTGCACACACCCGCAATAATATTGTTTTAAATATCATGGGCACAAGCGAAAGGTTTCAGTCTGTCATATTTGGGGGAGATCAAACAGGAAAAAATTGCTTTAAAAATTTGATGTGTCAAATCTCGTGCCTCCATTTACTCATTCTTCTACAAATTATTTTAAAAACCGTTTTTCTACTTCAAGTTAATCAGGATTAATGTAAGAGCAAATACATATGTGACGACTTTAAATTGCACCCTCTTTGCACAGCCAGGAGAGAAACTAAACGACCTCCCGCTTGAGAAAAGTATGTGTTGGAACATTCAAGCTAGTAACAAAGAATATCTCGGAAACGATTAACTATACCAGGAAAATTACTTTGACATATACTGTGTTTTAACATGATCTATAATACAGGGTGTGTATAAATGAATATCGGGGTTTTAACTCTTAATAATATTGATTTTTTAAGCTTACAGTTATAAATGATATCTCAAATGAAAAAGAAACTCAAACAGTTTTATTTGTTGGCACCAGTGTGCATGTGCGTGCAATGTTTCTGCCGAAATCCGCTACACAGGGGTAGTAGCAAATATGGCGACTAGTAAACTGAAAGCGTTTTGTGTTTCGCAGTTCGCAAAGACCGAATCTGTAGTTACTGTTCAACGTGCGTTCCGCATTAAGTTCGGTTGTGATCCTCCTAACGATAATAACATTCATAGACGGTATCATCAGTTCTAAGATACCGGCTGCCTTTGTAGAGGGAAGAGTACGGGACGACCAAGAGTAAGTGAAGAGACTGTTGAGCGAGTGAGAGAGTCGTTCACTCGTAGCTCAAAGAAATCAGTCCGGAAGGATAGTCGTGAATTACAAGTTCCTATACCGACATTTTGGAAAGTTGTAAGGAAAACCTTACGGCTACATCCTTACCGTTTATAGTTATTACAGGCTCTAAAGCCGACAGACCACGGATTACGTGCCAACTTCGCAAACGACATGTTATTTCATGACGATGACGATTTTATGGATCGTGTTGCCTTTAGTGATGAATCGACCTTTCACCTTAGTGGACAGGTTAACATTCATAATGTGCGCATCTCTGGCTCAGAAAATCCTCACGAGATGGTACAAACGCAACGAGATTACCGTAAAGTGAATGTTATTTGTGCCATATCACGGGGAAAGTTTATGGGCCTTTCTTTTTTGGTGAAGCTACTCTAACTGCCACTTCTTACTTTGATACACTAGAGCAATGGCTCTTCCCTCAGTTGGAAGAAAATGAGCCAGAGAACTTCATTTGCCAGCAATTTGGTGCGCCACCTTACTACATAACGAAGTACACGATTAGTTGAACGTCACTATACCTGAGCGCTGGATGCGCCTCAGGTGCCCGAATGACAGGGCTTGCTCTGCATGGCCTCCACGTTCCCCTAACCTAACGTCATGCAAGTTTTACCTTTGGGGCTTCATCAAGGATCGTGTATACGTGGCTCCCCTACCAGCTGACCTCCCTGAATTAAGAAACCGGATTGAAACAGCTGTTGTTGCAATTACTAAATACACACTTATCAATGTTTGGGAAGAAGCCGGCTATAGGCTTGATGTGTGCCGTATGACAAAGGGTAGTCAAATTGAACATTTATAAGGCTCTTGGTAAAACTGTTTGGTTCGCTTTCTCATTTAACATATCATTTATAACTGTAAGTTGAATGTAATATATATTATAAAGAGTTAAAGCTCCGATATGAATTTATACAAACCCTATTTTCTGAGTAATAAGATTTTGTATAACTCTTAGATTTACCAGTTATGCAAAAGTAACTCAGAAGACTTCTCAGGACCTTCTCAGAAAATCAAACACACAGATTTCATTTATCATGAATATTGTAAATGTAATGGTTACACCCATTTTTCATGAAATTAATTATTGTGAAAGCTTGTCCATTCCCTAAAACACCACACACTCACACACTAAAGAGCAGTTTGTTATAGGGGATACCTATTCATGAAAAAAAATTAGTGTGGTATCCCTGGAAACTTCTGAACTTAAATACTAAGTTTTGTGTTTAAATTAGAGTTTACGCTGTTTAAATATGTTGTTAGGCCGCGATGTGGCCGGGTGGTTTGACGGGTTGAGTCTCACCAAGGATTGATCTCAGGCGGCCGCAGGTGAGATTTATGGTGGACGGCGTGGCGGAGGAGCGGGTGTTCTCCCGGATCTCTAGTTTCTTCCCGTCATTTTTTGTTGTTGTAATTTACGTTCTCCAACGTAAAGTCAAATCGGACGGTGAATAAAATGGGTGAAAGGATGAGAAAATGATCCCAGGGTCTATAGAGCTTAGAGTTACCCGACATTCGGCTATGAGCATAAGGGAAAACGCCGGGGAAAAAAGCCTTATGCAGGTAACTCACCCTGGCCGAGATTTGAACTCGATATCTCCTGAAGGTGAGGTAGACACGTTACCATCTACGCTATCTAGGTGGGCTCTCCCCACCACCATTCAATCAACTGCTCCATTATCTTTTTTATTCATTTCGCCCTCAGTTTGTCATCCACTTCTCTCACTCTTTTAGCAGGCATTGGGCTGATCATCCATCCTGGGTTCTGTATCTGATTCAGAGCCTCTGTTTCTCAAACCGGATACCTAAAGAGATAGAGGGGAAACATTCCCCTAACACCACGATAGGGACGTTGAAAAAGAAGAAAACGTATGCCGTTCATAGATAAACAGAGAGAAACCTTGATGGATAGAGTCAACATGAAAAATTCAATGCCATGGCCGGGATTTGAACCACGGATCTCCTGGTTTCCGTCCAGTCGCTCTTAACCTTTGAGCTACCATGGCCAACGTGCCTTCCTGACATTAAATTCTCCAGTTGACTCATATTTCCCCGGTTAAATGATGAAGCCTGGGACTTAAGTACTTACAATAGTAAGTCGCCACAAACGGTGTATCTCGGATGCGAGAGCCCGTAGTGGTCTACCGGGGAAATATGAGTCAACTGGAGAATTTAATGTCAGGAAGGCACGTTGGCCATGGTAGCTCAAAGGTTAAGAGCGACTGGACGGAAACCAGGAGATCCGTGGTTCAAATCCCGGCCATGGCATTGAATTTTTCATGTTGACTCTATCCATCAAATATCTTAGCCTATACACGGCTAGTGTGGAGAAATGATTAATTTCCATCAATTAACTAAAATAATAAGAGTTAAATGATGAAGCCTGGGACTTAAGTACTTACAATAGTAAGTCGCCACAAACGGTGTATCTCGGATGCGAGAGCCCGTAGTGGTCTACCGGGGAAATATGAGTCAACTGGAGAATTTAATGTCAGGAAGGCACGTTGGCCATGGTAGCTCAAAGGTTAAGAGCGACTGGACGGAAACCAGGAGATCCGTGGTTCAAATCCCGGCCATGGCATTGAATTTTTCATGTTGACTCTATCCATCAAATATCTTAGCCTATACACGGCTAGTGTGGAGAAATGATTAATTTCCATCAATTGACTAAAATAATAAGAGTTAAATGATGAAGCCTGGGACTTAAGTACTTACAATAGTAAGTCGCCACAAACGGTGTATCTCGGATGCGAGAGCCCGTAGTGGTCTACCGGGGAAATATGAGTCAACTGGAGAATTTAATGTCAGGAAGGCACGTTGGCCATGGTAGCTCAAAGGTTAAGAGCGACTGGACGGAAACCAGGAGATCCGTGGTTCAAATCCCGGCCATGGCATTGAATTTTTCATGTTGACTCTATCCATCAAATATCTTAGCCTATACACGGCTAGTGTGGAGAAATGATTAATTTCCATCAATTAACTAAAATAAGAGAGAAACCTTTTTTTCTAGAAATGGATTTTCTAACTAGGGAATTCCAAAACGTGTTTTTATGGTGCATTCACAGAATCGAAGTATTCTTTACTGAGAATCAATTATTTCTGCTTACTGAAGCCTGTAGTACAGAAACTGAACGATATAGAAATTACATTTGAATACCTTTTGCTACTCCCTCTTCTGCAAGGTATTACTACGAAAACCTAGACTCACATTCGAGAAGTTTCGGTTTTGACACCCAGCAGGCTAGCTACTCTCATCACGGGTTATTACGTATCTTTCTTTGATCGGTAAATTTCTGCTCTATCACAAAGATCCTGTCTAGTGTGTCGCCGTTGAAGGTAGCACCAGGTATTCGTTGGAGTCCTGCCTGGGAATATAGTGACCGCGCTTAAACAATCCCCAGCCAGCTCTCTTTGTAGGGAAAAACTGTTCTTGTCCCTAACCACAATGTCATAAACATCTTAGGAAACACCAAACGGGGTCAGAGGTGAAGAATGTTAGGCTCGTGTTTACAGCTGAGAATACTCAGGGTTGCCGTTGTTTAAAATAACGTTTAGAGGCAGAATATAAATAACTAAATAAAACAGAATTCACTGTAAGAAATCATTGATCTTTTCAAATAAATTTTAATGATTAATGTTTCCTGTCATAATACATAATGTTACAACGCTTTATAACATAACTGAAAAAAGAGATCTATTACCTATGCTCTTATGGTATTAGTACTTATATTATGTACAAGAACTAAATGCGTATTATTAGCATAATATCCAAGGAAAGTTTAGTAAAACATCATTACAATTTTAAAGGAATTAAATTGTATCAGTGTGCATGAATTTGCGAGGGATATTTACTTGCAAATTAAAGAAGCACTTTGGATATTCTGTTAGTTAATAATAATTTATAAGTAAAGATTGCACGTTAGAGCTTTGTTTATTGCAATCGTGAGCCGATTTATCCTAAAACATTTTCTTTTGTCCTAAGGCAAAAACAGGTGGTGAATTTCTGTTGATTTAACAAAGCAATATGTACTTCAAAAGTAGAAAACAACAACAAATAAAACAAAAAAAACAAACACCAAACCCAGGCATTAAAAAAAACTACTAACGAAACTCTATTAGTCTCTTTAAATTTTGGAAGCTTTTTTTACAAGGATGTCTGCTAATTTTACAAGTTTGAATAAAGTTAAGCAGTGTATTTTTTGGGGGGGTGCCTTCTGTTAAACACAATTTAAATAAATAATTACGTACATTCCGCATACTAATTAAATGTCATAAACGCTTTAGAACTCGAAAAAGGTTAGAAATACTGTTAGGTATATATTACAAATATGAACAGAAGTGCATGTTAGCATATCCATGTTAGGTTCGATTCCCACGGTCTCCCCAACTTAATTAAATTACGCTAGTGCTAAACGCCAATAACTATTAAACACTAATAAATTTATAAAACTACACTAACTACACTAAGTAAAACACTATGTAACTTCTATAAATATAAGCTTAATTAACACACATAGGAAGCACGTTTGGACACTCTAAGCTAATTTTTAAGGACACGTGGAAAATATTGCAACAGCGCTCGAACTTGGTGAACGTATTAAGAAGGACCACCCATAGTTTTAAGGGTGAAAAACCCTTATACTTGCTAACGATGAGGAGGCGTGGTCAGAAGGGAAAGCTTTGGGTTCGCAGGCCGCGCCGTGGCTCAGTGGTTAGACCGCTTGGCTCTCACCAAGGCGGCCCGGGTTCGATCCCAGGCGACCGCAAAGTGAGATTTGTGGTGGACAACACGGCACTGGGGTGGGTTTCCTTCGGGATCTCCGGTTTCCCCCGCCATCTCATTCCACCGGTGCTCCATCTTCATCTCATGTATCATCAGTGTGATCGCCTGCGGTGCCGTATGTACTTAAAGCAGGCGTTAAACAATACACATTTCATTTCATTTTGATGTCGCACGGGATGGAGTGGCTTAAGCTACTATAGCTGAGGTGTCTTGAACCGCCCGCTCCATACGCGAGCTAAGACAGCTGTAGTTTGTCGTCGTCAGGATATACTCCATGTTGACACACCTGTTAGCTCACATTGTCGTCCTTCAATTCTCAACCCTCATCCTTCCCTCCCAGGGTTCACTTTACGGAAGACTTGTGGTGCTCTGCTCCAATTTTCCCCAAGTGGCTGCATATTCCTACTTGGTGTTAATCGAGATAAACTTTCACACCAGTGCGGTAGTTGTGCGGTCGGCCACTGTAGAGTAATACTAAAAACGTCAAAGGTTCGGCAAGGACATGTTAATCGCATGCTCTGTGACAGAATACCAAAGTTAACTTTCAGTTTCCAAAGGGAAGACGAGATACAGGACACCCAAAGACCACATAGACAGACTAGTTTAAATAAGCACCATTTGGTACGGAACAGAGTTGAACTCCCAATCCTTGCAAAAACTGCAGTAGAATCTCATCATACACTTACACGTTTCAAAGAAAAATAATAGGCTAAACCGATTGTCAGCTTCTTTATAAAATCGAATCGTTATGTGATGAAACAATTACCGACTTATTTGAGCAACACAAACATCCTACGTTGGCTTCCCAACTGGGGATATCTACCTTTCTGTACTTAGAATCATTCTGCACCTTCCAAATTTCAGCAGTATGCATAACATGGGGATGAGTGTGGGCGCATTTTAATAGCAAGCTAAGTAAAAGTACATTTTAAAATAGCTTTGTTGTAGCATCATTCATTTTTGAGCTTCTCTGTACGTTTGTCATCTTTTAAATTCATTCGCTCCTCAATAGTTTTTAAACATAGATAGACCAGTATAATAGCGATAAGCTTTAATAAAAATGGCTCTACAGAGCGGGATGGCTTAGGCTGTTTCGACTGTGACCCGCATTTGGGATGCCCGGGTTCGATTCCCGTAGCTGACCTACGGGGTTTTCCCGGGTCACTTGGCGAATGCTGGGTGGGTTAATTACATCCTCCGAATTTCCTGTCCCTCTATTTCTTCTCCAGTATCATTTCATATCACCTCTCATCTGGTGGTCTCTTTAAGGGTAGAAGTGTCGGCGGGAGTCTCTGTGGTGTATGGCAGGATGATATGCTATGAGGTAAACTACTTCCTCCTCCGGTAGGTCGGTTGCCGGTCTCCGCTCCTCTGCTGGGACCATTTCGGGACCGCCAGCCAGGGACCTTTGGGGCTCGGATAGCCTCCCTGGGACCATTAGGTCTCGACTGCTGGGCCCGTTGCCGTCCCGCTGTAGGGAGGCGATTTCGTTGTCCTGGCCTGTCGGGGGAAGTCTCTATCCAAGTAAACTGTAGGGACCCTGCCCTCTCTACTGTCGTGGCTCCTTGGGTTGGCCGCCCTCTGTCTCCTTCACCTCATCCTTCCTCCCGGGGGTGCCCCCGCTTGGGGACATAGGAACAATGGGCCCAGCATGGTGGCCTACGTACCGAATCCCCTCCGTAATGAAATCCCAATCCCCAATCCAATACATATGGCTTGGTATGTCCTTTGTACCTACAATGAAACTTCAAAATAAACAAATTAATTTAAATGTTTATCTTAATCAACATGTAGTAGCACAGCTTGTAGACGTTGTATCGAGCAGAAAAAGTGACGTCAGTGTAATAGTTTTTCCTATTCCTAATATAACTTAAGATCGGACTTCAGAACATTTGCTGATCAGCAATGATGTTCATTGTTTTGAAATGATCTGTTTATATACTATTTATAAAATTTCTGAGGTTACGGTTAAAGGAAAAAACAACAATTTTCAGCCGGGAAATGAACTCGGGACTTCTGCATTTTCTCCAATGTAATGCTTATAACACGTGATAATAAAGTCCAGCCGTTCACAAATGTTTTAATGTAATTTGTATTCCTCTACTGTGTACCTAATCCTTGTTTGACATAAGCTTGCCCCGTATCTCTTAACGGTCACGTGACTTAATCACCTCTCATTGGTTGCTATTGTAGTATAGACAGTTGTGCGGTAAAATTTAGTTCGTTATTTAACATGGTGATATATCTTTATATGTTGGAAGAGAATTGTCAACGTTATATTTTCGTAACTATTTGAATTAAATATGTTACGCAACAGAGTAAATTTATCTGAAATGCATGTTAATTCTTAAAGGAAGTAAAGAAGAGGTTCCTTTGCTCACAAGCACATGTAATGATAGCACGTGCTTTAGCGGTAGTGATGACATATTTGTTTATATGACTTTTATCACTGACCTTGTTTTGAACTGGATTAGTCATATATCGCCATTCGAAGGTGTGTTGTGCCGAGTGCGAGAGCTAAATTATTTTATTGGTCGTTTATTCCACCTGTACTTATATGTGTAATGGCAGAGTTTACTGCCAGTTTTTCGCTGAAGCATCGCAAGAGAAAAGCTTTACAAAGCGGCAAAAAGGAATTGTGATGCATGTGTTTAATCCACTCACGGAGAAGAATCCGTCGTTTTCAGTGAGAGAAGTCGAACAGCTGTGCTCTGAACTTCCAGGTGTGTTAGATGCGTAGGAACATCGCGACATGAAATTGAGACAACAGGAAAACTTAACACTTCAGGGGTGGTATTGCTGTATGGCGAAGACGTTATTTAACGACAATCAGACTGCTCCGGGATACAAATCTCAAAGTAATTTACCTTGACGGGACTTGGGTGAATGAAGGACACACGACAAGTATGGCGTGACACGACTTTTAAGACTGAAAGACAAACATTTGTGCAAGGTATGTGTGCTGCCTTTAACAAATCCCAATGGTAAAGGCCGAAAAACTTTCATAATAAACTTGTTTCAGTTTCATTGCTCATTCATTCAGTTTCAACTTGCTCAGCTTCATTATAAACTTGTATTTTTGCATGCCTTCATTTGCATGCCTTATTTGTATGATTTTATCTATCTTGCTGCCAATTATTATGACGTTTACTGCAGGTTTAAATGTGACGGGAAGGCACCGCCTATGGCCTATGGCACGAAAGTATTAGTCAATTAGGATGAGGGGGAAGGTAGTAGCACGCGGAGTGATACACGTCAGCGGGAAAAGGTTATATGAAACAGAGATTAGGATATATTGCAGTTTGTGAGGAAAACATAAGCCAACCGTATTGTTACTGCACAAAAACCTTTCGAAACCGTTGGAATTAGACAGAGCAGGAACATTCCACTTTGAGAACACTCTCCCGCGGCCGACATTGTATAAAATCACTGGTGATGCTTCTTTGCTTGGAGAGAGTTAGTTCAGCGAACAGTTAAGTTGACATTTGTACAAAAACGACCATGAGTGAGTTTGTGTGAGTCTGTCCTTGAAAAAATAAAGAAGAAATGGGAAGCAGATAGTTAGCAAAGTAAGTATTTTGGTTCAGCATCTTCTCAGGATGCGACAAGGAGATTCTCTGGAAATGATTATCCTCTACAATGTACATTTTAGGAAAATTATAATTTTCGCAAAAATAGCTGAAAGGATCTTGACTAAAATGCCATATTGTGACTTAGTGGGTTCGTAGAATTAAAAGTTCAGTTTGCATAAATCCCAAATGTTCTATATTTCTGTAGAAAAGCACTGTTGGTACTTCGCTTTGCAGCAAGCTGACGTAATATAAACCAACACAATCTCTCGTCACTTTATACAAGCAAATAAAAAGAAATTGGGGACGAGAAGCATATGTAGATACTACAATAGGTAAGAGAGAGAAGGGTTGGCTTGGATGAGAACAGGAATAATATTTGTAAGAGAGATAAGAGGGAATTTGTGAATTGTGTGGGGGAAAAGAAAGCATAGAACACTATGTAACAGAATACGAGGAGGTTGCAATATAGAGAAAAACTTTTGGGAAGAAAAATGGGAGAAAGTAGAGAAGAGGATAGTGGCTATAAAAATGTTAACGGGCAGGGAGGAAAAGAAGGTAAGGAGTATTGGTGAGTTCTTGTAGAAAGTATACGAAAAATGGGCCAGAAATGTAAAAAATGTAAGAAAGGAAGAGGAGGGGGAAGAAAGGGACTAATTAATTAATCAAGGAGATATGGAGGCTACCTGGTATGGAGGTAAGAGCTACATGGCAGAGCAAAATACATTGTGCCATGCAAGCCAAGGTAGCAACAAGGTAACGGCAAATAAATGTAGCCAAAAGTTGTAAATTGTAAAATTTTAGAATATGCACAATAAATATATCATATCATAGCACACGTAAATAAACAAAAGAGTTCACCGTCAAATCACCACTGTACGCGCACAATTATCAATGCCGTTTACGACTGACTCAACTGGCTAGTCGCGGCTTCCTTTATATACCCCTGCTCGTTGTCCTAGAAACTTGCGGAATGTTCACAAACAATCAAGACGGCACTAGAAAGACGAACCCTCCAGTCATCTGTCTTTATCTGTTTCAGCAAGCTATTCATCTCCGCGGTGCACTATCCGTCGCTTTGTGCGCGCCGGCCGCTCCAGTCGCAGCAGTGCGATCGGCGACAATATATTTAAGATATTTTTTATGAGAAATGAAATATTGCTGGAATATTCTATAAACTTTCGCATTATGTTTGATTTTTGCCAAGAGATAGGGAAAATATTACTACACAAAATCAGCAAATATCGCTAATATATCCAATTTAAAGGAAATACGCTTTCTTTTTTTGTAAAGTGAACCACTTCTGAAATATTCCTTGTTGTTTGCCGGAGTTTTACAATGTTAAAATGCGTTTCTCAAATGTAAAGTTGTTTTCATTTTTTGTTTTTTCTGCACAAAGTGAGTTTAGTTTAAAGGCCGTCTCACAAAATACAGCTATAGTCCTAAAACAATTGAAATATTGCCATTTTTCCGTTGTACCTACGAGAAAATGACCAATAAGATTGGTAAGCGTCTATCCCACTGAGCCACCATGGCCGAAATAAAGTAGAACAATAAGCCTCTGTAAGAACGGGGGAGATAGTATACGCTCCTTGATTTTGCAGAACGTCCCACGTAGATCTGGGCTTGATTAAATACAGTAAATCTACCATGTCTATGTCTAGTATCCGCAATTGTGTGTGTTTTTTTTTTAGAATTTTTATCATTTTATCAAGACCACTTTTTAATTTATAGTAATGGCTCCAAGAGCTCAAATGAAGTTGGTTTTGCTTATGTGTGTGTGGAACCAAACCACATACATTCGGATTCCATGCTAGCATTTCCATTTATACAGCAGAGCTTTATGCAATATACCGGGCATTTTACACGTGCGTCGACGAAATTTGGGGGACTGCTTAATCCTGAGTGATTTCCTCAGTGCACTTCAAAGCCTTCGGCAACTATACACCTACCACCCTATTGTACAGCATATCCAGAATGCCCTCCACATTTTGCACGCTTCCGGCGTTGGCGTGGTGTGTGCATGTTTTCCTGGTGACGTTGGCTTGTCGCGGAATGAAACGGCGGATTCAGCAGCTAAGACGGCTACCATGAAGCTAAGGTTTAGAGTACCATCTTTGACATCCAAAGATTTTAGAACTGTATTGCGGAGAGCTGTGCAGTAAAAATAGATATGTGAAAGAACTTCCGATTCCCTGGGATACCCTTGGTCGTTCATCTCGTCCAGAGGAGGTGAGTTTGGCTCGGTTGCGCATTGGGCGCTGCATTTTTACGCATAGTTTTCTGTTTAGAAGGGAGCCTGCTCCAGTCTGTCCGTTATCTGCCCGACACGTGCTGCTAGAGTGTTTTTGCCTAGCACCCCTTAGGACGCCTCTGTAGCTGCCGGCCAGCTTTGCAGAAATGCTGGCGGATGACATTAAGGCGGTGGAGAAGGTTTTTAAGTTCCTCTCTGTGTTAGATTTTAGAACTTATGAAGAGATTTTTTTCCCTGTTTGGACTTATATTTCTCTATTGTATATTTGTTTTTGTTGCGTATATGTATTTTTGAGGTCTTATTTGCGCTCCAAGTTTTAGAATAGTGTATATCTGGGTATTGCTATGAATGTTTTTTTTTTAAAAGGGCGCTGATAACCACTGCAGTTGGGTGCCCTTATGCATATATCACCATCACCATCACCACCACCATCACCATCACCATCACCATCATCATCGTCGTCATCATTAGCCCGCCTCGGTAGCGTGGTGGTAGCATCTCTGCCTCACGTTCAATAGGCCCCGAGTTCGAGTTTTGGTTAGGGCGCGTTACCTGCATAAGGTTTTCCCGGATTTTCCCTTACCCTGAAATACGAGTGTCGGGTAACTCTAAGCTCCATGGACCCCGGACTCATTTGAGCATAATTTCAACAATTTCATCCATCGTCCGATATGACTTAATGTTGGAGGACATAAAACACAACAAAAAAGAATCATCTGTAAGAGTTTTGTGTACAAGGGTGCCAAAGAACCGTATTTTTAGTACATTATGGATTGCACATCAACATGAGCTTCGATATGACACAGCAAAGGTATTAATGATTTCATCCAACAGCATTATTTTATTTTCAATAGTTTACTGGTGACCATTCCTATTTTGAGCAGTCTTAAAAGAAGATCACGGTAATTATAAAAGATGCTAGCCATTTAACTAAAAACTAACAAAAAGTGGTATAATAGAGCTGAATGCAAATACTGAGAGGTACTAATAAAGTATGATAGTGAAGCTGTTATATAACGTGATGTTTATATCATTACCTGCGGAAACAGAACGGAATGTATAGCATTATACAATCCACATAGTAGTTGACGATAGTAATAATAATAATAATAATAATAATAATAATAATAATAATAATAATAATAATAATAATAATAATAATAATAATAATAATAATAATAATAATAATAATAATAATAATAATAATAATAATAATAATAATAATAATAATAATAATAATAATAATAATAATAATAATAATAATAATAATAATAATAATAATAATAATAATAATAATAATAATAATAATAATAATAATAATAATAATAATAATAATAATAATAATAATAATAATAATAATAATAATAATAATAATAATAATAATAATAATAATAATAATAATAATAATAATAATAATAATAATAATAATAATAATAATAATAATAATAATAATAATAATAATAATAATAATAATAATAATAATAATAATAATAATAATAATAATAATAATAATAATAATAATAATAATAATAATAATAATAATAATAATAATAATAATAATAATAATAATAATAATAATAATAATAATAATAATAATAATAATAATAATAATAATAATAATAATAATAATAATAATAATAATAATAATAATAATAATAATAATAATAATAATAATAATAATAATAATAATAATAATAATAATAATAATAATAATAATAATAATAATAATAATAATAATAATAATAATAATAATAATAATAATAATAATAATAATAATAATAATAATAATAATAATAATAATAATAATAATAATAATAATAATAATAATAATAATAATAATAATAATATACAAACACCTGTATATGAATGGTAGTTTTTATTGTAGCCATCACATCTTCGCTTGCCACATAGTTGTCAACTTTGAGAAATCTCGAAATTTCTTGCACTCTGTTTTTTCATATCATTACAACAGGATTTATCCATAATCTAACCACAATTTTACAAAAAATATATGGGTATTCTGTGCAACTTCTCAGTATTTAAATTAGAATTGACAGCATGTACTTCCACAACAAATGTTTATTCGTTCCATTTTATGTAAATTGTTTTCTGTAGCTAATATTTATGTCCGTTGTTTAAACACAAGGTAAGTCTCTGAATAAATATTAAAAAATTTGATGCCATTTTTTTAAAAATATATAGAAGAATCAGACATTTTCTTTCCTGAAATGCAGAGGGAGCTTCAGCGCCATCTCTATGTGGCAATATGTGAACTATTTCCAGCTTTGCAGACACATGCGCAACCGGTGGAGTGAGGCAAAACTAGTTACCTGTTTGGCGGTTTAAATTTGGAGGCGGCAATATAAATAATGGAGAAAACATTATCTTACGGAGTGTTCTCTGACAAAGCTACTAGTAAACATTCTCTATAAATGAGTAGTGTTATTGTATGTAACCTTACTGTGATTTTTAACGTTATGTAATACAAATATTGAAGATTGGTGTTTATATGTTGATGTTCCTTTTTACTCCGAATCTTTGGTCATTACTTGTCTTTCTGTATTTACACACACATACACACACACACACACACACACACACACACACACACACACACACACACACACACACACACACACACACACACACACACACACACACAAACACACACACACTCACACACACATAACCGAGGCTGGCTGGAACACGCATTAAGACGTCCAGTTTAGTCTTTGCGTCCATTGGGTACAGCTAAATAAGAGCAGCTCCGTTGAAAACGCCTTTAAGTACCAACTTGGGCCAAAACCCATTCAGTCTCCGAGAAGTACATCAACGAGACAGGAAACTTTAAAACACAACAAAATCCCAGTTTTGAACAGTTCCATGTTACCACTATGAAAGCCGTTTACAAATAGCTTACACTAATGTTTACTTTGTCTATAATGCACCTACCATCATACTAGGGTGGTATGAAAAGTTTCCAACCTAATAAAGATACGACAATTTTTCAGAATGTTTTATTTTTTTATTTTTCAAAATATTCTCCTTGTAACTCTACACACTTCTCCCAGCGATGCTCCCATCTCTGTAACCCGTCAAAATTATACTCGACGTTTTTCTCTGCAAATTATTCACGGAGGAGATTGCCTCTTCATTTGACGAAAATCTCTGTCCTCCGGAGCTAGATTTGGTGACTGAGGCGGATGGTCAAGAATTTCAAACCGTAATTCGTGGATTTGCGCCATTGCAACCACTGAGGTGTGAGACGCTGCGTTGTCTTGGTGAAACGGATTTCCTTTTCCTGCAAATGTGGTTGTTCTTCTGCAGGTTCTGCCTTTAACTCGTCAGGTAATGATGCGTAGTATGCTCCTGTAATGGTTTTTTCTTTTTGAAGATATTCGATTAAAATAGTTCCATGACTAACCGCCCCCCCCCCCCAAAAAAAAAAAAAAAAAAAATCAACCAGTCGTCATCATTTTCGCAGCCAAAAATAATACAGATTTTGCTTATTTTGGAGCCGATTCCCCCTTTGCACTACACTGTCTGGACTGTATTTTTTGTTTCGGCGTATAATGGTGTATACAGGCTTCATCTACAGCAATCAATCTGTGCCAAAACAGGGATTTATTGCACCTAAACTGCGCCAACATAGCGCTAGAAATGTTCATTCTAACACGTTTTTGGTCTAACGTGAGCAAACGTGGCACCCAAATCGCGGCAACTTTCTCTTGTCTAAATGTTGATTTAATATATGACAAACACGTTCTCTTGAAATGTTCATAGCCTATGCTATGTCTCTCAATTTAGTTCGGCGGTCGTCTAGCACCATTTGCTGAACGTTCATCGTATCCCAAGCTCTTACGGCCACGTTTTAATTCAGCTGTCCAAAATATCACTGTGTTAAATGATGGTGCAGAGTCCCTATACGCAGAATCCAACTCATCTTTCATTTGCGTAGGCGTATTGCCTTTCGAAAACACATATTTAATGACAGCTCGATACTCGATTTTGTTCATTTTCATAAAAACACTCGCACCAACTCACTCAAACGACTGTTACATAACAACTGAGCGTCCAAAATGGCTGAAACTTTGGTGAGTAACTTTCAACAGATGTGCAACGATAATCACTAGTTTTTATTTACGAGTGCTGCCATCTTCATTTTTTGGATAGAAACTTTTCAGTCCACCCTCGCATGTACCCGGAAACGCCATGTAATGTTACCCGGTTGTTCCTATCTGGCTATGGCTTTGTACTTTTCATTCTATAGATATCTTTCCAAACCTTGTTCTATATAGTGGTAGCGTGAAAAAATATTAATTTGCAGTACACCAGTTGAGTCAGCTGTCCCTGTTTATTCTTAACTATGTAACCCGCAGTTTATAGTCTAATGTGAAAACATTGAACCCTTTAGCACAAGCGCCTGGTTGCAGGTCTGCCCTTCCAATCGGTATTGTACACACCCAGCACTAATACTTACAGCCCTGATTCAGGACCAAGAACCTACGGTATCTTAATTAAACTGCATCCTTTCATGTACATAATACTAGCATGGTGATAAACGAGTGTTTTCCCATAGAGCGAGATTGAATACATGGCAGCTGGTCGAGAGGGTTAGCTGTTGGAATTTGGTGATACAAAGGTTAGGTTCGTAACGACATCATTTTGTTTCGGTTATTTTTTTTCTCGTAGTCCTTATTGTCTGTATTTTAATTACTAATTCATTTACTGATGCTACTGGTTCTCCTGTGAAGCAAAGACAGAAGAGTTCCAATCCGATAATTAGGCATCTATAGGGATTAGGCCCAAATGACCTTGTTGTCGACGGGCCCTAAAACACCACACACACACTCACTCACTCTGTAGGGATTAGCTCACCATATAAGTTGCGCCTAGTTTACTCTATCGGCAGAGAGGAGGAGCCCTTGCCCTTTGAGGGATACTACTGTCTATCCTCATCATCATCTTCAATCAAGTACCATGTTTAGCTTTGTGAGTCTTACTGTCCTTCCCATATCTGGTGCTGTAAACCGCGTTACATAGTGGCTTTCATTTTTTTAGGAGCATGTCGACGGCAATATATATAATAGTTTTGTATGGTTAATCTAATAGTACTCCGTTAGGCTGTTTTCGAGGTTTCCACATTTGATGGTCGTACTGTACAATTGCTTTCATTATTCGGGGACCTTCAAACATATATTTCCGGTGAAAGCTAGCCTACAAATTTTTGGAATACGTGTTATTATAGGCAAGCAGTAGCCTCGGTAGCGTAGATGGTAGCGTGTCTGCCTCAAGTTCAAGAGGTCCTGAGATTGAGTCTCGGTCAGGTTGAAATACCTGGATAAGGTGTTCCCCGGGATTTTCCGTTATCACAAAAGACGAATTTCGGGTAACTCTAAGCTCCATGGACCCTTAGCTCATTTGAACATCATTTCACCCCTTTCAGGACGTTCCAGCTTTCTCTATTGTACCTCTGCACACAAGTGGGGCAACCACTGGAGGAGGATTAGGCAAGAACAGACAGAAAGCACCCGGAGGAGTCACGTCGGTGCAGTGGGCAGTGTCCCTACAATTGACCATTGGAAACTCTTGGCAGTACAGCCCGCATCTATTCCAATGCCATCCTGAAACGGCTCACCAACTCGGCCCATAGACCGGAGGCTGTCCTAAAGAAGGAAGAAGTATTTACCAGCAGCATATCATCCTGTAGCCTCCTCGTTAACGAAGATGGTAGCGTGTCTGCCTGACGTTCAAGGGCTCCCACGTTCAAATCTCGGTTAGGGTTGAGTTACCTGGATGAGATTTTTCCGGAGTTTTCCCTTATCCCGAAAGACGACTGCCAGGTAACTCTAAGCTCCATGGATCCCTGACTCATTTGAGCATAATTTCATCAATTTCATCCATCGTCCGATATGACTTAATGTTGGAGGACATAAAACACAACAAAAAAGAATCATCTGTAAGAATTTTGTGTACAAGGGTGCCAAAGAACCGTATTTTTAGTACATTATGGATTGCACATCAACATGAGCAGCGATATGAGACAGCAAATGATTTCATCCAACAGCATTATTTTATTTTCAATAGTTTACTGGTGTCCATTCCTATTTTGAGCAGTCTTAAAAGAAGATCACGGTAATAATAAAAGATGCTAGCCATTTAAATAAAAACTAACAAAAAAAGGTATAATAGAGCTGAATGCAAATACTGAGAGGTACTAATAAAGTATGATAGTGAAGCTGTTATATAACGTGATGCTTATATCATTACCTGCGGAAACAGAACGGAATATATAGCATTATACAATCCACATAGTAGTTGACGATAATAATAATAATAATAATAATAATAATAATAATAATAATAATAATAATAATAATAATAATAATAATAATAATAATAATAATAATAATAATAATAATAATAATAATAATAATAATAATAATAATAATAATAATAATAATAATAATAATAATAATAATCATAATGATAATGATAATGATAATGATAATGATAATGATAATGATAATGATAATGATAATGATAATGATAATGATAATGATAATGATAATGATAATGATAATAATAATAATAATAATAATAATAATAATAATAATAATAATAATAATAATAATAATAATAATAATAATATACAAACACCTGTATATGAATGGTACTTTTTATTGTGGCCATCACATCTTCGCTTGCCACATTGTTGTCAACTTTGAGAAATCTCGAATTTTTCTTGTACTCTGTTTTTCATATCATTTCAACAGGATTTATCCATAATCTAACCACAATTTTACAAAAAATATATGGGTATTCTGTGCAACTTCTCAGTATTTAAATTAGAATTGACAGCATGTACTTCGACAACAAATATTTATTCGTTCCATTTTATGTAAATTGTTTTCTGTAGCTAATATTTATGTCCGTTGTTTAAACACAAGGTAAGTCTCTGAATAAATATTAAAAAAATTGATGCCATTTTTTTTTAAAAATATTAGAAGAATCAGACATTTTGTTTCCTGAACTTCAGCGCCATCTCTATGTGGCAATATGTGAACTATTTCCAGCTTTGCAGACACATACGCAACCGGTGGAGTGAGGCAAAACTAGTTACCTGTTTGGCGGTTTAAATTTGGAGGCGGCAATATAAATAATGGAGAAAACATTATTTTACGGAGTGTTCTCTGACAAAGCTACTGGTAAACATTCTCTATAAATGAGTAGTGTTATTGTATGTAACCTTACTGTGATTTTTAACGTTATGTAATACAAATATTGAAGATTGGTGTTTATATGTTGATGTTCCTTTTTACTCCGAATCTTTGGTCATTACTTGTCTTTCTGTATTTACACACACACACACACACACACACACACACACACACACACACACACACACACACATACACACACACACACACAAACACACACACATAACCGAGGCTGGCTGGAACACGCATTAAGACGTCCAGTTTAGTCTTTGCGTCCATTGGGTACAGCTAAATAAGAGCAGCTCCGTTGAAAACGCCTTTAAGTACCAACTTGGGCCAAAACCCATTCAGTCTCCGAGAAGTACATCAACGAGACAGGAAACTTTATAACACAACAAAATCCCAGTTTTGAACAGTTCCATGTTACCACTATGAAAGCCGTTTACAAATAGTTTACACTAATGTTTACTTTGTCTATAATGCACCTACCATCATACTAGGGTGGTATGAAAAGTTTCCAACCTAATAAAGATATGACAATTTTTCAGAATGTTTTATTTTTTTATTTTTCAACATATTCTCCTTGTAACTCTACACACTTCTGCCAGCGATGCTCCCATCTCTGTAACCCGTCAAAATTATACTCGGCGTTTTTCTCTGCAAATTGTTCACGGAGGAGATTGCCTCTTCATTTGACGAAAATCTCTGTCCTCCGGAGCTAGATTTGGTGACTGAGGCGGATGGTCAAGAATTTCAAACCGTAATTCGTGGATTTTCGCCATTGCAACCGCTGAGGTGTGAGACGCTGCGTTGTCTTGGTGATACAGGATTTCCTCTTTTTCTGCAAATGTGGTTGTTCTTCTGCAGATTCTGCCTTTTGCTTGTCAAGTAATGATGCGTAGTATGCTCCTGTAATGGTTTTTTCTTTTTGAAGATATTCGATTAAAATAGTTCCATGACTACCCGCCCCCCCCCCCAAAAAAAAAATCAACCAGTGGTCATCATTTTCGCAGCCAAAAATAATACAGATTTTGCTTATTTTGGAGCCGATTCCCCCTTTGCACTACACTGTCTGGACTGTATTTTTTGTTTCGGCGTATAATGGTGTATACAGGCTTCATCTACAGCAATTAATCTGTGCCAAAACAGGGATTTATTGCACCTAAACTGCGCCAACATAGCGCTAGAAATGTTCATTCTAACACGTTTTTGGTCTAACGTGAGCAAACGTGGCACCCAAATCGCGGCAACTTTCTCTTGTCTAAATGTTGATTTAATATATGACAAACACGTTCTCTTGAAATGTTCATAGCCTATGCTATGTCTCTCAATTTAATTCGACGGTCGTCTAGACCCATTTGGTGAACGTTCATCGTATCCCAAGCTCTTACGGCCACGTTTTAATTCAGCTGTCCAAAATATCACTGTGTTAAATGATGGTGCAGAGTCCCTATACGCAGAATCCAACTCATCTTTCATTTGCGTAGGCGTATTGCCTTTCGAAAACACATATTTAATGACAGCTCGATACTCGATTTTGTTCATTTTCATAAAAACACTCGCATCAGCTCACTCAAACGACTGTTACCTAACAACTGAGCGTCCAAAATGGCTGAAACTTTGGTGAGTAACTTTCAACAGATGTGCAACGATATTCACTAGTTTTTATTTACGAGTGCTGCCATCTTCATTTTTTGGATTGAAACTATTCAGTCCACCCTCGCATGTACCCGGAAACGCCATGTAATGTTTCCCGGTTGTTCAAATCTGACAATGGCTTTGTACTTTTTAGTCTATTGATACCTTTCCAAACTTTGTTCTATATAGAGGTAGCGTGAAAAAATATTAATTTGCAGTACACCAGTTGAGTCAGCTGTCCCTGTTTATTCTTAACTATGTAACCCGCAGTTTATAGTTTAATGTGAAAACATTGAACCCTTTAGAACAAGCGCCTGATTGCAGGTCTGCCCTTCCATTCGGTATTGTACACACCCAGCACTAATACTTACCCCCCTGATTCAGGACCAAGAACCTACGGAATCTTAAATAAACTGCATCCTTTCAGGTATATGACAATAGCATGACCATAAACGAGTGTTTTCCCATAGAGCGAGATTGAATACGTGGCAGCTGGTCAAGAGGGGTTTCGCAGCTTTGGTATTGTATACACTGCTTCTATGGCTGCTGTAAGATATCGGATATGTGTTCCGTGTACATTCTCCCTGTAGTCTCCAATGTCAGAACTAAATATTTGTAGTTTGTTGTTATTGGAATAGCTTCCCGGTCCATGGTTATTTCTTCATTTCACGCTCTTCCTCCACATTTCTGGAATGTCATCATTGGAGTTTTACATCCATTAATTTTAAATTTGTTTCGTTTCGTGCATTCATTTATATTGTTAAGTGTTAGCTGTACATCCTCGATGTTGCGTGCTCCCAAAGCCGTCACTGTCTAACACATAAAAGACTTTGTAAGAAGCCATCATCACATTACTGTTTTAATGAACTGGCTTTGTAAATACACTTTGCTGTAATGCTAATTTACAGTTTAAGTCAGTAATTTTGTGTTTTCGTAGTTCAGAATTAACCGGAAGTACACTATTGAAGTTTGTGTGATTTGTCGAAAAATGGCGTTCTACATTACTTTTCTTGGGAACAGACAGACTACTGTTATATAATAAACACACGGGTTTTCCTCTGAACTCCACAAAACCATACCGCTCGTCTCAATGACTATTAAATCTCTAAGTTCTTTGTCTCTTAGCCATATAATATTAAGAACATCCAACCAACATAAGACACAGCAGTGAACCTACATTCACAATCTTTTAAGTTATGTTTGTTTATAAAAACATGAATCCTTCGTTCTGCGATAAACCTTGGTTGGGATTGATGTGACTCTCCATCCAGGTCTACTATTCGTTGAGGTAATAATGAGTACAGTTTCGAGTGTACAACAGCAAGTGCACGCTGTGCAGGCCTCGGTAGCGTAGATGGTAGCATGTCTGCCTGCGTTCAAGAAGTCCCGAGTTCGAATCTCGGTCAGGGTGAGATAGCTGGATACGGTACTTTCCGGGGTTTTCCCCAAACCTCAATGACGAATGTCAGGTAGCTCTAAGATCCATGGACCCCGGAAAAATTTGAGCATCATTTCACCAACTTCATTCATCGTCCGATATGACTTAACGTTGGAGGACGTAAAATACTGTCACCCGAGCGTCGGAACACCCTATAGACTAGGCGAGCAGCAGACGGTCGGTGTTCGCCCCGCCCCCTCGTTTGTCTTATAGCGTTAAGAAGGGATGGCTGGGACAAAAAACATCACGGCGCCGTCTCTTTCTGTTCCACCTGTGTTCTCGAACTTACAGGATATTTCCCCTAATCTGGAACCTTCCGATCGACCCGCTGGCCCTATATAAGCAGCACGTCGAGTTAGTCAGTCAGTCAGAGTTCGTGGCAATCAGCGTAAGAGTGCAGTGCTAGTACGAGAAGACTGTGTATGTGCAACGGAAGAATTTACGTAATTGTGACCGTACAGTGAAATTGTAACGGACGAACTGGTGAATCGTAATTGTGTGCATTACGTAATTTCGTGTAATTGGCAAGTGTTTAACTGTAAGTCGGTGGAAATAAAGAACATTTTTGAGTGGTGTAATTGGACTTTTCATTTCACGAACCCACAAAGTCACAATACAAACAAACAAGAAAAAGTTGTCATGGGCGTATACCAAGATGTTCGCAAGAAAGTAATCTTGTGCTGAAATATGATTTAAATTAGAAATTCTCAGAATAAAAATTGGGTCAAGAAGGGCACCAGGAAAGCACATTTCGTGTGTCATGACGCGCGCGGGAACCGCGTTGGACAGGGCTGTTCTGAAGGCTTACATCACACTCTTGACATAACATGTGTATTCGTATAATGTGTTTCAAATGGGAAGGTGTTTGTCCTTGAGAGCTACTAGACGAGCAAACAATGGGAGTCCTGATCCATGTGGAAGATAGAGAGTAATGTATTTAACATAACCATCAAACCCCATATTTTTAGCTCAAATAGTTTTTCTAATACAAATAAATAAACTAATATTTTCTGTATTATAACAATAAATCGCGACGTAAGCACTGTATGAATATCATTATTGGTTGGCATGTATGCGTGTACGTATATTTGTAATTACTCAGAACTGAAACGTAAATGTTTGACATGACGTGCTAAAAGAATTACTTTGAATAAGCCAATTCGAGCGAGAGGAAACAATAAATTTCCTGCTGCCCTGGCAGAACGTGTCTGGTCACATTATATCTTTGTTTATGAATGATTCGTAATCTCTATTTTTTTTTGCCTTCGGTAAAATCCCACATGGCCATCGTGGGGAAAAATTAGAAAAATAATGTAAGGAAAATTAAGAGGATGGGAGGAGACTAGATCTGTAGATCACTTTCTTTAAGAAATTGTAGAAGAGCTTGGTATACAGGTTTGTGGCATAACTGTAATATGGTGTTGACGCTAGCGGGAAAAGGGACAGACTGCTGAAGTAGGCGGCGGAGGAAGGAAGAACGGTGGGCTCGGTAGCGAGAGCAACTGAACAGGAGATGATTGAGGTCAGCGGTTTCGCCTGGGTCATCAGGACATACAGGAGAATTGATGAGACATAGTCGGTGTAGATGCACTGGGTAACATCCATGCCCAAGTCGCATTCTAATGATGGAGGTGAGATGTCGACGTGCAATCCTGAAGCTGGAGAACTAAGGGGTCGTGGATAGATGCGTCTGAACGGCGGCGTAGTATTCGCCTTTGATGGACTGCGAACGAATCCAGGCGTCATTCCAGCGACAATAGGCGTCACGATGAAGGACCGGGAAGAAATCCGTTTAGGGCAATTGGATGCCTTGGAAGGTGCCTTGCCAGGCGATCGGCGACTTCATTGTATCGAATTCCGACATGCCCTCTGATCCAAAGGAAGTGAATTTGATGTCCAGCTATGGTAGCGTTGTTCACCAACGTCAGTATCTCGTAAAGATAACAGTGCATATCTCTCGTCCAGCGGGGAGATGAGAGTCTCTGCAGCACACTCTGCGCATCGGTTAAGATCCGCAGTTTGGGGAAGCCCTGAGAAATCCCATATTGCAAAGCGTCACGAATGGCCAGAACCTCCGCAGTGTAGCTGGAAGCCTCCATAGGTAGGCGGTATCGAGCCAGGGCATTAGTAGAAGGACAGACGTATGCATAACCTACTCCATCAGCAGATTTAGAACCGTCGGTGTAAATCGTGGTGAAATCTGGCCATGTAACCTGCAAGAAATGAGAGAGGGCGACGTTCACGTCAGGGCTCCGAATGATGTGATCAGGAAGATAATGTACCGAAATATTCCGGAAGTGTAACTCAAATGGATATTGAAACCCCGGAAGAGAGGGACTTTTCAAAATTAAGGGAAAAGCGTGGTATAGATACCGAAAACCCAGTAAGAGTAACGGCAATCGTCGTACAGCTGGAAAATCCACGTTGAGATAATTAGCAGCAAGATACTGCAACTTCCGCAATACTGGGTGGGCGTCGACGGAGAAAACTCGCAATAGAAAGCGCTGGGTTAAGAGCTGTCGACGCATCTCGAATGGTGGTTCTGAGGCCTCAACCAAAAGTGCATTCGTCGGTGCAGAAAGCATAGCACCAGCCAAAATCTAAGAGCACGGTACTGAGCAATATCCAACTTGCGCAAGACCGATGTGGAAGCAGAGCCAAAGAAGATACAGCCATATTCCAGCACCGACCGAATTAGGGAACGATATAGCAGAAGTAATATGGAAGCGTCCCCGCCCCACCATTAATGAGCGATACTACGTAGAACATTAAGAGTTGCACCAATTTTTGAGATGAGATGCTGGATGTGACGACTCCATGAAAGGCGACTATCCAAATAGACACCCAAAAATTTTGCGGAAGATGCAAGGGTAAAAGTAAAAGGTCCCAAGGGGATAACGCCATCAGGAAATGTCGGTCGTTTCCTAGTAAACACTACGACTGTAGACTTGGAAGGTAAAAGATGTAATCCGTGTTCAGACGCCCAGGTTGATAAATCGGTGGCTGCATCACTAAGCCACAGACGAGTAATCCAAAAACTAGAGGACCGAGCGTACAAACAGATATCATCGGCGTACTGGAGAACTCGAATGTGAGGACTAAATAGAGAGTCTAAATCCGACGTATAAAGTGCATAAAGAAGAGGACTCAAAATCGCTCCCTGGGGCAATCCTCGAACTACTATTCTAGGGCCGAAGGAGTTATCAGGAGAACAGATATAGATGAGGCGATGTCGGAGAACATTGTAAATGCCAGAGCAGTAGCGAGGAGGAAGACCCAGTGCTTGCAGCTTCCCAAGCAAAACTGGCAGTAAAACACTGTCGTAGGCGCCGGAAATGTCCAAAAAGATGGTAGTCAGATATCCTTGTTCCAAATAGGTACGCCCGATGTCAGTAGTCAGGATGCTGAGACTATCCAAAGTACTCCGGGTTTTGCGGAAACCATATTGGGACATGGGTAATAATCTCCGGGATTCCATCCACCATTCAAGTCGTTGTTTAAGCAAGCGTTCAAAGGTCTTGGCGATACAGGAAGACAAAGCGATCGGGCGATAAGAGGTACCAAAGCTAGGGTCCTTCCCCGGCTTCAAGATAAGTACAATGATCTGTGTAGTCCAACTCTCGGGGAAGACGCCGGAGGCCCAAAGGTCGTTGAATAGTTCCAAAAGGATAATCTTCGCACGAGGAGGAAGGTGGGTGAGCATGCTATAGGATATCTGATCATAACCCGGAGCTGAATTCAACGACGACTTCAGCACACTTTGGAGTTCAAACATGGAAAATGCTGACATCAAAGCGTGGTGCGAGTCCCCGGAAGAAGAGAGACCAGTAGGTGCTGGTGGTGATGTCACGGATGGCGGAGCAATGTGATCTGCAAACTCAGCGATCCAATCCCTCAGAGGGCGGGTAGGAACTGGCTTCTTCCTCAATTTGTTAATAAACCCCCAAATCTGAGAAAGTGGGGTGGTGTTAGAGAGTTTGGCACAAAAGGTCTTCCAGCACTCCTTTTTGCACTGTCGTAAAAAACGTTTGGCCTCCGCTGCGGCCCGTTTATAGGCCAGAAAATTGTCCCATGTAGAGTTGTGCCGGTAGGTACTGAGCCCCAATTTCCTCTTCGCAACATAACGATTGCATTCTGCATTCCACCAAGGAGAGGGTACACCACGGGACGTAAGAACTGGTCGTTTCTCTGGGATGGAAAGCAAAGCCGCACTATTGATACACCTTAGAAAGGTGTCGTAGCGTTCCAATGGAGGACGATCATTGGGAATCAAAGAAACAGTGGCTTCGAGAATACGTTCGTTCTTGACCCAATTGGCATGCCGTAAGTTCCATCTGGTCGAAGGCCGGTGGGCCACAGAAACGTGCGGATGAATAGTCGAAATCTCCAGCGGGAAATGATCGGAGCCCATTGTAAAGGGTAGAACCCTCCATTGGAGTTCAGAAGATAGGGAAGGGGAGCAGAGCGTCAAGTCAATCGCTGACGGTCGGTGTCCGGGCCGAGTGAGCAGGGTGGAAGACCCATCGTTGAGAAGAACCAAACCAGAGTCCTCGATGAAGTCCAAAAGCGTTCTGCCAGCAGCGTCGGTCAGGTCACAACCCCATGTGGTATTATGAGCATTAAAATCACCGCCGAGTAAAATCGGGGTTGGTAATTGGCGTAGGAAATGATACCATTCTCGACTGGTGATGATAATTCTAGGGGAACAGTACAAAGAAACAACTGTGACCTCTCGTTGACAAAGCAGAGCCCTCACCGCCACGGCTTCAAAAGAATGTATTTGGCTGTGGTCTATCTGAATGGTGTAATTTGGAATAGTAGAGTGCACCAGAATTGCAACTCCTCCCCATCCGTCCGTCCTATCCTTGGAGTAGAGGCAGAAAGAAGGTATGCGAAGAGACGTATTTGGGGTCAACCAAGTTTCAGACAGCAGGGCGATGGAGACGTGGCGTACAAAGAGTTCTTGCACAAGAGAGTCATAATTAGCTCGTAGAGAACGACAATTCCATTGCAACAAAGTTGAAGCCATGCTGTAATGTTGGGTTGTCATCGTTGGGTTATGAGCTTTGTAATAACCTGGTAAGAAAGTGGCGGAGAAGTTCAAGTTGAACAGGGGCCGTAGAGGAAGGAGAAAAAGTAGATAATACAGGAATTATGAGCTGCAGTAGTTGCTCCACAAGCTGCAAACTAGTGGGAGCAGACGGCGATGAAGGACCCGCCCAAGATGGCGGATAAGGATTATGAGTTATTGGAGATACAGGTACTCGTTGTGGAATATACAGATTGGAATGAACTGGGGGAAAATGCGGAACTTGGTCCGGGGGAGGTCGTGTTGACAAACGAGGCACCGAAACTGCAGGTGAAGTCGGAGTGGCGAGGGTAACGGCCGGTTGGACTCCTGGTGAGGATGCTGGTCGGGGAGTGTAGGAAGGCGGCGGAAGAGTACTGGCTGACTTTGTAGGAGATATTCCTCCAGGGAGGGGAGGGAAAGACCGTGTATCTGTCATCGAGAGGGCTCCATTAATGGCCTGTGAGTAAGTTGGACGAGATGGCTGAGGCGAGCAAGGGGCATCTACTCGAGAAGCTGCCACGCGTGCCTCCTGGTGTTAACGGTATGCTGGGCATTTTCTGTCTGTTGCCAGGTGAGCTCCCTGACAGTGAATGCAGCAAGGACCTGATGTAGAGGTGCAGTCTTCTAAGAAATGGGGTCCGGCACATTTACCGCATCTAGCCGCACTCCGACACTGATGCGAGCGATGGCCGAAGCGTAAACACTTAGTGCAGATGTAGACTGGAGGATCACGAGGTTCCACCGGGCATCGCGTTCCAAAGATGACTACATGAGTCGGCAACACTTGAGAGCGGAAGGTAATCTTACACACAGGAATGGGGACCCGTACTGCAGGGTCCTTAGTGGGTCGAGAAAAACGCTGGACAGAAATAACAGGGTAGGCACTCTCTAGAAACTCAGCAAGTTCTTCTTCTCAGAGACTGGTGTCCACGTTGCGAATAACACCCTGTTTGTGTATCAGAAAATTGGGAATGTAAACTTCCAAAGATGTTCCCGTAAATACCGGTGACTATACTATAGTGTTAGCGGCCTCTGCCGATGCTGCCTCAATTTTCAGTCGGTTTTTTCCTGCTGAGGTAATATGCACAATTGCACGTCGGATTGTCGGGTTGTGACGAAATAGCAGTTTACCCACACTCATGGGGTGTAGCTTACCCACAGTCTTATCCAAACTTTCAATAAACACATAAAAAGGTAGGGATCTGCGCTGCTATAACGATCGGAATGGCTACGTGGTGTACAGGCGCCAGGTGTAGAAGGTGTTGTTGTAGGACGCGACGTGGAAGGAGGAGATAGTGTAGAAGGCCTCGTCGTCGAAGACTGAAGAGGGCCGACGTCCGAGGTGTCTACTGGCAAGTTCCCATTTGGTACGCAATCAGTCGAGTCAAAATCCATGTTGGAGTCTAATGGCGCAACGGATTCTCCTGAAGTCCGCTACCGCTTAGAAGCACGTTCGTCATTTTCACTAGTAGCAGAAGTCGTAGGACGGAGTGAAGTTTGGACTGGTTCACAGTGAAGAGTCGGTAGAGATTGCTGCAGAGAAGTGGAAGCAGAAAGTTGTTCTTCTTGCTGGTAACATGTCTGCATTGCGGAGTAGATTAGCTACCCGGTATCAGGGGGGTCAGCCATAGTACACAAAATTTTAACACTTCACGAATAGAAAGTACGCACGTGAAAACACAAAGAAATTTGATGTAGAATTAGGCCGGCAATTTGCCCCGTTCTACTAACGCCGCCTCGCGCGCCGGAAAGGTAAACAAGTCGTCACGGTGTTGCGATGTTACCTGCTCCGCTCTCAGACAGCAACTGTGTATTCTCTATTTACTCTAGAGAGTTCAAAGTGGTTGTTGTGTATGTATGTATATATACCTTTCATTGTTCAGAACTGAAATTTAAACTACTGCATGACGTGATAAAAGAATTACTGTGAACAAATCAAGGTCGTAAATTTGAGAAAGAGCAAACACTTCATTTACTGTTAGCCTGTGGAGTGCTGTATGCTTATGTTTATGAATGAATGCTGGATAAGAAGTGTTTATTTACTCTGGAGAATTCAGATCAATATCATTTAGTTGTTCTTTACACAACAGTAGAGAAAGAGTTAAATATTGCAATGGTTCCTTCCGGTGAATTTAGTGGCGAGTCAAAAAGGCTGGTATTGCGAAGTTAGGCTCGAAGTATTGTTTCTAAGGCGTACACGTTCTTCAAAAAATTGGGCAATGAGGAATATAGAAATCAGCTCGATTTCAAAAATGTTCTACGGCTTACTGCTGAAGCGTGTGGTGTAGGTAAAACAAGTGTGTTCCGCACTTGGATTAGAGAAGCAGGTAATTCATAAGCTATAAGTATAGTTATAGTATTTTAAAATATACATAATTTGCGAAAATGCTTTTTCCAATTTTGATTTTGGCAACTGCATCGTTGTAAAAGTTTGTAAAGTATAATTCGCTTATGCTTACATCTAGCGCCAAGCAGACCTACATGTTGTATTAGTGTGCGAGAGAGAGGGACATATAATAGGAATGGGGTAACAAGCTGGCAACGCTGAGTGTGATACGGCATCTGATTAGCTGGACTCTATAACCCTTCCCATTTGAATCACAGAATAATCATTTTCTCATACAGGAAGTGCATGCGGTAATATAATTTTGAGTATTAGCTCTAATCTAAATTATATTAATTTTGGTGCTTCATTGCATCATAGTCCTTACTCACAGGAATAATGCATGCATTGTTGCTCTTCGTGGCACAATGGTGCGAGATCAACAGCATTAATGAATTTAGCCATAGCAGTGAAACACAACTTATACTTACAAAGTTTATTTACTGAATGGCAGGGACCGAACAGGACATTCATTTTCTCAATAAATGGTAAAGGTAGCTTTCTTCTAACAATGATACATGTGCTTGAAAGATGTACAGTCTTAATAGCGTCTCCAACTCATGCCAGAGCCATTGGTACATAGTTGGCGCAAATGGCTCTGCAACTATCAAGATTGCCGTCACTGCTATTCATGGCAACTTTGGCAGGTTCTGTGAGCACTGACTTTAGCCATTCCAATGATGGACTAAGAATAACTTTTTGCGAGATTGACCACTTCCTTAAAGGCTATGGTGCTATCTCTACCATAAATATATAAATATCCCCTTATAATGGTGGATTCTTAAACTACAAAAGAATAACAGTTACATTATCTGCAGTTACATAGATATAAATATTCACATTACTGCATGCTACTTAATTTGTATTGATATTATTCTTCTTTACCTTGCCTGTTTCGACTGTGATATTGGACATTCCTTACTACTTAGGCAGAATTCATCTGTCCAAGCAATCAATTATGGAATGCAGACAACCAAATTAATGGTACACTTCACCATGTCCGGAGGGCTTGCTATATCTGAAAAGTAATATAAAATATATATTATATAATGTTTCTATAGATGAAATAAATACAACACAAAACAATGAGGACAATTTAAATTACTGTTACAGTAAGAAGTTATTACAGACCTAATGCTTCTTTCCAACCATTTTCTATGTTCCTCAAAAGGAATAATGTACTTTCAGATTTCAAGTTTCTATTTGGAACTGCATTTTGGAGATAATCATTAGCGACGTAATTCATTATACTGGTCATAATTTTAATATTCCCAATCTTTTCTCAAGTGGATATTTCAATTATTTCCTAACTACACAAAGATAATAAAATATCAAATGCAATACATACCGACTAGCTCTTAAAAGATTCGACTCTTGCTTAAGTGTACTCTTTAGTGGCTTGGTTTTCCTGCGATTGTACCCCAATTTAAAGCTGTATGCGTCTACTTCACACATGAGCACAGATCTATCTGAAGGCTTGGGTGGCTGTATGTTCAAAGAAAGGATGGCAACGGAATCTGACTTTGAAACGTTTTACTATAGAGTATTCATTCTAAATGAGAAGTTGCCGACAAATAGACGCTAATATATAAATATCCGTAGTTGATGTATTTGAATCCTATACCACGCGTGATGCATTTTTTTTGTTGACCAATGGCTATCAATTTATCCTCAGGGTAGAGCAAAGAGTTCCGTCAAAGGGTATGTGTGGATTTGTATGGGAGTAAGGATGGTTCTAATGACACTGGAATGCAAGTTTCAGACTGGATTAATGACTGCTTCTTTTTATCATCACCTAACTCGCGAAGTTGCCGACCAAGGGTTCCCAATATATCACTGTTCAGAGTTACCTACCATATGTCACATGCATATTACGCGATAACACTTAATTCGTTATTTACGTAGGAAGTGGGAACCGATAGATACCTTTTCTCTTCGGTTCTGGTCTGCCTTCCCCGAAGACCCAAACATTTGTGTCTTTCTTACGGGACCACCAGCCCAGTTGTGTCCCTCACTTCAGCTGCGTGTGACTTTCACCTCTCGAAGCGTGTCTTTATTCACACCAAAATTCCTTTTGTGACTTTTTTGTCCATTGTGGTTATTAGTCTCGGTCATGCCATTATTAAGGGTCCGAAGAATGCCTTCTCAAACAGAGTCAAGTGTTATTCACTTGGTATCCCTGCTAAGAACCCGCTTTCGCCCGTCTCTTTTATTAAACGACTCACCGCAACTGCACCTTCACGAGTTTTAACAAATATACCACGTTCTTTTGAAATCAATTACGATTCTTTATTCATTGCATCTCTTAATGTCGGTATCACGCGGTTCTATACTTGAGGCAAGAATGACCTACGTGTTTTTCCGCCGGCGATCTGAGCAATAGGGTCCAAGATTCTACCCAGATAATGCCCTAAAGTCTCTCTATAAATGTCTAACAAGGGAACTTTCATTCATTTGAGAGTTTGATGGCATCATCTCTGCTCTATGTGAGGCCTGTGTACTGAGTATAGGTGGAGGTACCCGAAAATGAGTCCAGAATATGTAGCAACATGTAGGAATAATGCAGTATTGTACGAAAGAGACTGTTTACTCCTGACGGGTAGCGGTCTGCACCTGTCATACGTGAGGAGCACAGGTACAGAGCGAACGAGAGATATCCAGCAGCTACTTGCAAGTGTTCGCATGCGGCACTTCCCAGGCTTCAGTTTTGGGCGTTGCAGTTCTACTCTGCGGCAAATGTTTGGTACACAGGCCCCACAACGAACAAAGACGGTGCCACCAAACCCTCAAGCAAATACAGGTGCAAGCATAGTGAAATTTCTCTTGTAAGAAATACTCTCACATATTTCGAGAATTCCAAGCTAGTTTGCCATACCTAATACACCAACTTTGGATATTTTCACCCCTCACTAACGTAACCGACCGGACTACTTCTACGAATTTGCCTGAGAACTAGCCCTCACTAATTACCGTACTTAAAGTCATCTTACTCCGAGGCAAACTGTACTCATCATCTATTTCCAAACCTACAGCCTCTTAACACTTAACAAAAATGTACAAACTATTCATATTTGATTTTATTATAAGTATTAGTTTATTCAACTGATCCATAATTTCTGTATCAACTGTATTGTAACATTGGCATTGCCCTATCAGAAAATATGTAAAATATTGCTACAACTGTTTATCTCGATTAACGTTAAGGGTAGTCCTTCTAAGAACAGCTTCTTCAAAGACATGTGAATGTGTCACGGATACTTTTTCCATATATTAAGAATATAAAACGGATAGTGAACACAAAGTTGTAAATACCTACGTCACATCGTTAAGATATCCCCCCCCCCTTATAATTACGGAAAGAGGTGGAACAGAGCAGATATGACTCGCATTCCATAGGTTGGACATTCGATTCCCGTGGCTGACCTCCATGACACTGGGGTTTTCTCGGTGATGTCACCGGATATCAGGGAGGTTAATTGCATCCTGTTCCTTCTTTTCGCCACAATTCACATTTGACTTCATCTTCCATCCTCGTTGATTAGCCCGCCTTGGTAGCGTGGTGGTAGCATGTCTGCCTCAAGTTCAAGATATCCCGAGTTCGAATCTCGGTCAGGGTGAGTTACCTGGATAAGATTTTATCCAGAATTTCTCCTTATCCTGTAAGACGAGTGTCGGGTAACTCTAAGCTCCATGGAGCTCATTTGAGCATCATTTCAACCATTCCATCCATCGTCCGATATGACTTAACGTTGAAGGACGTAAATTACAGGGAAAAGTCCTCGTTGATTGTTTCAGGGCTGTAAATGTCGGAGGGAGTGTCGGGGTTGCATGGCAGGGAAAATGATGCGATATGTGCAAGCCTGCAGGGGGCAGGAAGGCGTTTGTTCCAGTTGCTACTATGAGGTTTCAACCTGGAAAAACGTTGGGACCATGGTTCCCTTAAGGTTAACATAGCTAGAACTATAAATAAAATAAGTCCAAGAACATCCTTAAATTTTGCTACTCCTAATCAGGCCGTTCTTTCTGTTCTCTCACCCTGTCTCTCCTTCCTGTATAGGCCTAATCAGGGGCACAAACACAAAATATTACTGAATGTAGCGGCGCCAAGTCCTCACCCTCCCCGCACCCAGTAATACGTTATATGGTAACATGAAATGCTCCTTGGACCCAACGATTATCATACTGTTCACATAATTTTTAAATTAGTGTTTGAGCAGGAAGTTCTTAACCTTAATTACCCCGCCTCGGTAGCGTAGATGGTAACGTGTCTGCCTCACGTTCAAGAGGTCTCGAATTCGAATCTCGGTCAGGGTGAGTTAACAGGATAAGACTTTTTCCGGGGGTTTCCCTTACCCTGATAGACGAATGTCGGGTACTAGTCGGCCACGATATGAATGCACTCGGCGAGAAGAGTAATTAAACAGATACGTCACAAGTGGGCGCAGTACCGCTGGTACAGTTCTGATAAGGCAAACATCAACAATACCGAGATGCTTCCAATGTGACGTGCAAATACAGCGCAGTTCAACAGGGAGCTTCTTCGAACCTTTTCTTGTGCAGTTAAAATTCTAATAGTATAGTGTCAGTTGTAGTGATCGTGATAAAATTGGCGTGTGCTGGTGAAGAGTTTAATTACGGAGACATCTACAAAATTAAAAAAGGAAAAGTATCCCATTCTGATGGAAACCTTATTATATATCAGGTTATACATTCAGTAGACAAGAAAAGCAGGAGAAAAAATACCGTACCGCTTGGAGAAGCAATAGTTGCGGCAGTAAAAATAGTGGGAAAGTCTGGGTGAACCATCATGAACATAATAAAGGATTTCGAAAATGCTTAAGCAACCGGGGTTAAGATTACAACTCCGAGGAAAAATCGAAAATCACGCAAAATCATATCTCTTGATGAGTTTGAAACATGCATTGTGCGTAGAAAACTTTTGGAATATTATGAACATAAAAGGAAATTTTTACATTCAGAAAACTCCTGAACTTGGCTAAAGAATAAATAAACTTTCAGAGTGGCAAAGAAACATTTAGAAAAATATTAGGAGAATTTGAGGTTTAGTGTAAGAAATGCAAAAACAAACGACCTGTGTTAATGGAGAAGCCACATTTTGTTGCAAAACTTGCAGAGCACTTAAGAGCTATTATTGTAAATGAAAAATGGCCGCGTAAACCACTAGTTTATAGAGACGAGATTTGGGTGCATAGTATACCATCAAGAAGTGCTGGCAACACGAGGAAGTACCAGGTGTTTTGACTAATACTAATGCTGGTCAGCAAATGAGTACTGTTTTAATTGTGCGACTGTACATTCCCATTATCGCCCTTCCTCTCGCTAACGCTCGCTCCGCGTGGTTCACCAAGCTTCTTGAAGTAAACAAAACTATGGCACCCTCCTTCAAGTGCACCCATATCGTGGCCGACTAGTAGAAGCAAGCTCCTACTCTCTATAGTAATATAATATCTACATCCAGCACCCCATCAAGAATTGGGCTACATACTAGCCACAAAACCTAGGTAGTGCTGTTGTCCAGGGGAATACCCCTTCCATTGAGCACGCAACTGCACCATCTGCTCAACACTGCCTAATAATACGAAATATCAGAAGGATATGGGATTAAGCACAGTAAAAGAAAGACAAAATATGGAGTCACCAACACACCGTTTGCCTGTCTACGAAATTTTGGATATTCCTAAATATGGCTTTAACGGTATTGATTAAGATACTCTATGCTTTAAATATTTCAGTAACAAAAGGAATGTACATATCTAATTTTCTTGGAATATCCTAAAAGGCCCTCTTCATTCTGGAAGACTTTTGGATAGTTGCCTAATCGTAAGATATAGACAAAATGATATAATACATAAAGATGCAGATCCCATTAAAGCACACAATGTTGGCAAACATGTGAAATGGACCATTTCGGATATTCTCCTTATTAACTGTCTGAATATTGCAACACTTATATTTATCTCAAATGAGAATTCATTCAGTTTTACTTCTCTGCACTCATGTGCATAGTACATAGAGAAAAGTATATATATATATATATATATAATTAAAAACCTGATAAGGCTGGCCCCGTAGCTCAGTCGGTAGAGCACCTGCCTGCCGTGCTAGGGGTCCCGGGTTCGATTCCCGGCGGGGGGGGGTGACCAAGATAATTCCCCATCTTCCCCGAGTCAGGAAGTACGAATGAGAGTGTGAATGTGTGCGTGATCTAATGATTAAAAACCTAAAGAATTCGAGTTAAACACTTTCGGTATGTTCCAAAGGAGAATAACCGCCGATATGACCATTGGAGTTAAAGGAACAAGTAAAAAAACAAAATAAATAAATAAATAAAATAAAACCCTGATAAATAGCATATTTAGTGTTTCATTTCAGTGTCTTCAAGGGACAGGATAGGAAGAGCTTCAAGAAAATTTTCCACTATACAATTCTTTACAAAAAAAAAAAAAAATACTTCTCAAAATGTTTAATTTTATCAAAATGGCTCTAACGATTTCGATTAAAATACCATATGTTTAAGTTATTCCCATCAGATATGAAGAAGACACCTTGAATAATCTGGGCATTTCCGTCCAACAACACTTCACTACTACTGGACCTTTTATAAGAGATAAAGCATAAGAAATTTATTACCAATCAGTAGAGGTAAATATCCTTACAACTTATATATACCTTACTTAAAATACGTTTTCTGCGTGAAACATTTCGGAAATATTTCTTGTTAGCTTTCAGATGTCATGTCTCTCATATGTCATTCAATTTTTTGACTCTTGCCCACTAAACGACTGTACGGTATAAGATTATACGGTTCGATTAGCAGTACATAAGCTTAGGATCCGAGTAGTGGTTTTCGAATGAAAGTTTCGATTCGTATCTGATTTGGCCCATCACTTCTTCACACTGGCATATGGTTGCAATGCGTTGAATGTTTACAGAAATGAGAACCTTTTATACTCTGCGGTCGTTGTTGTCAAGACAGTCACAAGATGTTAATATTATGAATTAAAAATATGCAGAAACGTGTTAAATATATAAACTTGCTCCATCCACCCGTCGGTCCGTCGCTGCTGGCAGGCCGTGGTCAGCCTTGAAGTTGTTACTGCGTGTCCACCCTCAATAAGACATCACCGCAGATAGGATAATGTAGGATATGAGTTTTGTGTGGTGGACTTTGTATCTTAGATTGAAAGATAAAAGGAAGCATGTTGCCCCTGAAGTCTTTATTACAAAATGCAGAACCCTCTGCATCCTGGTAGGAGTGGTTTAATATACCGTATTTTGAATGGATGTTTTAAAATTTTGACGCCGATTATTCCTAAGCGAGGATTATTCAGGCTTTCTCTACTAATGGATTTGCTCCGGTTTTCCTCGAATGGCCGCAAACCTATTGCTGCCTGAAGCGGCGTCCTCTGGAGGTAAAATCTCCTGGGCGCTTTATTGATGTGGTAGCATTTTGCTGCCCGGCAACAAATTTCGTCCTCCACGTATGGAAGAGATGAGGTTTCACACGGAAGTTATAAGAGTCTTCAGGCTATTATACCGACGATGACCTAGTATGACGTGTTCTCGTACCTCTGGTAGAGGATCTTTTCGTCTGCGGTGCAGCTGAAGTATGGGTGGGAGCGCGGGTAAGAAATGGTATTACCTCTGCTACCCTTATCGGTGCACGTTGCTGTAGATCAGGTCGTGCACAATACCAACAAAAATACCTTTAAGTTTGTAGATAGTTCTTTAAGTAATTGTGCAACATCTAGCTGGTCAAGTCTGCTAGTGCGTTAGGTGCTAAGTTCTGTTTTGTGTCACCGGATGTTTCTGGAGCAGAACTGAACTGAAAGACGCTTCTTTGCGAGGGCTCAAAATAATCTACAGTTAGCTTTCTAACGGTACCTAAGGTTGTTTGTCCTCTAAGGAATTTACCAGGTCTAGTACATTCCTAAGCGCCACGAGTACATTCGACATCGCCATAGCATGCTACATGTATTCTAAAATGAAATGTGTAATGTTTAACGCCCGCTTTTACTACATACGGCACCGCAGGCGGTGACACTGATGATACATGAGATGCAGATGGAGCACCGGTGGAATGAGATGGCGGGGGAAACCGGAGGTCCCGGAGAAACCCGCCCAGAGCCGTGTTTTCCACCACAAACCTCACTTTGTGGTCGCCTGGGATCGAACCCGGGCCGCCTTGGTGAGAGCCAAGTGGTCTAACCACTGAGCCACGGCGCGGCCACATGTATTCAGAGATTAAAATATACATTACATATTGTGTCATATTTAACGCTATATAAAACCTATTATTATGTTATTATTTACAGATGTACATACATTAATTAATGTATGAGTATGTCGAAGTAATGCCGTCTCATATTGCCCCTGATTTCAATACTGGAACACAAATGTTTCCATTTGTAGAGTATTTAAATCACTCCTTGACCTTCACTACCCACCCTTTTCATGTTGTACGCCACTGCACCTTTGCTATGCATTTGTTTTTCACCACCTTGCCCTATTTATACACTTACAATACCATTCAGTCGGGCATTGCCCTATTGTTCCTAATGTCCGTTCAGGTGTATGGTATGGTATGCTTCTGAAAGAAGTCTCCTGTTGCTTCCCGTAGGACCTTGATATTGTCAGAGTAGCAATTTCCATGTAGAATTTCAATGCAATATATGTTACTGTTTCTTGAAAGCTATGCAATCCATCATAATGAAACTTTTACTACTTATATATAGTCTCGTTTAATTCAGAAACCATAATAAAATCATAAGTAAAATTAATAATTTTTGCTCTATTGATATTCCAATAAGATTAGAATTTCAAAAATTTGCATGCATTTTCTTCTTTAGATGCCCTTTTCTCCTAAACAGTTAAAGTAACACATTTCAAACTTTGTAACTACTTTACAAACATGCTATTACACATAGCTGCATTTTAATCAATAATAGCAATTTCAAAAATAAATAATAATGTACTCTTTATTTTTTAACTGTTTATATATGAAAATATTTTTTGAGTGATTTCATGAAAGTGTAACATATGAAGATCTCATCAGCTGATTAGAGAAGTATATTGTTCATATAGGCAAAGCATTCAAAGCTCTATCTATTATATTTTTCTAGAAAAGTGTACGTAAGGTTTAAAAAAGAACAAGTTACTCTAAATGGCAAAAGAAGGTAATGTTGCGTTTATATGTAACATACCCAGAATTCAAAATATTCCTGGTTCATATTCCTCACCCCAATTGTCTCAGTATTCCCTGTCCTCCTGTTTTCATCTCTCATTTTAATTCTTGCTTCCTTAGACACGTCCTCCACTTGTTTTTCTCTTTGTTTTACTCTTGATGCATCAATGTTTTCAAAGGAACAGTCCAAATTAAAACTTTGTTCCAGTCAAATTTTCCCAAATACAGCTCCCCTTTTAGTAGCACCATCGTTAAAACATATCACAGCATGCATCACACCAAATTTAATGGTTTTACTGCCAACATACACAGATTTTGAAACTCTTTCCCAGATTAGGTGATTGAAGCTCTCGTTTCGGTTTTGCGTACGACCACGTACTCCTGCATATTATTTCTGTTTTCTCTATCTCTTCTGCGCATTATTTCTTGTACGTGTCCAACACACTCTAACTTTTTTACTTTCACTCCTTGTCCATATACATGGGCTTCTAGCACTCTTAGAGCACCTTTGGAGTCCCCATACCCTAAATAATTCCGCTTGTTATAAGCAGAAGAGAAAATACAGTGTAAGAAGGGGGCGTGATAACCTGGCCGCTATATTTAAAACCCCATTTAAATACACTTAATTGCCACAAACATACAAAACTTTATAATGGGAATGTTCTCCAAACTATGTAGATTCATATTAAGCAAACAAAATCCATATTTTCATCCAAAATGACTACCAAGTGTCCTAATTAGTTCTCCCTAACATGAGATATATACATATACAACATTCCTTACTTATTAATATAATAAAGTCTCTAGTCCACTTAGACATTTACTATTGTCCTAAGCTACCAATCAATAGCACATATTACATGAGGTACAATCTATATGCTGTTAGAATACTTCGTGGTTTCTTATTTTTGACATTATTGTTAGTCCTTCTCACTGTTTTACATTATATTATTACTTAAGGCTTCCTAAGAACAATATTTATGGCTGTAGACAATTTAACAATAGTTGACTGTCACCATGAGTTATTTATATGTATATGCCTATTTTGTTAACAACTATTACAGTCGACATTCCCCAATATACCCTTACGTGTACATAACGGCTTGACATCCTCAGAGATATGCTGATTCGTGGCATCCAACTGCACCTTTCTTCATTTCCATTATCAAGCATTATCTTCGCTGGCTACTGGGTTATCCATTGCTTTATAGGGTGTTACATCTCGATATGGTAAATGCCTAAAAATCGTTGTGCGTTTCTGTCATACAATTCGTATGTTTGGGTGCTTAATATTTTCGTTACTTCATAAGGTCCATGACATTTTAAAAATTTCTTGCAGGTTTTTTTCTGCTTTTGTCATACCAACGTTTGGTTTCTACCAAAACTAAGTCACCTCATTTAAGCAGCATTTCGGTGTTTCTTTTCGTTATGTTTCTGCTTCCGTCTTCCAGCCTTGGACTTTATTCTCTCGTAGGCCTTCCGGTACCTCTCTTCAGGAGTGAGGGTGGCATTCCAATGTTTCTCAGACGGTATGGTTTCGGGTAGGTGTATGTTGAGTATTTCATCATGCAGTTGTCCCTTCTTTAGATCAGTTGGTTTGTAGCCGGTTATGTTGTTGGGAATGTGGTTCTTCAGCATGGATTTATTAAGTTTTTAGCTTGGGCATCTCAGGCTTTGGAAAGGTTCTCATTGCAGCGGCAATTAACGACACGTCGATAAACTTTAGTCTCGTCGCTGCTTTGTAGAAGGTGGAATACAACGACTCCACGTTCTCTTTCGCTATTGCTAAGCGAAATGCTACTTCTCGTTGATTTCTGCCTCAGCTGCTCCGCATGGATCTTGCACTGAGGATATCAGCACAGAAAAACCAGAGCTTTCTTTGAACTGCGATTTATTAAAAAAATAGGATTAAAGGTTTGCCGATACGTTTTTGTAGCTACGGCCGCAGAGTAGGTTCACTAACTATCGCGATATAACACAATGCTGGTCAGGTTGACGGCCAGCTGCCACTGGACAAACTCCTTCTGCGAGTGTTCCCACACAAGTGACCTTTCTTTTCCCTCGTGGTCTCAGATCACGCCGTTACTTCCCCTTAACCCCCTACAAATTTTAGCGCGAAATATCGCGTTGTCACGTCAACTGAGAGGCCCTTCACTTTTCTTCCTCGACCAGGTGTGCAGTCAGTTTCCGAGAAAACCGGTCTCGAGGAGTGAGCCAAAGTACCTGGCCTCTGACCCTCCTTACCTGCTCGCACACTTTTATCCCGTTCTGACACTTTTAACAGCAACTAAGCAACCACTAACCATACCTTTTTAACATACGATGATTTCAAAATTATATCATTTCAATATTTTGTGTTTTCACAGTTTCAGCTACATCATAATTATTTATAAGGTTTAATATTGCTAACCTGGAACGTATGTTTATATATAGTACATCGTCCTGGTCGGTTGCCAAAAGCCATATTATTTTACCGCAGCATACTTGCTAGTTCGGTTCTTTGTTCTTCTGTATGGTTAAAGGCATCCACATCTTTGCATTGTATCTCAGCCCTGCTCACTACCTGGTCTTCTTTGTTCAGTGCTCAATGGAGTGACCGCCGGCTCGTATGATTTAGCTTGTGTCATTATCTCGCACGCCTTCTTCGTTAAATTTTGGTTTGTTATTCACCTGCAGTACTGTTATTTGATCTACACTTGCAATTTTTACAAACATGTGTCATGGATTTCGGGTTCTTCTTTAGTCCATGTAATTATACTGAGCATCTTCTTTAGAAACGGAGATTACGCACACTGAGGTAGAAACCACAGGTTTCGGATATTAGAATATAAGAGAGGGATGATAAAACTATGGAAATTATTATCAAGCATGTTGGAATAAGGAATATAGGACGTAATATAAGAACAAATATTTAATCGTAATCTTGAATGTTTAACACAAGCAAAGGAACAAAGACATAGCTTCATTTAGAAAGGGTTGTTTGAGACAGGATGTTGAAATAATGAAAAGATACACTGCTATAATGCACGAGATTGGTTCACAGAAAGAGAAGGAAATACTGTGGTAACCCACTAGGTTAAGCCATCATTTTTGTCTGCGCGACAGGTCCACCCTCCCAAGCCAGGAGGCGAGGGTAATATCGTAGGTATTCGCTCCCTGGAGGGGTAGTGGTGTGGAACGGTATGACCACGCGGTCTTCTGGCAGAGTCGTTCACTCTTATCGTGGGTTTGGCGACGGATTCATCTCTCCGGTTCAGTGTGTTAAGTGTGAATAGTGCAGCAACGTGATGCAAGATGGGACAAGAAAGTTACGATGTAAGCGCTATGACTTATTTGTAAGTAGAGTGTCGTATTTTTATTAAATAATCAGTTTGTGAAAAGTATGTATTTCCTGTGTTTTGCTATGTGTAAACCTCGCGTTAGCCAATCAGCGCCCTGTATCAGGTCTGGCAAGAGATGGGTTCTCAGTGAAGCCCCAGCTGGTAGCCTGACACGTAGTGGAGGCAAATAGATCCCCTTTTCGTAGTAATTTTCCTGTTTCAACAAAACAATTGTTATTTTTATAATATGGCTGTTTCTGTTAGTTTTACTTTGGGCGCCATTGTGTTACACGTGCGGAACGTTTCCTCCTGTAGTGTTCCTGTTGTAGTCCCACGTGATTTATAATCTTATCATGTTTGCTTTTAATTTGTGGTTTGCAATACATTTTTTTGACTGGTGTGGTTTTTATGGCCTTTTTTTCAAATTCTAGTAACATTTCTTTGTTCTAGTGCGGGCTTATTTTTCCGCTGCTTTTCTGTATTTCTTTCCTTTCTTCCTTTCAGTTTTCACAGCGTTGATAGTCGCTGTCTGTTATAGGTTTTATATGAACCACACGTATACATATTTTAAGGCTTGAAGCACTTAAACAGGGAGACGTAACTTTGGTTTTGTTTATTGTAACGTGTTCGACCCTAGCAGAGGCTAAGTGTGCCACGTGAAGACGCATTAATAAGTTAATTTAGATTTAGTCAGTGTGGTGCAAGTTCCTGTTGTGACATTTCTATCAGGTTAGTTGCTATGGAGTTTATTAAAGTGTTCATGTGGTCACATTTTATATTTTTGTTGTGGTTTAAAGTGGAAAAACACAGTTTTTATGTTGGTTTGCATAACGGAATATTTGCAGTTAATAGAAGAACGTGAGTAATCGTTAAGTGTTTTAGCATCAAATTGACTGTTTTATAGCGTAAGTAATGGTTTTAATTCTTCTTATATGAAGTTTTAGTGTTCTCTGACTATGCCGTGTGTAGTTTTTTTCCTTCTTTTTGTAATTTACGTCCTCCAACCTTAAGCCATACCGGACGATGAATGAAACGGGTGAAATAATGCTCAAATGAGTCCGGGGTCCATGGAGCTTAGAGTTAACAGACATTCGTCTTTAAGGATAAGGGAAAACCCCGGAAGAAACGGTATCCAGGTAAATCAACCTGACCGAGATTCGAACTCAGGACCTCTTGAACATGAGGCAGTCACGCTACCAGCACGCTACCGAAGCGGGCTCAATTGGTTTCACAAACCTCGGTTGGGTTTATTACCACATGTGTGTCGTAATTGTGAAAAAAAAACTGATAAAATCTGCATGAAATGTGTGTTCTAGTTTAGGGTGAGTTGTAAATATCAATTTCCTTTGCTGTTTCATTTGCCAGGGGTGGGTTTTTCTATAGGCTTATTTGTGCTGTACCATTTATGCACGTTGGGTTTTGTGATTTTACATATTCCTCCTTTATCAGTTTGAAAGTTTATAATTTTGGGCATTTTACTATATGGACTATAGTTACTATACTTAATGAACAGTGGGCATTACATAAGTAGAAAGACAGGAGAAAATTTAGGTTAGTTCTAGGCTCTAGTAAAATTTTAAACTGTTTTGATTAACTAATAATTTTATCTGCAGAGAGGGTATAATATAGCTTTAACGGTTGCTACGGTTTTTAATATTTTAAGCAGTGCTAATTATTTTTCTCTCCTCCCCGCCACTATTTGATAACATTGGATTAATTTTCAGGCATGTGGTACATATATTACCATATTATCATAAAGGTGTTGTAGATGTATGAACAAAATTTGGTGTAAATTGCGACATTGTTTGTGCTTTGCTTCACAAGACTTTTCTTTCAGTCATGATGCTGCTGTGTGCTCACTCTATTTCTTTCCAGATTTTTGCTAGTGTGCGCGAGTTGTCCTGGTGGTGGCTGCAATGTGCCCAGGTAGTGGTAGTGCTTTAGGGCGCTCAACAGCGCGGTCATCAGCGAATGTGCCCAGAGATTAGGTGTTTTGTTGTGTGTGATATTTTGCTTCAAGGAGGTGCTGGAATGTAACCTTTAATTCAGTGGTGAAGTCAATAAAAGTTTTGAGTAGTGGTTATGTGAAGTTTTACAGGATAGCTGTTATGTGCCTGTAGAATGGAACAATTATGGCATGTTGGAGTAGCAGATATATACCCCTCACAGTGTTAAGAGGTGTCTTTTTAAGATGTCTACTTGGGTCAGTGTTTTGTAACAATTGTTTAAATCTGTTCTTTCTTTACAGCAGAATTCACTCTGAAGAAGCTAGTGAACAGTGCACAAACTTCATGTTTCCTTCTATACTGATACATTTTGAGCGTGTCCCAACTTGATTTAGACCCTGATATTTTGAAATCTGGGCTTCGCGTATTATACCTCACTTGCACACTCCTACTGTATCTTGCTTATTTTGATTTATCTGAATACTTTCTAGGTTGTTAAACATTAAAGCAGTGACTTATGCCGTTCGTCGACCGAATGCACCTCGAACCAAACTTCAATTCCTACATGTGTCTCGTATCTTCCTTATTATGATCCTTCTGGTCCTTATCGCCTCTAAATATTGTTTCAGTGTCCAACGTATTCTATATACCTATATTTTTGGATCTACTAGTATGTTGCTTGTGATTTTATTAATTCACAATGTACTGTTTTCTTTTTATCCTAAGCTTTGCATTGTAACAGTGTACTTACGTTTTATGTATTTTGCATTTGTACTGTTTGCTTAGTGAGTAGTGGCCAAGCTCAATTTACAGCCGTCATTACCATATTTTCTCTCGAGACATATGTTGGTTCTTGATTTTCTTTAGTTGCTTTCTCGACAGTTTTGCTGCAATGTACCTGTCTAATGACATGGTGCGGAGAGCGCCTTTTTGTTTCCCTATATCTTTTGGATAGGTGGCAAGAATGTGTATATCCAGTGGTTTGGCCGTTGTGTCCCCATGGATTGTAATTTTATATTTTGCTTTGTTTTTAAGTACATTGTTATAAGCTTTCTTATCTGATTTACGCTTTGTCTAACTTAACGCTTTGCTCTCTTCCAGAATATTTGCATTTCATATGTTACCTTTTTGTATTGGACCGCTTACATCCATAGTTGGGCGTACTTTCAGAACACCCTGATCTAGAAGCCCGTCCATGTTTGACATATCGTCTTAAGTTTGGTACACTATATGTGGCATGATTAACTAATGCATATTTTCCTATCTGGTTTGCTTGCATATAAAATGCATGACGAGAATGTGACATACATTGATAGTCTGGGCATAATAGTACTCATTAGGAGTTTATTGGTGCTAGTGGTATGAGATTGGTGTGATGGATCCATTGTGTTTAGTGCTTACAGCATTTTTTTCTTCTTCGTCATTGTCTCTAAGGGATCCCTGTTCATATGTTTTTCATATTGTTTTATATGTTGTCCATGTTGTCTTTGTTTGGTATTCATTTTGGTAGCTACCAGGTCAAATGACTATCACGGAAAATAATTGCCATACTTAATGCATATATCATAATTTGACTTCCAAGATTTAGTTATTTTATGTTTTAAGCATCGTAGATTATAGTTTGTGGCCACGTTTAGGTTAAGTTTAGTTCAAGATTTTTATTTTTGTTTTACTGAAAGTTTGTAGAGCTATGCCTTATTGGCAAGCTTTGGATTTTCACATGGATTCGTTTATACTCTTTTGTCAGGCATGCAGGTGGTTCATTGTCGCACAGGTACCTGTATTATGTTTTCCAATTGGTTGTAATATATTATTTTGTATACTATTTATTGTAAATTTCATTATTTTATCAATCTGGTATGTATTTGAGAGCCTGCATCATCTATTTAATGTTATATAATGTATCTGATACTCTTGAACAAACTTTTGTAGCACCTGGAGTGATAGCGTTTCGGTAGCCCCGGGCTTTGGATGTGGGAGTCTGCGGATCTCCAGCCTTTTTTGCACATAGTCTCTTATGCTGCACCTTTGGATGGCATGCTTTTCCTGGACAGCACAGTTAGTTACTACCAGTGGCTGGCCGCCTTACTCGCCAAGGGATGTATCCTGTGATGGACGGCAAAACTTTATGGTGTTGCTCCCAGGATCAGCATTTTCCGTCATGCTTGGTGTCGGAGAAGACCGGTATCTTATCAGTCCTCCCTTGGAACAGTGTTTCACCCGATGCAGCATCTACAGGCCAGTGCAGTGCTAAGATATAAAGTAATGTGCAGTTATGTTTTGTGTTAGTGCATAAGGTTCACATTTAAAAAGTACTGTCGAGCGACTACCCGGGCTCCCTGTAAGCATTTACGTCCTGCTCCACTTAATGGACATTTATAAACACTGCATACAGCTCTACCATAATTTTTGTGCATTTGTAAATGCTCACGTTTGCTATTACATTGTAATCTTATTTTTACCTCGACGAGGTCGTTGAGACTTAGTAGGCCAGGAGATATGTGGTAACCCACTAGGCTAAGCCAAGAACTGGCACAATCTTTGAGATATTGGAATTAATGGGGCCCTTTAATTATAAAAACGCGTTAGAGCCTACAACAGTTGCTTCATATACAAGACATGTTACGACATGGGGCGTTCCCAACCCCTGTTTATTGTTTAAATTTCTGCCATGTTACTCCATGGGTGGTCCCGCCGCACCTCTGCTCCTTTTGTTATGTAAATTAGAAATTATTTTATGTTGAAACACGTACCCCTACTCTGCGGTACCTTATCACTGTCTCTTATTGCTATTAACCATTATATTCTTTACTAGAAACGCTCACCTCCTTTCTATTCTTTTGTTCTTATCTCTGTGCAATATACAGTTGTGTGTCTTTTAAGAATCATGTTTAATTATTCCTCCAAAATTGACAATTATCAGCACTTTCACATGAACATTCTCAACCCATTCTTCAACCAATATTATTAGAATTCTCCATTTAGCGTTAAACAAGACAGTCTTTAAGGAAATTGTCTTGCATGTTTACTTTTAGGTACAAGGGAATAGGGGAATTAGGCAACACTGATATCCCTAAACAGTAGCTCATTATCTGATCCCTTGAAAAGTCGCTTTCTATGATTGATGAGGTCGAAACAAATTATAACAGCGACTTTACATTTTAGACAATTATAAATATTGGAAAATGCAATTGTATAACAAGCAATAACTCGCTAATATGTAGCTCCACATTATATTAACTTAAAATTAATTATGTACTTTAACGAGACCTATAGTACGATTTTATCTATTTCTTACTTATGTTTTGGCTATGTTGTTCACACACACACACACAGATACATAGAGAGTGAGAGTGAGAGATACCTTATTTCTAAAATAATGTTCTGATGTTCAGGAGACCTTAGGACATGTACCTCCGGTTAAGTATCGGTATGCAAATTTTGGCTGACATAGAGTGCTTCCTCTTCCTAAAGTACGTTGTAGAGCAATAATAAATTATCTTTAGTTTTATTGTTCTTGAATCTAAAATATTTAAATGGAGTCAGAGACCATTGACGTATAATGAACAATATTGTCACCGTATGGCGTTGTCGGGCTTCTGCCAGTCAGAGCTGGGCGCTTGCCAGGAGAAAGAAAGAGACAGAGAGGTGCTCCGGAATGTTCTGTCATTCTCTTGCCTCCGCGAATGTTATCGAAAGGTCTGTGACATTCTAGAAACAATGGCTAGAGATATAAAAACTCCGCAAGGTGTTAGAGCGGCAATTGTATGATCGTTATTGCGACAGTGCACGTTTGAAGTGTACAGCAGTGATTTCTTTCATTTGTTTACGTGCGGCGGAGCACCGAGTCGACCTCGAGCACCGCTTATTGTCTATTTCACGTCTTTTTACTGCAATAAAGAGTGTTCTAAATTTCTGCAAACCAGACTTATGATTCTGCGTAACCCTCGCAGTCACAATATAATGCTTTCCCAAGTTGCCACATTTATTTAGTATCCTTCAAATGACTATAATCACTATTATCTATTGTTATCGTTATTCCTATTATTGGAGTGATTGTTGTAGGTACAATACAAATAAGAACTGACTTGAGATATACAACGATAGGTAGATACAAGACTCTTTAAAGTGTTATTAGCATATTTTAAAACATACATTACGAATGAACAAAATGTAGATGATCAGTAGAGAATGCTACCAGGGTTGGCTGATAAGTCCCGGGCCTTAGGCAGAGATGGCGCCACTGGGCCAGTTTGACGAATGGCCTCTTATAGTTTAACTCTAGACCAGCTTTCATCTATAGTTACAGGAGAGTGTCTTATTTAGTTTTTGAATGTCAGCATTTTAAACAAGACCAGTGTAGAGGTTTCGCGAAAACGAGCATTTGGAAAAACGAGTAGTGACTAAATATTTCAATTTGAAGGGCTTAACGCCTAAAGAAATCAAGGAGGGAATGGACACTGCATTGTAAGATACTGTTCCTTTCTATACAATGATTAAAAGGTGGGTTGAAGAGTTTTAAATCGGACGTACGAGTACTAATTTTGAGCCTCGCATCGTTTAGTACTGGAGGACCACAGGTTAAATTTGTTTGAGATAGCAGAGACTGTATACACATCAAAAGAACGTGCAAGTAATATTTTAAGTAATATTTTGGGCTTTACAAGGTGTGTGCAAGATGGGTGCCGCGTTTGTTGACACCTGATCAAAAGTTTGAAAGAAAAACTGTTTCTACTAAGAATTTGGAGCTCCACCGTAAAAACTCCAGTGAATTTTGGAGACGGCTTATTACCATGGATGAACCTTGGATACATCACTATACTCCAGAAAGGAAATCACAGTAAAAACAGTGGATTGCGCCAGGTGAACCAACTCCAAAAAAGGCAAAGTCGATTTTGTCAGCTAATAAGGTTATTGCGAGTGTTTTCTGGGATGTGCGGGGAATTATTTTTATTGATTATTTGGAAAACGTTATCCACAGACATTTCACTTGCTACAGCAAAGTATATAAAATAGTGATAACTTAAAAGGCGCCAACGTTGCAGTGTTTTGCCTAGTTTATATTCTAAGAAAACTTTTGGTGCAAGTTACTGTTTCTGTAAACTATTATTAACACAGTATTACCATGGGCCCTGATGCGAAAATATCTGAAAGGTGGAACTACTTCAAAAAACGTAAAGTTAAAAGTGAAAGGCATGCTGAACGAAGTAAATAGTGCGGCAATTACGACAGACATGTGGACTTCAGGCAGCCATGTGTCGATATTACTGTCACATGTCATTTTATTTATGAAGACCAATTGAATTCCACTGTTCTGCTCTGCCATTCTCATACAGGAGCAAACATTGCTGCATCTCTAAGCGCAATATTCGAGGAATTTATTGTTTCAAATAAAATTGTTACAGCATTATCACACAATGCAGCCAACATGAAAAAATTGTGTGCTTAAAGACCACACGACAGAAGTGAAAACTTATAAACTATTCATTATAAATTATTCTTAAAAATTATTTTAACAAATTTAATGTTGACACTCATTCTTGCGCAAAGAGACCGGTTGCGAGCTAAACACTAATACTCTGAAAAAACTGAATGTATTTTATTTTTATATTTAAAATAAATGCTATTTCACAATAATGTTTCATATTTTGTTTCTTGCTGATTCACATATTTCATTGCATTTTTATTTTAATAAGTTCATACACATCTTATAAAATAATTATATGATATTCATTTGCTTATTTGCATATTTTTTTAATATTTGGAAATTTTTAGTGACGTATACATTTTATACATGTTATTACATATCCGTACATATTTTCATATACATTTTATTACATGTCATATTCATTTCAAATGTTTGATCACAATTCATACTGATATTAATACATTTTCAATTCAATTCAAATGTTTTTGTTCGATGTTTTGTCTTTAAATTTTTATTTTACAAACTAAATAATATATATTTAAATTCTTTTATATAAAAAATCAAATTTATGTATAAAATCTTTTGACTCTCGGTCGGTCATTCAGTTTGTGGAAAAACATAACCTATAAGTTGTATATGAAAATATACGCAAAACGTCATTTTAATACGTGATAATTTTATTATTTACGTGTTATTACATTTAATTTATTGATGTTTTACGTTTTACTACTTACAATAAAGAGAAATTGTCAATAAAAATAACCAGTTCATAAATGAAACATCTCTTTCACGAATTCCTAATATTTTTATTTCCAATTAGTACACTCGTTTTATTTTTCGTTATTATGGTTTAAATTATTCAAATACGAACTTGGGTGATATTATTTATTCCTTTTGACCATTATTATTGTTTAAAGTGGAATTTCACATGTTGTCAACTTGCTAAATAACAGAAGGTTATCTGACCGCTTCGGTTACCGGCACTTGACAGACGTTTGTAAGAACGGCCCTAAGACAATTATATCTTTAATGAAGCTCCTGTGGGAATTCTGAATTTTTAATAGTATTTTAAATATGTTAAAACATACCTGGATGCGTGTTGTTGATAGGCTGTTAAGTGCGACAGAGAATCTAAGGTGTATAGAGGTATGGATAACATTAAGACTGAAATAATGGGTGTGTGGGGGGTTTTGTTCAGATTGAGCCGACTCGAGGCGACTTCACCCGAATGAGCATCACATATTCCAGCGTGACAGGTCAGTTTAATACCCTACCCACAAACAGTGCTAAAACGCGCCTAAAGACATTTTGACTTCAAAAATGCTATAAATGAATATTTGCGGAAATTTACCATTCTTGTGTAGCGCATACATTGAATCTGAGCCCGCCTCGGTAGTGTAGATGGTAGCGCGTGTGCCTCACTTTCAAGAGGTCCCGAGTTCGAATCTCGGTTAGGGTGAGTTACCTGGATAAGATTTTTTCCGGGGTTTTCCCTTATCCTGAAGGACGAATGTTAGGTAACTCTAAGCTCCATGGATCCCGGACACATTTGAGCATCATTTCACCAATTTCATTCATCGTCCGACATGACTTAACGTTGGAGGACGTAAATTAAAAAAAAAAGGAGGATTTGCTTTAATTTTTTTAAGAGAGTATTCAAGAATTTTATTTATAAGAATATTAATATGTGTTATTTTTTTAGAAAATCTGAGTATCAGCGAGACTATCAGCAGAAACGAGAAGCTGGAAACTGTTTTTACAAAATGCAAGAATTTAGTATGCCACTTCAAACGCAGTGACGCTGCAAATACCTAGCTCCATGAATTCCAAAACCAAATGGGACTGCCTGTGCTTAATATAAAACAGGATGTGGCTACGAAATGGAATTCAACCCTCACAATGATTGAAAGACTCGTGCAAATTAAAGATCTCCTTACGATTTCTTTAGCTAGCCTTCTAAAGGCATCACCTAATTTGGAGGCAGAGGAATGAAATATACTCGCTGACTGTATACCAATTCTGAAATCAGCTGAAAAAAATGACTACAGCACTGTCTGGCGAGAATTATCCATCAATTTCCTTTTGATTTCCTTAGTAAGGGGCCTTCAGTACAGCCTTAGAAGCAAAGTGCCTAAACAGCTAGGGGAGAGCTCCTTAAGAGTACTTTAGTGAATGCGATTGCAAGATGACTAGGTACATCTGAAACTGACAAAATAGAAGGAAAAGTATATTTCTGGACCCCAGATTGAAGAACATGGCATTTGGTCTGGAACAAAATGTTACAAATGCACAGAAATGGATAGCTGAAGAACTAACATCAATGATTAGGGTAACTGAAGAAGAAGGAAGAGGAGAAGTAGGAAGAAGCATAATTCTTGCCGTTTCTTTGTCAATTGCCAGGGAAGAGAGCGATTCCCTGTCGATAAAGTTTGACAATAAAGGAGTAACCGCACCTACAATAACTCCAATTACTATAGCGAACTTAATGCTACGACAATATTTAGAAATTCAATACCTAGAAAGAACAAAAAAGCACTACAAGTTTGGAAAGGACAGAGAAACATTTTCCCAGAACTGTATAAACTTCACTTAAAGTATCTGTGCATCCCAGCAACTTCTGTCCCATCCGAGCGAGTATTCTCAAAAAATAGTCAGTTAGTAAACGTGGGAAGAAGTAGATTGTCGCAAAAGAATGTGGACAAAATTATATTATTAAATAGATATTTTACGTAAGGTTTTTGTTTAAAAAAATTAGTGAAGAATGCTGCATTCCTAACTATTGGCTAAAGCCTAAAAGAGTAAACATTTTCGTGCAGTTAGTATAGATAAGCATGTTTAAATATGTTTGCACTCCAGCTAGATGATTATAACTATTATATCACGTTCTCCGATCATAAGTGATCATATGGCACATACCAAGAGATACCTAAATACACCTAATAATTGATGTATAGCTTAATATAATTATGTACTTAGTATAATAGGTCTTAACTGCATTCTTGAGAAAGTTTCGTGACCAAACTGTGTTAATCTTCAGGATGTTGAAAAGTATTATAGCTAATATTAAGCATGGCCGAATTAAATTGAGAGAGGTGGCTGAGGCTATGAACATGTTAAAAGAACGTGTTTGTCACATATTAAATCAAATTTAGACATGAGAAAGCTGTCCGCACGTTGGATGCGGTGTTTGTTCACGTTAGACCAAAAACGCGTTCAAATGAACATTTCCAATGCTCTGCTGGCGCAGTTTAGGCGCAAAAATTCCGAGTTTTTGTCGCCCATTTATTACTGTAGATGAAACTTGGATACACCATTATACGTCCGAAACAAAATTACAGTCGGCCGGGAAGGTGATGGCGACTCTTTTTGGGAGTTTGGTTATTTTAATCGATTATCTTCTAAAAGGAAGTGCCATTACAGGAGTATAGTACGCATCATTATTTGACAAGTTGAAGGCAGAACTAGCGTAAAAACGGCCACATTTGCAGGAAAAGAAAATCCTGTTTCATCAAGAGAACGCACCGTCTCACACCTCAGCGGTCGCAATGGCGAACATCCACGAATTACGGTTTGAGCTGCTAGACCATCAGCCTTACTCACCAAATATAGCCACAAGCGACTTCTTTTTGTTCCCTCATCTGAAAATTGCGCTCGGAGGACAGAGATTTTTTTCAAATTAAGAGGCAATCAGCTTCGTGAACAATTATTTTCCAGAGAAAAACGCCGAGTACTATTTGGACGGGTTACAGAGATGGGAGCATCGTTAGGAGAAGTGTGTAAAGTTACAAGGAGACTATGTTCAAAAATATAAAAAAAGATTCTGAAAAAGCTACTTGTACTGTCCAGCAACGCAAAGAAAGTTCCTGAAAGGAATGTGTCAGTCAGTGCCACCCTCACACAGTTTGATAAGGACAGCGAATGTGTGTGACATAAAACTCAAGCCATACAAGGAGTAGAAAAAAACATGCGCCCTGTTCACTCTGCACACTAAAACCGAGAAGGTTCATTTACAAGAGTAGAAGACGTCAGAATGTTTATGAATGGTCTGTAACTGAACTGGCATGGGGTGTGATAAATCTATCCGTGGAGGGTGTGGGAACCTTCTTCAACTCCCCCGGCGTCTCATGCCTCGGAGACTATCTCTCCTGTGGAGTACTGTATCTTTGTAGGGTCGGAAAATTTTCAGACCACCCTCGTACTTTCGTTTTCATTTTTATTCCGAGTGAATCCTAATAGCTCGCAATTGGAGGATGAATAGGATTCGCATAGCGGACGAATCGACAAGGAAAGAAAAACAGTGAAACATTCAATTTCAGTACATAATGCAATCATGAGAAGAAAATGACACATTTATATTCTCGTATATTCATATCTTTATGTATGTCACACCAGGGGCGGTTCCTCCATAAGGTTGCAGGTTTGCGCTACACCCACTGATTTTGAATGTACAACAGGTGCATGTTGCACATTAAAGCTGTACTTGTTTGCATTGTTTTATATACAAACATGTTTCAATTACGCTTATCGTCTGTAGCTGCCCATGACCGCAGAAGTCCAAATAAACAGAGGTTAGCTGCAGGAGCCGCCAGGTTTGCAGCGAAATGTTAACCTAAGATTTCGCCCAAATGTAGGCTCTGTGAGAGGGTTGCGGGAAGGTGAAGAGATGGGAGTGGCTTCTTATGCATTGCTTAAGTGGAGGTTTATAAACCTAGCTCCTCCTAAGCTTAGCAACGGCTATACCGTGACATTCAGGCTTAGCTTCCTGAGTCTGCTTGTACTGTAGTGTGGTTTCGTGATTGCAGGGCTTTGAGAAAGCTTTGTTTAAGTTTAAACTGAGTATTCTAACATTTTATTTATAGTGCTTATTGTGAGGTGTTGTTTTTGTACGTTTTTAAAATTCTGATAGAATGAATACCGTGCAATCTTTACTGGCAAAGCCTTTTTCGCAACGGAGTGCTGAAGAAAAATCTGAAGTGAAACGAATGGGTAGGCCCACGCCAAACATTTCTATAACTCAAACGATTAAGTCAAAAGCTAGAACATTCAATAGGAAGCTCAACCCTGATATATACAAGAAGCGCGATCGATTATGTGGATGTGAAGTTAATAACTCTTTATACTGTTTCACATGCCTGCTCTTCGGAGGAGATGATTCCTGGGTGAAGCAAAGAATGAAAGACATACAACACATGCACGAACGTGTTAAAAAGCATGAGTCCTCTTCGTCTCATATCAAAAATGCATTAAGATTAACAATGTATGGCAATATTAATATCGCTGCACAAATGGGCAGTGCATACGGAAGGAACATACAGCTCCATAACGATAAAGTTACGCAGAATAGATATGTCCTAAATATCATAATAAACTGTATAGGGATTTGCGGCTCATTTGAGCTGGCTTTGAGAGGTCATGATGAATCTGAAATATCAAAAAACCCTGGTGTCTTTCGAGGCCTAATAGATTTCAGCGCTGATCTCGACAGTGTCCTGAAGGGCCACCTGGAAAAAGCAACTGTTTTTAAGGGCACTTCAAAAACTATACAAAACGAAATTCAGATATCTTGTGAATGACAAACCCGTAGAACGATTTTTGAGTTTTGTTCAAGCTGCTGGTCATGATGCAGACCCTTTGCCACAGTCATTAAATCTGAACTTGATCTGCAACTGTCAGGGTGCCCGAATTAACTTATAGCACAGACCTATGATGGTGCATCCGTCATGGGAGGTAGGAAACACGGTATTCAGGCAATTGTGAAAGAGAAGTATCCTAGTACCTCTTATATACACTGCCATGCACATAAACTTAATTTAATACTGCTGAATGCAGCCTCAGTAAACACCAGGTGAGGAAATGTTTTGCCAATTTACAAGGAATATGCACATTTTTTTTTTTCAAATTCTCCTCAAAGAACAGCTGTGCTTGATGAAGTTGTGCAGAAACGATTGCCACGTTCTGTTCCGACACGATGGAATTTTCATTCACGGACCGTCAATACCATTTTCGAACACAGGGAGAATTTAATTAAATGCATGGAGGTCATTCAGAAGAGAGCTCTGTTAAACAACAACACCACATTTGTTCAGGCTTCTGGGTTTATGGCCACTTTGAAAGATGATAATTTTGTATTCTGACGATCTTTCTTCCACAAGATCATGCCCCATGTAGACATTTTGTCTAATCAGCTCCAGAAACGAGACTGCAATGCAACATTTACCCTCGCCCAGCTAAACGCATTTGAAAGGGAAGTGCAAGAAGTAAGAAATAGGGTGGATATTGAGGAACACGAAGAAACTGCAATTAAGAGGAGAAGAATAGAAGATAATGATGTGAAAGGAAGAGAAGCTCTTGAAGTCTGTGACATTATTCTTAGAGAAGCAAAGTACAGATTTAGCTTCACGGGGTATCTGGTATCCTCGACTTTATTTCATCAAGAAAATTTCTCCGACTGTGACAAGACATTTCCAGAGGATTCCCTTAGAGAAACAATAAGGTTCTATCCTTTTATCATTGGAACAAAAATTCGTACAGAACTGACTGTAATTTACAGTCGAGAAGAATTTCGTGGAATGTCCGGCGCTTTGAGCTTAAGGAAAACAATTTATGTGCTACATTCAGCGAATATGTCAAACTCCTGCGAGTGTTGTTAACTATGCCAATGTGTACCGCTGAAGCAGAACGTTGTTTCTCAACTTTAAAAAGAGTAAAAACTTTCCTAAGAACACGTCACAGGACCGATTGTCAGCATTAGCAATGCTTTCAATTGAGAGGGAGTTTGTTATGAAGATCAGCGACTTCAACGCAAAAGTTATCGATATATTCGCCAGGTCTAAGGAGAGGAGAGCAGAGTTTCTGTATAAATAGGTGAGTCACTACTACTCTGTATTTTATTTTTCATTTGTGCACCACCAATAATTTAATCCACCAGCCGCCACTGTGTCACACACATTTTCCACATATAAATTTATTCTTACCCATCGCGCCTACACAGATTTTGCGGTATTATTCTCCATTTTATGGGCTCATTTGAGCATCATTTTACCGATTTCATTCATCGTCGGACATGACAACGTTGGAGGACGTAAATAAAAATTTAAAAAATTGACTCCCTCGTCCTCCCTTAATCCGCTTCGCCCGCTGTTGTATCGGTAACTATTTTTGTCCGTTTGCAGCATTGATTAAGTAACTATCATAACAACAAGGAGAAATATAGATATTAGAAAGTCTGTATTTTCTTATTGTACAAGTTTCTGGAGGAATTTCAATGGATATTCGTTATAAATCTATGCCAAACCAACTTAAAAAATAACAAAATGTCAGAAATGGAGCAATTACATACTTCCTTTCCGGAAAAGAAGCTCGATTTCTCACTTAGATCGAAGAAACACAATCCTATTACACACTTAGCAGTCTTACGTAGTTATCTTCTTCGCCCACAAAGGTCCCTCCAACATAACTATACACTACCGTCCCTTCGGGAACTGATTTTGAAAAAAAAAAAAAAAAAACAAGCCGAGTTTCTCGCCATTCCGAATCACGCGCCTTTATCTCATTCTTTATTAACGGTTTGAATTTTCCGGTACTCAACCTTTTCTCAGTCATCATCATCATCATCATCATCATCATCATCATCATCATCATCATTATTATATAATTATATTATATTATGTTATATAATACACAATTTGGAGATTACATTACACTGTTTGCATCTCAGAGAAAATGTTGCAAGTGTCCTCCACCAGCATCTATACATGATATGACTGTAGACACTGAAGTTTATATGGGTATCTTCAAGACATTTGTGGAGCAGCTAAATGATTATGAATTGAGAGAATGTTATTTCCAGCAAGATGGAGCAACGCGCCATACATCTCATGACACCATGGAACTTGTAACCAGTTTCTTTGATAATCAAATAATATCAAAAGGTCTGTGGCCCCCCCCCCCCCCAGATCCCCTGACTTAAGCTGGCCGGGTTTTTTTTTTCTTGTGGGGGTATTTAAAAATAGAGTGAACACGGACAATTGATGTTCTCAAGGAATCCATTTGAACTGAAATAAGTAGCATTGGCGAGGATACTCTCCGTAAAACTCAGGGAATATGGTGAGACGAATGCAAATATAAATAGATGCTGGTGGAGGTTAAAAATCAGTTAATTTCTTCTCAGAGCACATTTCAAATAATTGATTTTCTTAAAAAAACGACATTACTTATGAGACAGCATCTATAACAAGGTCTGGTAAAATTAAAATATGAACTTCAGGATGACCAAAGGATCAAAATAAGTGATGATAAAGAATCAGATCACCTCCTTCTACTGAATCAAAACAGGAGGTATTAAGATTTAGATTAGCTAAATGTACAGTTATTGCCTCAGCAAAAACAGACAAAAGTAATAACAACAGAAGAGCTGTAATAGCAACTGATCATACAAACAATGGAACCTTAGGTTGGTTCTGCAAAGTGAGATTTGCGGTGAATAACACGGCGCTGCGGTTGATTTTCTCTGACATCTCTAGTTTCTCTCGCTGTCTGATTCCGCTGGTGCTTCAGCTTCATCTCATGTATCATCAGTGTCACCGCCTGCAGTGCCGCATGTAGTAAAAGCAAGTGTTAAACACTACACATTCCATTTTTCATTTCAGTTTGGATATGTAGACTGGTTTTATGTTAATTACAGTTGTAGTAAATTTATGCCCCCTATATCCGATATCTGTAAGGTGTAAAGAGAACACTTAATTCTATAGCAGGATCTGCCTTAGCAGTTCTTGCTGAAAGAAGAAGCTAAACAGTTCAACCCTTTCCTGTCCCTCTTTCTGCTATACTACTTAATAAAAGTAAGAGTGAAAGGGGAAGGAGATAGAAGCTTTACTTGTGACAAAGCTATATCTGGGGCTCCTAATATTAGATGGAATAACCAATTCCTAAATCCTCCAATTATAATGGGTATTATTATAAAGAAAATTTTAATGCAACTACTATCTTGTTTGCTGATGATACTAAAATAATGACTAGCAACAACTTACAAAATTTTGCATTAAAACTGATTAATGCAATCGGTACTAGATGCAGTTTGTTTAAGACAAATAAACTCATATTAAATATTGAGAAAATTAAGGTCTTGACGTTTGAGGCATACAGTTTGCAAAATCTTGCTGTGCACATAGGCACTAATAAGGCTATTTTCAATCAGATTTTACTCATCAGTTTGCATGCTGATTCGAATTTTAATTGGAAAGCTCATTTACAGAGTATAATACCCATAGTATAAACTTGAAAGAAGCGTAGAGACAGTGAAGCACAACTTAGCACAAAAGTGAATCGAGAAGATATTGACACACTGCTTCACTCATACTGTTTTTTCACAGGACATGTGCTTTTGCTTTTATCATCAGCTGGAACTCGACTAGTGCAAATTGTAGTGGTTTCCTCTAACCACTACAATTTGCACTAGTCGAGTTCCAGCTGACGATAAGAGCAAAAGCTCTTGAAACATGTCCTGTGAAAAAACAGTGTGAGTGAAGCAGTGTGTCAATATCTTCTCGATTCACTTTTGTGCTATCATACCCATGTTGAGATCAGCTACTTTGCACTTAAGTTGTTGAACTCCTTTTGTCCAATTCAGACATTAAAACAGGAATACTATGCATATTTTTGTTAAGCAATTAAGCATGGTTTGATATTCTGGGGTAACTGAGTGGAGAGTAAGCAAGCATTTATATTATAGAAGAGAGCCATCAGAGCAATATGTGGCACAAACATTACAGCTCCATGTAAGGGTCTGTGTCAAAGTGCCGCTTATGTGTATCCATATCAAAAATCAAGACTGATTTATACAAAATATGAATATACATAGCAAAAATACTAGACAAGGAATGGACTTATACAAATCCAGTGTTAGATTGACTTGTTTCCAGAATGGAGTGTATTATGAATAGAGCCCAGATTTCTAAGAAAAATGCTTATAAATGCTTTTTTGCTGAAATACAGGGTTCTCTTACTTATTTTATGCTTTTTAATTAAAATAGCTTATTTTATCCAAATCATGTAAATTTAAAAGTAAACTTTCACTACTAGCCATCATTTTATCATTCAGACGGTTTACATCTCACTGAAACAGGAGCCGATATAAACACGTGGATTCCTGCCTATAGCATAGAGAAAGTATTTGTTAAGTCAGCACTTAGAGTTCAAAAATTTCATGACGTCCTTCCAAATTTGTCTTTACCTCCTCAGCCAGTTTTAACTTGATGGGGTTCTTGGTTAAAGGCTGTGTCATACTATATAGAACATTTCAATGAAGTTAAAACAGTTGTGATCCTTAGATACAGAAGTTGCAAGCAGTACTGCCATAGCACAGCAATATGTTGCTGATATTGGCATTCAAGATAAGAGTGTACATCCATAACCGTTTGTACAAAATACCTGCTATTATAGCACAGTTGAAAGCTCGAAATAATACCTTGGGACATGCACTTTCTTTGATAGATGAAATTTCAGAAACCTTGCCTTCAGAGACTCACGGTATTGCTAAAGGTACCTTTGAGAAACTCACTAAGATATAAATGAGGAACCCTGGTTAGAAAACACTGAACAATCTCTAAAAATCTTTGTGGTACTGAAACGCATATTGAAGGGGAATTCACTCAAGAAGAAATGTGGTTTTTCTTTTTCTTTTTCACATGTTCCAGTAATGTTACGCGATACTGAGAAATATATTTCACTATATACAAAATTATTCACCGACAAATGCAGGAGCTTCACACAATAAAATCTCAAGATTACCTCTCTCGTGAACTGTAACAGGCTTACCTAAAGTAAGAATTCTAAAAAAAAATATGCTTATGATTAAACTTTTATTTTTTTATTTGCTTATTTGTTTCATTTTTCGTACCTATATGCTTGCTTATTTCACCATTTGATGGTGCTTACAAATCTGGACTCTAATTATGAATATGTCAGAATATTTGACGCCTTTCCAAAATCCTTAAAATTACTATCTTCAGAGAAAATGGATAAGTATAAGTCTGCCCTTAAAAAATTAATGCTTGGGGTATAAGTTTCTGCACCCATTTTAACCTATTAAGGACCTGGACCTATTTGAAATATTTGTCTTCGCCATATCAACGAAAGGGAAAAATAATCAAACCTGCTTAACAATTTTCATTTTTCTAAGCGTTCAGTAAGAAGTAAGCATTATAATCTTTTTCAATACAAATAACAAAAACACAACAAATGTAAATGGGTACACTTAATATGTAGTTTCCCTTACAGGCATGTTTAGAATTTCATACAGATTAATAGAAAATCGCATCCTGTGGAACATTTTGAAGTTAGGAAAATATAGATAATATGGAATCTGAGAAATCTGAGGTTAAAATTACGTAATAGCAGCTACGATATAGGTGTAGGGTTATTTAAATAGTCATGTGACGTTTTCTGTAATGCCGCTAGAAAAAGAAAACTTTATATTATTGAAGTATGTCTATATTAATTTTAAGACAAAAAAAACTAAATTTGGCATTGTTGTAAGTTTTGGGCCAATTTGCACGGATGTGTTTCCTTAATAAACCCCTTTTTGTATATCCAATGTGCAGCAGTAAGACATTTCTCTTCCCCGAAAAATTCACGTTGAAACCAACAAATGCAAAAGTGGTTGTCACAAATTTCAAGCAGAAGAAATTGACTAAAAAGGCAGTTTTAGGCACTAATAAGCAGAATAGGCACAAACGTATGAAATAAGCATTTATAGGCACTATAAAACTAAGAAATTAGGCTAATAATTGTAGGAAACGTAATTATAACTTAAAAGCCTACGTTTCTGAATAAAGGAATAAAATAGGCAAATAGGGCAGAATCCGCCCCCTAATCATCACTTGTCACCGCCTGCGGTACCATATGTAGTAAAAGCGGGATTAAATACACACACGCACACGCGCACGCGCACATACACACGTATATGCACACACAATTTTCTTTCTTTGTAATATATATTAAATAAAAGATTGTCTGTGAATGTAATTAGAGTTGTCTTTGTTCAAGTTCTTAGGATTCTCGCTTCTTGCTCCAGAATTTGGTCAAAACGAATTCGGTAGACTAATAACACTTCTTTTAACATAAATTTGTAAAACGTTATCTTACAAACTTCAAGAACATATGACTATTGCGCTATAGTCAGTTTTAATCATCAGTTTGCATTAGAAAGCCTTAAATTAAACTTCTATGTAAAAGGGACTTGTATTGACCACGGAAGTTAGTAGTTATGTGTAAAATCCTGTTACATTCACATACTTTTTTTAGCCTTTCAACAAACTGTTCTTAAAAAGAATCTTATTCTGCTTCCTACTTTGTGTTAATCGAGATACTTATTTCTAGAAATGGCTTTATCACACACTTCCTTAGGTATAAGTGCATTTATAGGCACAATCGGAACAGGAAAATACAGTAGAATTAAGCGATACTCAAATATTTTTAATAGTCGGTCGTTATGTAACGACTGAAATTCCATCTTAGAAGTGGTCAAGTCCATTATACACAGTTCTTGAAAAGTAGGGGGAGGGGGTAGCATGATATCTACTTAGTCCCAAGAAATTGGATTGACAATGAAAAATATTGAATTATAAAAAAAGGTCTCGAAAAGTACAAATAATCTCACAACATTCTGGAAGTGTTAAAAATGCTCAAAATGACCTAAAATTGCCAAAAATGATCTAATACTAAAAAAATGATTAAATGCCTTGCCCTACTCGTAACTAGATTTAAAAAATGTTACACGTTTTTAGTATTTACTGATGTCGTGGTTCCTGTATACATTAAGACACATCTTTATTATTGAGTAGTTTACCCACAATGTTGGAGATACCCATATTCTAGATTTTTTTCAGAAAATGCTAATAACACATTTTCAGTATAATTATTTTGTATGTTCTTTACTTCGCACCGGTCCACGAACTTGTATGTAATGTCGTATTGTTTTAGTTTATTTTTTGGGCAACAATTCTAATTTCATTCTCTGTGCTGCTTGTAGCGTTTCAACAGATTTAGTCTGGTTGATATTCACTTTCAAATGACCAGACATCTTAAAGAGGTATTATATAACTCAGATTCACGGCCTTTTTGAATAATTGCCACATTCCCCAAGAAACCAAAGTTGGCCTTACTGGCGTGTTAAAAGCTTTTAAGTTCTGAGCGAGAACATTTTCTAATTTTAACAGAATCGTGAACTAGTAAACACACGATTTGTGTGAAAGACGTTCTTTTTGTGGAATAAAACATTTGGGGAATAAAACATTCGCTGTCGTTTGGTTAGACTTTCTGACAGTTACGGTTAGATGTTCTGTGATTTATACTACTCAAAAATAGAAAGTCGTCATTCATTTTTATTTATTTCCTGGCCATGCAAAGAGAATGGAATTCCACAGCCTTCACATTGCGACCTACTAGCTGTTTCTACAAATGTTTTTCTCAATTAACGAGAAATAGAAGCATAAGGTTTTAAAGAATATTTTTGAACGGGTAGAGAAAGTCAGGTTAGTATAATATATCAGATTTTTGTTCGTTTTGGGAATTGTTTTAGTATAGTTGCCGTACGTCCTGCAGCCGATATTGGATATCAATGGAACGCAGCACATTCTAGTGCAGGAATTATATACTAAAATGTAGAGAAGGCCGTGGTAACTGTTGGTCATTTTGTTCTGTTCCTAAGCGTACTTCTGCGGTGAACAGATAACATATCCTGTGTTGATAATATTGTATTAATTTATAAGAGTGCATAGTGCATTTCAGCAAAATGAGCCGTACGGAAGCGTACAAGCATTTATCTCTGGTAATAAGAAGACTCAGGCGTGTTGCAAATGAAATTAAATCAACGCCACCGCTTGGATACTACGCCCAACCTATAGAAGACGACATCTGGGAATGGCATTTCACCATCAAAGGGCCATCCAACACAGAATTCGAGAGTGGATTTTACCATGGCCGGATGAGAATTCCCATAGACTATCCGATAAGTCAACCCATGATTATGATACTCACACCAAATGGCCGCTTTGAAGTGAACTCGCCGATATGCTACTCCGGCATGGAATCCAGTATAACGTGGACAATCCACGCAGTTCTCTCTGCGTTCATCTGGTTGCTACCAACTACTGATGGCCAAAGGGTTGGTTCTGAAATTGTGGAACGTCGCAAATTCCTGGCTTACAAATCCAGGTATTGGAAATGTTCGACTTGTGGCAAAGTTGCAGAACACATCGCACTGCTCACCGGTGAAGCTCCGCCATCACAGGCCTCTGGATAAGAAAACTCTCCAGTTTGTACTATTCCCGGAAGTACCGACTGTTCTTCCCTGCTGGAATGCGAGATGTTAGTATTTACAATATTTCCCCACACCCCACGGTCTCTGGAAGTACCAACGTAGGAGCGAATATAAGCGTATTTAATAGCATGGTTTGTGAACATGAGTTAATGTAATTCCATTGCCTAGGTATATATTAATAGCTATAGAGTACACACATTACCATAAAATGCTCTTTTGCTTTCTTTGGACTAAATGTAAGTTCGTCTTACTTGTTTTCATTAAATGCATCAGGTTGTGGTTTGGTACAATTAAAAGAATTCCCTCTTCAGTGAGCTATTGCTATCAGCTGAGCATAACATACCTATTTTTTCCTCAAGAGGCGATTTAAATATTCACCTATTCCTGTTATTAAATGGCAAATTATGTAATCGTATCAGAAGGAATGTGTAAAAACAGAGATGTTTATGTAAGCCTGTCGCACATATATGGCAAGTCAGTGTATGTAAACTCTGTTCAAATACAATCAGAGCAAAGTGTCATAGGACAAAGACAGAATCAAAATCCCTTTGTGTCAAGGAACAAATGGGTGTCTGCAATGCTAATTTACATTTGCATTTAATTGGTCAACTTTCATATCAGACACTCGGCTCCAAAGTGCTCAATTAGTGTTTCATCACTTATTGCACGCCAGGTTACTAATATTTGTCGTATCTATAAACATGAATACGAATAAATACAGCATTCGTCACTGAAGGTAAATATGCCTTAATGCTCTCTCATGTGGTAAGTATAATTTAATTTTAAAAACAACAGAGGTACAGCATTTAAATTAATGAAATATTATTATAGTTTTGACACATGAAATAGAAATTGAGGCTGTCAACTTTCAACAGATAACGTCCATACCCTTTCTAAATTCAATCCCTGATTTCATCAATATGATAGTATAAAAGCCTGTCACTTATCAGTTGATATATTAAAAGTAAATTATTTATATTTGTATTTTACATCATTAAACTGATATTCTTTTATTCTAGACATATACATTATCACACAGAGTTTTCAAGAATTTTAAGGATGCTGTCATGAACTAAAGCTAGATCAAAGAGTTGTTTTTTGCTGAAAGTTAAATTTTGAGTATTTTAACAGGAAATTCTTTAATAATAATCTCTATTTCATCTTCACTAGATGCCAGAGCATTGAGGCATATTGGCCTTCGGTAACCAGTGCTGCATTCGTTTCTTATCTTGTTTATTATCAGAGTGAAATATTGGTAACTTGCATACAGTAAGGGATGAAACACAAATAGAGCACTTTAAGCTTCATGTCTGATTTTAAAGGTAAGCCAATTATTATACGCAAAACAGGTGCATAGTAATAAAAAATATTCTTAATGATTATAAACGCATGGAATATATATCTATGTAATTATTTATTCTAATATTTTTCAAAGAACAAAAATAAGGCTAAACAGCCCTATCTTCTGAAATTTCCATATAAGGCAGAAACAAAGAAATAAAAAGCCAACTAAATTAGTCACTACATTTTTGTTATTAAATGACTACTGTAACTGTAGAAAGTGCACGGTAATGTAATTTCTAATGTGATAAATCTGCACTTTGGAAATAATTTCTAAAAAGGTGATTTACTCAACTGGTACAGGCAAAATGTCAAATATATCATCAGCAATGTTCTGTCACTGAAAGATGTCTCACTGTCTTTGTCACTATTATTGCATACAGCTCCTCAACCTCAAGCTCCAATTCTTTTAATCTTCTAGTTAAAAAAAGATAAAAAAACAACTGCCCTCTGCCTTTAATGGAAAGCTTTTCTTAATAAATAATTTCTATAATTATAGGAAGTATACGGTAATACAACTAATTTTATGAAGTGTGATCAATCTGTACAAATAAGCCATTGCCATAATATAAATCAATTATTTAAATGCATCACAATGTTAAGCTATACAAAATTATGTGTACCTATATAATTTTAGACACTATTATTGCAATTATTAATGAAACATAATCTCATGCTATTTTAACAATTATGAATCTGAACATAAATATAATTAAAATAATTATCTATTCACAGTTTTTGTCTACATCACATTATATAAAATAAATCCCCCCCACATACTGAATGATAAGCATTATGCAAAAATGCCATGGAAATGAAAGATAAACAACAGTTCTACTGACTTGGATTAATCAACATACCTGAAGGATTACAGTGCTAGAGTACAATCCCAGACAGTTCATCAGCAGTATGTATTGAGGAATAACAAAGAAGGAATCTTGATTCCCTCTTCTTTCTCCTTATCACAATAATCATCACACTGCGCCTGCCAATGTATTGCAAGCGATCCAGCTCTGTGTGTTTGCGGGGTGAGGAATGCGGTGAGGAGGGAAGTAACCTGGTGACATGTGGCAATGCTTGCAATAACTTGCATAAATCCATATTTAGATCTCCAAGGAAACAGCGAGCAGCTAAAAGACGTGCTACCAACTTAGACAATTTTCAAAAGTGTGATTTACGTAGAAAAATTTATGATTTATATCACAAGGGTGGATATCCAATGCCAAAACGTTGACCAATTTAATGAGGGGGAAATAGAATATACGGATTCTGTCTCTTCTATGCATAATATTCTGAAATCTCTTGGGTTCAAATGTAGGAGAACCAATGATAGTCACAAATTTCTGCTTGAAAAAAGCGATATGATATTTATGGTGTAATAATGCTTCATAAATACACATTCATATCTTCCAAATTTATTATTTTAAGGAAACAAAATTGGTTTAAATTTCATTGCAGGCAGTATATAAATATGGCATTATTAAAATAGAAATTACATACACAAATCATTGAAATGTCACTATTTTGTTTCTCTGTAGCAAACACCTTATTTCGTAGAACACATATAATTTGAAAAATTTTGTTTGTGTGCATATGAACGATAGCTACGTAAGCGAATTGTTCTCCAGTTCAAGGTTTTAAGGTTCAGATTATGCGATAATCATTGTATATGTTCTCACACACATACTGAAATATTAAGCGAACTTTCCTGTTAGTATCTGTATCACTGTACATCTCAGTATTTGTATGATACTTGCTAGTTGGATTCGGTGCGACTAAGACAGGTATATCTTCCATCTCTGTCACCCGCTATCCATGGAACTGTCAACACCAAGATAGTACAATAACCATATTGGCTCAGCCCATGTTCATTCTTATTTTGTAGCTGCTCTAACCACTCGCCAGCTGGCCACCAGTGAAAAATATGGCACTGTAGTCTGCAGGACCATAATATCCAGATTTTATAGCACAGACTGGCTTATTGCGGTGTCATTACCTTCTAACACAAGCAGTATTACAGACATGAATGTCTAATTTCATCAGCATGCAGTCACTGAATTCCTTGTTAAAAGAAATGATCTGCTGCTGAAATTCACCTCAACTTAAATATGTCTTGTGGATGTCTACAGTATAAGGAGATTGCTGAAACATTTTGAAGATAAGCCTCGAAGCAGGTGTCCTCGAAATGCCTACACAGAACACAAGAACAGTTAATAGTGTAAGAAATTATTGAGGCTACTGAAAAAATTGTCATATATTTATTGACCACAAACTTCAGAGAACCGTCTTCTACAGAGTTTTCAAAATCATTAGTGTGTTTTTTGTCTCCAGAGGCATGTATTCCATGGAAGCAAAGAAAACATTGATTACACTTTAATTATTAGTTATAAATTAAGTTTCAAATTTTCATTTAAATCAATTTAGCAATCCAATTTTCAAACAGTATGTGCAAATTGACACACAGCTTATAATTTTGCAAGTAGTTTTACATAGCACCAATATATGGTATGCTGTGTTTGGTTATGGTCAATATTTAGATACACTATCAATCTAATGTCCTTCAGTGGAAGCAAAATACCTCCCTGTGGGTAAACTACGTTACTGCTTGTTAGAGGTTGGGAAAGAAAATCAATTCAGTGTATGTTTTGTTTATAAATAGTCACATCAGTTTGATATTTTTCCTTGCTGCTTATGTTCATAATGAAATGTTTAACTAGTTGCATTTCCAAAGACAGAAGTGTACATGCTTTAGTAATTAGGAACAGCATGTAAGAAAAAAATGCAAGTTAATTGATATAAATTAATTGTTCCTTCACACTAGCCGTGTATAGGCTAAATTTTTGGATAGAGTCAAACTGAAAAATTCAAGTACTTGCAATATTAATTCGCCACAAATGGTGTGTATCTCGGATACAAGAGCCCATAGTGGTTTACCGGAAAAGTATATGAGTCAATTGGAGAACTTAATGTCATGACAGCTTGTTGGCCATGGTAGCTCAATGGGTAAGAGCGACTGGACAGAAACCAGGAGATCTCTGGTTCAAATCCCAGCCGTGGCATTGAATTTTTCAGATTGACTCTATGCAAAAAATGGAAGCTTTAACTACTTTTTTAGAAGTTTTAAACAGAGTGATGTCTGAACTAGTATTTCTAAAGTGTAAAGTGAGTCTACTTACTGAGACTACATCAATTTAACTACATTTTCCATCATGGATAACTTTTTCACCTTCATCACTCAAATATATCAACAAAGATATGGTCTAGCAATGGGAAGCCCTTCTTTGCCGATATTAGCAGACCTGTTTGTAAGTGACCTAGAAATGTGGGTTGCCTAGTTGTTTCCATGGACCTTGAGGACCTAACATAATTTAGTGGATGACTCCATTCCCAAAAAAATACATAGATGATGCCCTGAAATAGCTACACATTCAAGAATCAAATTTACCATAAAAACAGAATCTGTACACCTCAAATCCAAAAATGATTTGAAAATGCATTTGCATATATGGAAAACCCACACACATAGACAAATGTATAAAATGATAAAATCCAAGTTATAATCGTAAGTCACAGACTTCCAACACAGCAGAACTAAATAATGAAAAGAAGATTGTGGCAGCACTTGAGATGGTACTACTTCCACCCTACTCCTATTTTAATGAATGTATGTAAATTTGTAAATAATGGTATAGTAATAGGTATCATATAGCATTAAAGGTGAAATAATATGTAATGTATATTTTAATCTCAGAATACACACCATGGTGATGTTGAGTATACTTGTGACACTTAGGAATGTACAGACCTGGAAAATTCCTAAGAGGACAAAGAACTGCAGGTATCATTAGAAAGCAAACTGTAAATATTTTCAACCCGTGCACAGAAGCGTCTTCAGTTCAGTTCTGCCTCAGACACAATCAATGAAACACACTTGAGCTTAGCACCTACGCACCAGTATACTCGACCAGCTAATATTGCACAAGTAATGTAAAGAGTAAAGTGCTTATGTTAATTAATTCATTAAATAACTGTAAAAACGTGAAGATATTTACTGTTGGGTTTGTGCACACCCTAGAGCAAAGTGCACTGCCTAAAGCTAGCCGAAGCAATACCATTTCTTACCACCTGTACTCCCACCCACACCGCAGCCGCATCGTAGCTGAAGGGATCTTCTACCAGAGGCATGACAGACATCACATAAGGTCATCGTCATTATAATAGTCAGAGGACTGTTATACACTGATTGACAAAGAGTAATATATACATGTATATGTTTCTCTAAGGTTCTAAGGTAGGCAATGCTACCTTAGTGACAAAAATGTAAATAAATGTGCTGTTGATTTTATACAGCTTGTACATTCAAATAAATTCTTTCAACTGCTTACCTGCACATCACAACTTTGCAAATTGGTGACCCACATGTGATTTAAAATGGCAGATGGTGAAGGAGAAAAATCAGGTGGGACTGCTCAAAGTAATACAAAAAGTGTTGCATGGGTAGCATTGAAAGTTCTGCCCATCTGGCGAAAGAATATGAAGATTTTGTTTATACAAATTGAGGCTCAGCTCACAACTGCTGGAATAACAGTTGAAATTACCAAATTTAATCACATACAGGGTACGCTAGAAGCTGATGTGGCAGAGCTAATATCAGATTTTTTAGCTAAACCACTTTCAGCTACACCATTCACTGACTTTAAAATAAGATTAATTCACGAATTCAAGGAGTCAAAGGGAAGGGAGGTGAACAAGTTGCTTATAAAATTAGAATTAGTGACAAGAAACCATCACAGCTACTCCGAGAAATGAGAAACTGAGCAAGAACATAGGTACAGGATGATTTCCTAAGGACAATATTTATTCAAAAGCTACCAGTTTCCATGCATTATATTTTAGCATCTAGCAGTGACAATCTAGATAATCTTGCAACCATGGCTGTTTTCTAGACCCACACATACTGTTTACAATGCTCAATGTGATCAACCAAATCATCAGAAAAACGTGTTCCAATAGCATCACACAGTGATAGACTATCATGTTTAGAAGCACAAATAGCAGAATTAATCTCCACTATCATGGAACTCAAAATGAGATCCAGTTCAAGGTCACGCTCTCAGACTCCAAGCAAATATATCCCAAAGGGATCTTTCTGTTGGTACCACTCCAAATTTAGGGACATAGTAAATAAATACTTACACAATGATTAATTTATAGATGTGTAATAAATTCAACTCATCTGTAAATTAATAATTATTTCGCTTCACTGTGGTGTTCCAATCTTGATACATTACACAATGTTCACATTAAACTAAATTTTCAGCTAGCAGCGATGAAATGGAAAACTAGAACACTCCTTGCTGAATGCGGCACGGGATGGGCACATGCAGTCTTGCTGCTTATTCATACATGATAACACATCAGGTTCAAATATCCTGAAGATTCAGAGCTCACATTTCAGTAATACCCCCATCTGCTAAGGAAAACAAGCAAGTGAAAATAAGGCAACTCTATGCAGCCAATGGCATCATCATTAAAACATATGGAGAGCGCTTTCTACAGTTGGACCTAAATTTATGTAGGTGGTTTGGTTGGAGCTTTATAATTGCCGATGTTCAATCACCAATAATTGGAGCAGAATTCTTCAACATATATACAAATATAACAATTTGTAACCTAAAACTTCACTTATCTTATAAGAAATGATGATACTTTTCTTATAAATTGTCCGGGATCGCGATTTTATGTAAAACTTTTATACCTCCTCAACCGGAAACAACAAAGCTGTCGTCATCATTACGAATGCTAGATGTTAATATGTTCTTGTTAGTACTACCAAAATCTGAAAATAAAACAAATTTAAAAACAGAATCGACTGCCGGTATTTCAAAATTCATTACGCGATGTTTGTTTTTTTAAAATAAATATATTTTCCGAAACCATTAAATCTATTGGACCATTTAATTGTTTTAATAATTTAACTTCTGGACTTATTTCATGGTTGCATGACCAAAAATGATCTGCTACAGCCGATTTATCAGTCTGTTTATACTTAATGTTATGAAAATATTCTTTCGTTCTGGTTTCTAAATTACGTTTTGTCTTTCTAATATAAAATTTATCACAATCGAAACAATTAAACTGATAAATACCAGGTTTTTTATTATTAGGAATTTTATCTTTTTTAGAGAAATGCAATAAATTTTTAATACTATATTTATTTTGAGGAACTAAAGTTATACCAAAATATTTAAACATTTTTTGAAAATGTTTATTAACCCAAGGATGGTAAGTAAATTTTTTTAAATTACAATCGTCTTTTACCTTTTTAGGGGTAGAAATATCATTAAGTTTTTTGATATTTGAATTTTTCAATTTTTTTATTTATAAACTCTATATTCAAACCATTAATTAAAGCAGTATTAATAATATGTTTATATTCTTTATTTAATTCATCTTTATTCAGAGGCATATTTATTAATATATAAATCAAACTATTGAAAACAGCAAATTTATGTGAAAAAGGGTTAAAACTTTTATTTAAACAGTGTGAGTGAAGCAATGTGTCAATATCTTCTCGATTCACTTTTGTACTAATTTGTGCTTCACTGTCCCTACGCTTCTTCCAAGTTTATACTTTGTGTGATATTTCACCATGTTTTTATCTGACATGATGCTGATAGGAAACCGCTGTAACCAGTATATGACCACTCTTTTCGTGTCTTGACACGAACAGAAACACATTTTGACATCGAAACTCCAACTGGCACACAAACCATCTCCTTGGATTGACTAAAACCTGCGTTAATCCTCAAATACCTGAATTCACCCGCTGGATGTTATGAAGCCTCAACAACTCCAAAAATGGCTACACCTAAAATCAGTTTACAGCCAAACATCATGAATGGTAACACCCAACCTTCACATAAATCTACAAGATATGGCAGGCAAGTGACCTTTCCTTGTAAATATTTGGACGTCGTTAATGGGGAGGGAGTTTGTGGCGTCACTGACTGGCAAACAGTAATATATACATGTATATGTTTCTCTGAGGTTCTATGGTAGGCCATGCTACTTTAGTGATAAAAATGTAAATAAATGTGTTATTGATTTTATATAGTTTGTATATGCAAAGAAATTCTTCAAACTGCAATCGTGCACATCACAACTCTACAAGATAATCCACAGAATAGCCAAAAATAATAGAAAAAGAATTATACAAAAAATTAGTTGATCATTCACAGTAGCTATGTGTGGAAAGAAGTAGGACAATGCAGTCAGTTGGAGAATTTAATACTGTAATGGCAAGCTGTCATAGTAGCTCAGTGGGGGCGGGAAGAGCTGGTTCAAATCCCAGCTTATGGCCTTGACTGTTTCAGTCTGACTACCTCTCCAGTACACACAAAGTCCAAAAAACACAAAATTTGAAGACAGTACCAAAACCACCAAACTGTCCAACAGGAAAAGAAAGACACATTTATACGAAGCTTATAGCATAACAGCACAACACCCAAATACCTATAGTACATCCAAAACCTTCTACATTCTGAACTAAAAGACATCATACAAGCAACAGAAAAATATAGAAAGTACCAATCTAAGTGGAAAAACTTCAACAAAATTTTTATTGGAAATATGAAATGATAAAAAAAAAAAAACAGGAAAATAAGGGTAAAGAACCATATCACGAAACTAAAGTATAAATAAGAACAATTCACTGTAGTAGCACACTTCTGAGTAGAGAACCATGAAATTCATCCTGAATCTGCACTTTTATAAAGCATACCTCCAACACAATGACACTATGATTCAGCTGCCTACATCTGTAGTGTGGTGTTAGCATGTTTACCTCACGTTCAAGAGGTCCCAAGTTTAAATCTTGGTCATGATGAGTTATCATGATAAGGTTTTCTGCAGAGGTTTTCCTTATTCTGAAAGATGAATGTCGAATAACTCTAACAAGGGGCACATTTTACATCAAATGCTCGATACCACAAGAAAACATGCTTAGAATGACAAGCGACCATTAAAACAACAGTGGTCTGTATCATTTCCATGCAAAACTCCATAGTTGTCTACTGGCACCATATAAGCTCTATAAGCAGTATAAGCTCTATATCAGAAGGGTTGCCAATTTTGTAAGATTGCAAGGTGCTGAACCACAAGTGAAGATAGAGATTATTATTTCCTTGTCAAACTTCACTCTGTGATTTGCAATCAATTTGCTGTACCAAAATATAAGCCTATGTTGCAATATGCTTGGAAAAATGCAAGTTAAGACACTGACAGATATACACATATCATATTCTGCAAATGTAACTAGTGCAGCTAATGCGAAAGAGATTTGGAGTACAATAACTACAACCCCGATTTGTAAGCACAATCAAATGGTGAAATAGGTAAGCATATAAACATGAAAAATGAAACAAATAAGCACCAAAAATAACCAAATAAAAAACAAAAATTTAATCATAAGCATCTTATTTTGTACAATTCTTAACTTACGTAAGCTTGTCACAATACGCGAGGGAGGTTATCTTGAGATTTTCTTGTGTGAAGCTCCTGCGTTTGTCAGTGAAGAACTTTTTATACAGAGAAACGTTGCATGGCATTACTGAAACATGTGAAAGCATGGCAGTTCTTCTTGAGTGAACACCTCTTCGATATACGTTTCTGCACCAGAAAGCTTTTTAGAAATGTTACAAAATGTTTCATAACCAGAGATTTTTGTTAGTATCTTACTGAGTTTCTCAAAGACAGTTTCAACAATACCACTAGTCTCTGAAGACAACGTTACTGAAATTTCATGTCAAAGAAAGTGAATGTTCCAAGGTCTTCCAACTGTGTTATAATAGCAGTTATTCTGGAGAAACGGTTATGGACGTGCTCTATCTTATCTTGGATGCCAATATTACTAAAACATTCTTGTGCTGCAGTAATACTGCTTGCATCTTCTGCATCTGAGTACAATACTGTTTTTACTTCAATGAAATGTTCTTCGTAGTATGACACAGCTCATAACCAAGAACACTATCGAGTTAAAACTGGCTGAGGAGGTAAAGACAAATTTGGAAGGACTTCATGAAATTTTTTATCTCTAATCATTGACAGCACAAACACTTTCTTTACTCTAGAGACAAGAAGATCCACGTCTTTATATTGGCTCCTAACAGTTTCAGCGAGACGATGTAAAAGTCTGAATGATAAAATGATGACTAGGAGTGACAATATACTTTTAAATTTACATGATTTGGATAAAATAAGCTATTTTAATTAAAAAGTATAAAATAGGTAAGCAAACCCCATATTTCAGCCAGAAAGCATTTATAAGCATTTCACTTAGAAATCCGGACTCTAGTAACAACATTGTTTTAGTGAGGTGGTAATATTGCTCATTGCTTTAGCCTCTTCATTGAAACCCTGCATCTGCACTTTGAAGACTAATATAATCACTATCAGATGCTACAAGTACTTTACGCAGAGGGTTTTTAGCACTGTTGATTGAAAATTTAATTATACACTGATATCATTGAATTATATATAATTTCCCTCCTATGGTATTGATATGTCACTTTGTTTCTCTCTATTAAAAGTCACTGGAGGTAGAATGCAATATTTTGCATAGAAATCACAAAGAGCACTGTTTTGTTTATGATCAGTTGTTATTCTAAGCATGTCTTCAAGCGGTTCTGAGCGTTCATGGACAAAACCTGTCCCTTGTAAGCTCTGTAGAACCTAGGTCCATTTTAGCATCAGTTCACCAGTTTTATTTGTTTGATGTGACTTAACATTGGAGGACATAAATAATGATTTTATACATATACCATGCTCCAGTTGTTGTCATCAAGTTAAGGATAGAAGTAAAGGAGCCCTCAGAGCATGTCCCAACTTTTAAAATATAAGTGATGTAGTGTCAGTAAACTGACATGCTTGAACTATCTAGTAACTGCAAACTGTGCATGCTGGAGCAGTGAAATAAATATTTGAGTGAGAAGAAAGTACTGCATGTATGTAAAATTTTATATTGTGGTTTCTCTTTAATTATCTAAGCAAAGAAGTAACCAAAAGGTTAGGAAGCTCCAGCATGAGAGAATTTGAAAACGAAAATCAAAAGACATTTATGGGATTGAAGGGTCATAAAAGTAGAGCCAAGATATTGAGCTAACCTCTTCTTAACATTATTGCTTCCACACCATATGATACTGATTGTCTCATGTCCTTGCCTCGCTACCACAGTATAACAAATCAAAACAGCAGCTCCTGCTAATTATATACCCAGATCACTTAACTATCACTCTTTACAGATACAACTCAACTCAAGTGGCTGGTGGGTTGATTGACCAATCATTTTAGCTGTTAACTTTCCACCAGGAATAAGCTGTTCCTTATATAGGATACAGGGTGGAAAGCTCTTGAAGGGGAAAGTACCTGAGAAGCACAAATAATGATGATGATGATGATGATGATGATGATGATAGTTAATTCAACTATAGACATAAAATACGTGTTTTAGCCTTCATCTGAAAGATCTACACACTTCAATTACTTAATACAATTACAAATTTCTACACTTAACACATCTAAAATTGATGCTTTTACTAAATCATAATTACGTATGTACAATTTAGTCAATTTATATTTGCTATACGACATATTTCAATAATTTATACTGTTAAGTTTAATTACTAAGTTATTTATAATTTCAAATCAACAATTCATATATATTTCCCAAAACTGACTTGCATGTAAATCACTGCATATGACAGTAGATAAATAGGTGTCGCAGTTCGTCAATTCTGTACAAATATCTATGGGTTAATTATTTAGTAACAATTTAAATAAATTACCTCATGCAGATTTTATGTTGTAACTTATTGAATAAAGTAAAACATCTAATGTAAGGATCCTTATCTGTTGCGACTTTTGTTGTGGATAATCTAAGGTAATTATTGTTGCCTCTGGTGTTAAATGAATAGTGATCTTTATTCGGGGTGCCAATTATTTAGTCCCTTTTAACTAACAATATGACTATATGCATATACCGTTAAAATGTGCTGCTATTAAGATGTCTTTAACTTTTTTTTAACTAATACTCTTTTCATATTTGTAATGAATGTCCCACCCCAAATTTCAATCCCATAATGTACAAGCGAATGTACAGTTCCATAGTATACTATTTTTGGGTTACCTTTCTCCATATGTTTTGCTAATTTGCATAGCCTATATATCCTTGAACCTATCTTTTTACACAGAACTTCTATATATTCATTGTAAGTAAGATTTTTATTCAGGTGAAAGCCTAGAAATTTTGTGCAATTTACTTGCTCGAATATTGAACCATCATGTTTTATAACATATTTTCTTTTTCTCTAAGTTAAATAAGATATATTTAGTTCTGTCAACATTGAGTTTAAGTTGTAAAGCTATCAGATACTCAGTTAATTTCTGTAGATTAGATTAGATTGATTTGTGTTCAGTGGGTACATTGTAATCACAAAGGACTGTGGACACTGAACATATCCAGAGGTATAATGTTTAATAGCATAGGTACTTGAAAATTTAATATAAGAGACACGTTATATATGGGCAGGGCCGTAGTGGATGGGGGACACAGATATACGCCGTCCCCCCACTATTTTTTGGAGGGGGATGCAGTCCCCTTACTAATAACGTTATTTATACCTTTTTTTAATTCATTACATTTCTTAATTAAAACATTCAAAATACTACCTCATTTACAATAACAAATTGCAATAGTAGTAAGACAAAATTAATTTTAGTACATTTTCCAATATACGTCATCATTTCAAGATACAGTATTAAACTTAGAGCCACATCCTATTTTCAGGAGGGTTGACTCTGAGTGACCAGTTCAGCGATAGAAAGTTTTCTGCATTCATGCTTGAGGTTGGTACTTGACAAATATCGCAATAAAAAAGAGATACACGAGGCGGGTGAAGCATGTTACATGTCAAAGTTATTGTAATTTGAACCTGCTCCTCTTGCACCATATAGAAGTTTCTACAACCAATATGAGATGTCAGAAACCCTTGAATTCACTTGTCAGTCTAGTGTTAATAGATCCGGAGAGTAGTTCTGTGTTATTTCAATCTGGAATATTACACGTTTCTATAAAGAGCTATAAACTAGTGTTTAAACATAGAATATTATTGGAGCTATATCTCTTTTCAAACATCAACAGTAGTCGGCCATCATTGGTACATCTCACCTCCCCTGATATCTTCTTTCTGCCTCCTTAATGTCTTGGTGAAACCTCTTTTCCATCACTTTACTAACAACCAATAGATTTTCAGAAAAGGGATTGAGATGAGAATGAAGGAAGCGCAGTTTCAGGCTTATTCTATACCCCAAATCCTTCATATGATCCAACATCGTTTTCACTAGAATTTTCTTGAATTTTTCTCAATTTTCTTTTTTCAATACCAATCATTATTAACTTTTTGATATACAGCCATAATGATACCAATTTTTATTTTAAAGTTAACTAGGAATATATATATATATATATATATATATATATATATATATATATGCAAAACTTAAAGAAATTCATGGAAAACTTTAATGTCTGGACTATAAGGAGTATTAAAAATGCTAAAAGTTGGACATGAAAAAAAATTTAGTTAGAAGTTCTAAATATAAACATTTTTTTCTATGTTTCAAAACCCTCCTGCACTATATGAAGACCACTCAGCTAGTTTACTATCCTCTTCTTTTAATTTAGTCACTTTTGACTGATTCTTGACAGATTTATATTTGCTCAATGAACTTTGAGATCTTTGTTTTAGCTTTCACCTATCCCTAATACTGCTAATTGTTTTGCTAACAGGACTTACTTTGCTTGCTACAGCTTTTGCCTTAACATTTAGTCTATCTTTATAACACATATTAAATTCACTAAAAGCTGCAATCACTGCAATTTGCAATTTCTTTCTTAATACAAAAACTTCTTTGTGACATTTACTCCATGCAAACTTTCATTAGCATTCTGTGCTTCTCCTTTGATGAAACTTTCCCGTAGAATAGTACTAATCTCTTTATTTTTGTCTATGAGATGGAAATTGTAAGTAGAATAGTTCATGCAATTCATACCCATGGTCATACAAAACTTCTGCATATAAATATGACTCTTACCAATGCCCAGAAACACATCAACCATTCTTCTATTTACATCAAAAGGTGACCTACTAGAATCACTGTTAACTCTTGGGCTATAATATGTTTTCACTTAACATTTACCTCAAGCATAGCATTCTAGTATCATTACTTACTATTATGGCTAGAACACCTTAAAGTTTCATTATATTTTGCTTTGAAATAGCCACTGTACTCCTAACCTAACCTGGTATGAATCATACCTACTGTTGCAACAAGAAAGCAATACAATGTTAAATCAGACTTTCTTCCTATTCTAAACAGTAATAATTTAATATAAGCTGCTATCCACAGCTTTCACTTGCATGTAAACCATATTTCACAAACACTACATGTCAGTGGAAATGTTTGTTTACTTTCAAAAGTAGTAAGTGGGAATTAATACAGAAAAAAATGGTAGACAGGTTCAGTAGCTTCCACAAACATCCAGAAGATGTCTCTGCACATTACCACAGCGTATGGAATCAAACCGCGTAGTTTAAACGTGAGAATTCCATCAATTCCATGCGACACACTAGCAAAACCAATATAAATGGCCACGCCCACCCGCACATAGGCATTTAAATAATGACGTAGCGGCTCTTTAAATGGCGCTAGGGCCTAACTGACGTCAGATTCTTAAACAGCAATGTTTAAACATAATTTTAATGCAGAAAACGGAAAATGTCATTATTGGTCATTTTTCATGAAATTTCACCGATGCCTCCCCTTAAGGATGACGCAGGGATGATGAATGTAACACATTTGTCTAATGTTTACTTCATTGTTTGTTATAAAAAAGGTCCGACTGCATACAAAGAATTTTGGGATCGAGAATATGTACATGTAAGGAAGGGCTAATATCTTCATTATTCTAAAATGTTCTTTGCAGGAGTGTCTGCTACGGGCTTTAGAAGTGATTCATTACTAGAGAGTATGACAAGAAATGGATGAATAATGACCAAAGGCAGAATAAGATGCGAATTTGTAAAGGTTGGCAGTGGATGTTTTGAAACAAGCAAACATCTCCTCTCCATTTTAAACGAATACATAATAGCTGCAAGGTTGGTACTTTCTAAAACACTTTGCTTCTTGTCGTAATGAACATTTACATATGAATAAGATCAATGCTCAGGTTACCTTCAACAATTCAAATGAAATCGTGCTTTGCATTGAGGAGACAGGAAACATGTTCTTCCCTGCTGGAATGCGAGATCTTAGTATTTACAATATTTCCCCACACCCCACAGTCTCTGGAAGTACCAACGTAGGAGCGAATATAAGCGTATTTAATAGCATGGTTTGTGAACATGAGTTAATGTAATTCCATTGCCTAGGTATATATTAATAGCTATAGAGTACACACATTACACAGTACATCTCACCTCCCCTGATATCTTCTTTCTGCCTCCTTAATGTCTTGGTGAAACCTCTTTTGCATCACTTTACTAACAACCAATAGATTTTCAGAAAAGGGATTGAGATGAGAATGAAGGAAGCGCAGTTTCAGGCTCATTCTATACCCCAAATCCTTCATATGATCCAACATCGTTTTCACTATTGTTTTGTACTGTTCACTATTTACTGGGAGTTTTGTTATGACGCCTCTCATTGAAATCAATGCAGCAAGTTCACAGCATTCGTCATCTATTCAAAGTTTGGGTCATTCAGCACCTTTGTAATATATGGCCCATCAAAAATGCCTTCCTTGACTTCTGCATCTGATAAATGTGGAAACTTGCTTGCAACATACTGAAAGTGAGGTTGCTTTTGTCCAAGCCTTACCAAACTGCTTCGGATTCCCAGTTTGATGTGTAGTGATGACAAAATAACTTTTTGTGGGTTAACTGAGGCAGCATTTGTAACTTTTTTTACCTCCAGTGTCAACACTTGTCTCTTGGGCCAGGTAGATGTAGACTATCTGGATTATTCTCATATCTTCTTCTAATTCCTGATGCAGAGCAAAACATAAACGGGTCAGATGTTCACCATACTCACGACGTAGCTGATTGTCACTAGACTAGGCAGCATTAAGAATTTTGCCACTACCACAAACTACAAAAACTGTGCATTTCAACAGTGCATTTCATCGGTAACAATTATAAAAATAGATTGATATTGGAGGATTCAAGGGAATGGTGTTGGATTGATAAGTATGCGCAAGAACAACAGAGCACAACACAGCTACACTAACAACAGCCAATTCCCTGTTATTGCAAAGTAGCATGGAGCTGCATTGAGGCATTTTAAGACAGTAAATCATGATTAGTGTGAAAACTACATGAGATACAGGAAAATCAGTGACATGTCTGAAATCAGAAGACCTTATTTAGTCATAATCACTTATTAGATGCTTTGCCACAAAAATCATGCTGGGTAGTGTAATTATATATGACACAGAATCTAACACCTCTTTTTAATTAACTTTCACTTGGCTTTTGCCAGTACAACTCAACATTTTGTATTGATCCCTCAAAAAGTATACAAATATAAGTGACTAAGTATCAAAAAACCAACTACAAATAGTTTTTTCAATTTTATATTGGATTTGTAATGGATACCATTTATTGTCATTTCTTAATACATATACATTTAAATGACTTTTGAACAGGCATCAAAGATAAATTGGCAATTATTGGTCAATGGTACAGTTCAGGGCGACCCTACCTTGATGCATTTGAATCACCAAGTCACCTACTTGTTTTTGAATAACTTACATGCTTATGTTTTATGTTCTAGCATTTAATTTTCATTTATAAAAGATTCTCGAAATTATATTTTGTAATGGAACCGCTCTTTTTAGTGGTTTGTTATTAAAAGGCCAAGGTGGCCGTAATACATGCGGTAGGTGAGGAGCGGATGGTGGGGCAGAATATAGTGCTGGTTGCCAAGACTACGCATTCAATTCATGGAATCCGTATATTCTGCACCAACTTGTGATGCCAACACAGTACAGGACTTTCTTCCTACTTCTTCCTTTATTTGAAAAGAAATTTGTTGGTAGAAGTTTTTTTTTGTGTAATTTACGTCCTTCAACGTGAAGTCATATCAAACGTTGAATGACAAGGTGAAATGATGCTCAAATGAGTCCAGTGTCCATAGAGCTTAGAGTTACCTGACATTCGTCTTTCAGGATAAGGGAAAAAACCCAGTAAAATACCTTATCCAGGTATCTCACCCTGTCTGAGATTCTAACTCGGGACCTCTTGAACATGAGGCACACATGCTACCATCTATGCTACCAAGGAGAGCTTTGGTAGAAGTGGTAAACCACTTGAAGCGAGCCCCACATGTTATGTTCTACTGTTTATTGTAGTTTGCATCCTGTGTAAAAAAAAAAAAAAAAGTAATGTTTTATGTGATCAGTGATTATTGTCTGATATGTGATGTATTGAATTTTTCATATTTAAAGGATCTACAATGAATCCAACACATGATTTGGTGTGTCTCTAAACACCCCTTTCTTTGTGAAAAAATGATGACAAAGCGACGTGGTAAATATCAGTAGGCCAACACCAGTGCTATGTTTAAAAAAACTTTGAATCAGAGCATCTTAAAAATACACCAGGACTTTTAAGACTCGTTGGTATGGGGAACATAATTGTGTCAGATTGAAGGAGCTGGGAAAAAGCGCTAACAAAATAGCAGATGCTCTTCTGGAAAGCTCAGATCTGTATATGGTAAAATATAATAAGAATGTTAAGCTTAACAGGCAATATCCCATCAGGGAAGTAGACAAGAAATGACATTTTGTGGACATAATGAAAGCAAGGAATTCTTAAATAAAGGTAATTTGAAGGACTTTTGGATTCATATACAGAGGGAAGCCCCATCAAAATTCAAAACCACTATTCCAGTATAAAGTTCGTTTTTGCAATGCTGATTTAGCGAATTTAGGTTAGCCAATTTTCCAAGTCACCTAATCAATACGCCGAGAGCTACGCCTGGTACAGTTAGATTCTACTTACAGAGCTGCATGAGCAGTATCAGGATAATTTATCATTCAGATAATCTTGTGCAGAATCAATGATTTTTAGCACAGATACTCTCTAGCAGCATATTTAAAAGCATTGAAATTATAAATTTTTCCTCTAAGATCATTAGGAAGAGCAACAAATATTTTGATGATTTCATAATGTACATCTTTTTGGAAGAAGAAAATTTAGCACTGGGATAGTGGATGTTACACTTTTGTTTAGTGTTTCTCCTATGAATTGCATTATTTGTTATAAATGAGGCCCAATTGCTTACAAACTATTTTACAATCTAGAATATATACATACAAGGAAGGGTTAAGTTCTTCAATCTTCTAAAAAGATCTTTGCAGGAGCTCCTGCTATGGGTGATAGTAATGATCCTTATTGCCTTCTTTTGTATAAGAAATATATTTCTACTTTCTACTGACCTGCTTAAAATAATATTCCATATTCCATGATAGAGTTAAGGTATGCATAATAGACTAATTTAAATATATCAATAGAACTCACATTAACCAGTGATCAGTCAGCATAACAGGCAGAGCTGCGTTGAGTTAAGATATATTTTATGTGAGTTTCGAATCTAAACATCTACTTAAAGGTCCAGAAATTTTATGCTGTCAATTTCTTCTAATTTATAACGACGGGTTATAAATTTAACGTTCTTGGATTGTGTGACTTGTCTGTACATGACTCACTTAAATATAATCATTCTGTTTAGATTCCCTGTGCATTTTTATTAGACACATATTATTTATTTTTATTACAAAGAACGGCTGAAAAATGTTATTTTTCTAAATTATTCAGTTTTTACCAGTTGTTAACAGTTTGCCATTTTTATGTTTGAAAATTTGACACGCACCTTCCCCTGCCATTAAAACTCAAACACCAATTGACTAAATCACAAGATTTGACCTCAACTTAGGCATAGCGTGTTATGAATGAGTGTTGGCCTATATTTCCTGTGTTACACAGACTATTTATTCGGTACTTAGACAGCACTAGGAGAATTCATTGCTCCATTTTTATATGCAAGAGATCGGTGTTGTGTATACATCTGAAGATACTCTCAGCGTTAGCGCAATAGCAGACTGTATTAACAAACTAATTGTTAACGGTGTTAACATTTACCATTAACAGTGAGTTCTTATGATTACCGTAATAAAATGTGCACTCCTATATCTTTCCTACACTAATATTTAATGATAAAATACATTTATAAAGGAACTATTTACATTGATGTGACAAGCAGGATCACGTGCTTTTGTTTAAATCAGTGGGAACTCTGGTTTGGAATGGACAGTAAGTAGTGTTGTATAAGACCAGATGGTAGAATGTCTGCCTCACGTTCAAAAGGTCCCGACCTCGAATCTCGGTCAGGGTGAGTTACCTAGATAAGGTTTTTCCGGGGTTTTCCCTTAACCTTCAAGACGAATGTCGGGTAACTCTAAGCTCCATGGACCCTGGACTCATTTGAGCATCATTTCACCCAATTCATTCACCGTCAGATATAACTTAACGTTGGGGCGGACGAAAATTAAAAAAAACGCGTTTTATATCTGCTAAAGCTAGACTACTTTAACAATTGGAGGAGATGCTGGCACGATGAATTTTATGTTGAAGCATGCCCGTCCGTCCGTCGTTGCTGGCAGGCTGAGTTTGCTGCGTGTCCAACCTCTATAGGGTGTTGCCACAGATAGGAATCTTTAGAATGGTTTTCTGCAGGGTGACTTTAGAGTTTTGGGTTGGGGGTGAGAAGGAAAGTGCTTGTTGCCCCTCGAAAATATTGTATGTAGAACACCGTACCCGTTACACCTTGGTGTACTTAGGATAAAGCATTCTGATTGATTAATTTAGAGGTCGGCACTCTCTGAATGGGAATATTATGAAGTTCAGCTTTTGCTGCTGTTAAAAGATGTTCCATTGTTATCTCGGGTACCTAGGTACATACCATGCACGGTACTCGATATATTTGAAGCATGTAGCGCAGAAAGACTTTCGTAAATGCTTTGATGCATATAATGCAGTGAAACGTTTCTGCGGCCCCTTGTCCCTATCCTCAAAATGCTTATGCTTATGTATTGGACTCAAATACTCAAAGTAGATCAATTGGTAATAACATTAAATCAGACTCTTGCTCGTTTTATGTCATTGTTGTTGAAAAGAAAAGAAAAAGTAATTGAGAAGTTATCCTATATTTATATTGAGTTTACATGAATAAATTCGATTGTGATCTTTTTAAAGAAATAGCAAGCATTTTCGAGTTGGTTTGAGCCAGCAGCACAATTGAAAGAATGTAATTATTTTGTATACACCTATTTCTCTAGCTTTCTCAGTTGTACAAAACTCGAAGATAATAAAAACAGTTCATGTACTATTTATGGAATGATATCCATTTCAACATAAACAATTTAATCGAAAAATTATGAAATATGTCACATTTCATTCAAAATCGCTGCAACTGTTTTCGTAAAATTAAAACTCAAATAATAACTTTTCCTTGTAAAATATTGCCTGAATAGGTGGAATGTCCTGAAAACCTTCGCCTTCCAACCTATAAGGTTACCTAACTAAAGAGCAGAATTCTGATATTTCAGTTCCTTCGCCTTTTAGTTACTGTTCATAGAGAGACAGCCAGACGGAAATGAGCAAACAGATCAAACATGGGATACTATCTAATATAATAATATAATTACATATGATACGTAATCAGAAGGCTTTGCCGAGCTCATGTTATTCTTGTTGCATTGTTTAAAAGTATACGCTATATCATTCCTTGCTTATTTATAATATCCATTAAAGGGAATATTTATTGCTGCTTCTTTTGCACAACATTTTTATCATTAATTAATCTCCACATTTAATTAAATAGCACTGAATAAAGTTGGAGTGACCTTCAAAATGTAAGATACATCTAAACATTGCAGCCGCATTGTGCAAACAAATACACGAATTTCGGAGCAATAGGTCTAAACATTTATTGATAAAACCACGTGTTGAGAGGATTTTATTATAAAATTACCACTGTCCTTCGCATATGCGTGCCACTTTCATTTGAAACACAAAAATAAAAACTAGTTATTTCACAGAAGGAATTGAACTCAACACTGTTTCACTCCAGTGTAACAGTAGTTTCGAGTTATATTTAGAAAAGTAATGAAAAGTTTATAAATTTATTAAAAAAATGATTATGTAAATCTATTTCGTAATTTAAACAAGTAAAAATATATGACATTTTGTGACTGGCCGTAGTAATAGTTGTATGACGTAATATTGTGACGTGGCATTAAATCGGCCAATCGCAAAATTAAGATATGAGTAACGATAGTTACGAAAAATCAATAATCGATATAGAGAGATGTTTTTGTAATGGTGAGTGTGATGGATAGAGGTGCAAGATCAAGAACATTTATGTAATAGTTGAAACTGTTTAAAAATAACAAAGTAAGAATTTCTCGATATGTTGGAAGTGACTTGGAAAGGAAGTTCAAGTAAACTGTAATCTAAATAATACAACTAAATAGTTACAAAATTTGACTTTTCCGAAACTTTATTCCGAACCACGCCTGAAACAAGATTCTCATGACTCTTATTTAATCAAATACAATCATCAAGAAACAACTCAAAATACAAAGAATTAACCCTGTTATATTTGGCTTCTCGACGTGGGTCTTCGAAAAATCAACGTGCATCCCATCTCAAACATAGAAATCCCGCACCAAATTGCGCCCGAACGTGTGGCTGATTAAGATGGAGAGAAATTAACTATGAATAGTTGCAAATTCCTGTCCCACCAGTCACTAAGTTATCAATGCAAGTGATATCTTGTTAACTCCATAAGTAGGGCCCGGAAGTTGTTGACCTAAAATTTCTCTAAAAATTAGCTATAAAATGCCCTTAAAATATAAAAAAATGCACATAAAATGTAAAAAAAATGAGCTAACAAAAATTAACTCATCATAATAAATTAATAACTGTCACAGACGTGAATATATGGTTCGAATAACCACACTTTAAAATTAAACTTCTTATTAAATAATGCAATTATTGTTACTAAATAATAAATAAATTCAAAATTCACATCAGGTCATTTTAAATTTAATAAAATATGAAAAAATAAGTTGATGTACCCATTAGCCAAAACATACCTTACTTTAGCGTTGCAGTACACCACAATGGTCATCTTCAAGTTATCAGAAGTAAATGAACGGCGGTTGTCAGCTAAAACTGCTTTATACTTTGAGAAACTTCTTTCCACTTCCACAGACGTTATAGGTGCATATTTAAAAACACTTTGTTACTGCATTTTAACCCTGTTAAAAAATATCAGTTCTGAAGTTTTGTCCTGACAAGATATCGGGATCTGACAGACTGCTTGGTAACCTTTATTTTTGTCCAACACAAATTTTAGTTTCTGTCTAATTTTTCCCCCAATCTCACCGTTTTACATTTTGTATCCTCCCTTCCGCAATTCTCGCTAACTCAATCGACTTATCCAATGGCATGCCACTTTCTTCAAGGCGGCTTATGGTATCCGTCAAAAATGTAAAGTTTGATTTAATGAAAGCTAATTTACTTTGGATTTAAGTATCAGAAAACAGATCCTGTGCGCTCTCAATTGCCTTAGAATCTACCCTATTAAGGTATTCACCACTTCTCTCACCATTTGGAAATTGTCACACTGCTATAAACATGCGGTTAACCATGTACCTCAGCGTATTAAAATTGGTGCCAGGGGCAAAACTATATTATGAGCTCTTTTTTTAATGCATAGTTTGGGTTGGCGCTTTCAAACATATCTTCTTTGCTACTTCTGAAAATGTTGATCTGACCTGTTCCGCAATTCGATGAAAAGCATGGGCCAAACACGTAACATGCACAATCTTACTGTAAAATGATTGGATCGGTTTTGCCACCTTTCCCATGTAAGGCGCTGCGTCTTTTAGGAAGAGGAGCACGTTGTCATGCTGTATTCCACTAGGCCACGATAAACACATAGATAATCGAACAGTTTGCATATCTGACAGTGGTTAACAGCTTCCATAACCTCTGAGGTCAGAAGAAACATTTGTCTGACACTAGTAGCTTCTAACGTACCATTGGTAACATAACATCCCTCTAAATCGGTTGTCCCATCAATTGATACATACATTTTTCGCCATTCAGACATTCACGTATTCGGTTTAACATGTCTTCATAACATTTGTGTAGGTAACTTTTACGCAAAGTTGATTCATTTGGAATTGTATGACCAGTGTGACATTCAAGAAAATCTCATAATTTGGAATTAATTTTCTTAGCGGAATATTTACATTAACAAACACTTCACATAATTCTGTATAAAAGGAAGATGACTTGTTACCTGACGTCGAAGCCGTTTCTTTTAACGGTAACTGAGACGCTTGTCATTTTTTCACATTTTGAAGAGCTCGCAAATGTTTTTCTGTGGATGCAATCCACACGTATTGCATGATGTAATCAGCGATTCCCCGAACTGATGCGTCATAAATTCACCAGCACTGTTAGGACGCTGACCTGTGTTAATTACATATTTACCACACTTACAAAGTTACTATTTGCCGTATGTAGTAAAAGCGGGCGTTAAACACTACACACATACACCATATGAGATATATAAATGAACTTTCAATCACAGATTATTTTAAAATGCCCCAAAAAGCCCATGGGTCAGGGTCAGTGTCAGGTCCGTCACGGGAATCGAACCCAGGCCTCCCGAATGCGGACTAAAGATGAAAATGTTCTATAACTTCGTGAAAAGGAAAGAAAATTACCGGAAAATGCATTTAAATGTTAAAAATGACTCTGTTATAAAAATGTGGGAAAAAATGCATTTTGATGACCTATAGATACCATAGATATTTAACGCAGAAGTCCCGAGTTCGAATCTCGGTCAGAGTGAGTTACCTGAATAAGGTTCTTCCGGGGTTTTCCCTTATCCTGAAAGTCGAATGTCGGGTAACTCTAAGCTCCATGGATCTCGGACGCATTGAGCATCATTTCACCCTTTTCATTCATCGTCCGATATAACTAAATTTTGGAGGACGTAAATTAAAAAAAAAAAAAAAAAAAAGATATCTAACGTATTTGTTCCAAAATGCACTTAATTTCCAATAGGCATCGTCTATGACTACTCAGAGAAAATATAGCTTTTCATCAAAATCCGGGCCCTACATATATCCTCTGAGTGACAGCGTTGCAACCATAGATTGAAAGCTTGGGACTCAAGTTACTGCTTAAAGAATCGTAAAGAACTATTTATGGACTCAATTTAGCTATACCCGGGCTGGCAAGCTCTGGCCCGCTTACGGGCTTTTACGCCATTGGTTACGGCTACATTACGTTTGAATTCTCCATACTTATACTTTTCTCGGATGAGAAGACCATGTTCGTTGGATTTGTTTTTTTTTTTCTTCTTTAATGCATTGGTCATGTATAAGGAATGACATGTCAAAGCCACCGTGTACCGACCTACTCTAAACATATGACGATATGACTATTGGTTAAGCTTACAATATTATACTATTGACTTTATACCTCTAAGGAAACAATAAAGTAGATGTAAACAGAGCCACGTGACCGTTGATCGTAGCGCGCCTTCTTCACAATTTCCATTATGCTTCCACCGTGTAAACAGTCCCTTGAAAAAGTACTGATTCTGAGGTGTGGAGTCAGAGTTCGTTTTGCTAAAGCGCAGCGCACTAAGCATATTTCAACTATAAAAAACATATACAATACATAGTTAAGTTAGTTTGTAATTAAAGTAAATCATACTGCGTGCGCATATTGAAGCTGAGAGGCGTATCCATTTGTGAATCTTGGCGGAAATGGCGAGTACTGTTAAACATGTGCGCGGAAAGCCTTTACGATGTGGGGAAAAGATAGCATTTGAATGTATTTAACAAGTTCTATGACAAATTTCTGGAACTTGCTACCGATGAAGTGTTGAAGTTAACATCTGTGTTTACCGGTGCACGCAAGGAAAAAACCACATTCGTTGAAGTTTCAGCTCCCGGCAAGAAGAAACCACGTGCCATATCAGTGTTGGATGTTGTCTGTGATGGGTTTGTGAGGTCAGCAATCAGCCGAAAGGTTCATCAATTCTTTGTTAACAATGAACCTAACAAAGTGATGTTGGCTGTTAATTCTGATTCTGAGCTTCCAGACTTCAAACGATCTTCCCTCCCCAAACTGCAGCTGGAAATTGGTTTCGAATTTATGAACAGAAAAAGGTAGAATGTCATTGTGGATGGAGGTGATATTATTTTATGGTGAAGAGATTTTCTCTGCAAAATAAAGGAACTCCGTAAAACGAGGAAGGTTTATTATTTAGATGAGACGTGGATTAACGAGAGACACACGACAAGAAAAGTATGGACTGACACCACAGTGAAAAAACATGCATTTCGCTCTGGTTTAGGTGCAGGACTTAGAAATTCTACGGAGAGGGGAAAGCATCTTATAGTTTTGCACATAGGAAGTGATGATGGCTTTGTCGATGTTGGCGAGATTGTGTTCCTCCCCAAAAGCAATGAAAGATTATCATGAAGAAATGAATAGTGACGTGTTCAAATCCTGGTTTGAAAAGACTCTCCCCAAATTACAACCGAATAGCGTCATTGTGATGCCCCCCACCAGGTGTGAGGTTGGAACGCACATCAAACAAATCTTGAAAAAAGTGTGACATCATAACATATCTACAGAGTAAAAATATAGTTTTCCGCGAGGGTCATGTTAAGATGGAATTGCTGGCTATGGTCAAGCCTTGTGCTAAATGGTACGAAATACACGTAGTTAACGAAGTGGCAAAACTTGCGGGTCACACTGTACTCAGATTGTCATCTCATCATTGTTACTTGAATCCCATAGAGATGGTGTGGAATCAAGCGAAGGGTTACGTCGCCAGAAATAATACGACCTTCAATCTGCAAGATGTGCTGACGCTAGACACAGCATTCCATGTTGTTTGTTACACCTGATAACTGGAATACCTTTGTCCAACATGTGATTCGCGAGAAACAAATATTATGGGACTTGGAGGGCGTTATTGACACCGACGTGGAAAAATGCGTGACACATCTAGGGGATAATGGATCGACCGACACGGAGACGTCGGACCTGGAGGGTAACGAACCAACTTCCTGATCAGATTAGAGGAATGCAATTGACTTTTGTAGCAGTTAATTTTCATGGATATTGATAGTGTGCTGCGTGATACTTAGCTTGAAAAATGTCCCCGTAGTGTCGAAAATTTATATTAATATTATACGAGATTTGTTCAATAAAGAATGATCACATTTTTTTTGACAACCTACCTTTACTCATTCTCATAATTTTGATGATTCTTCTCATAGTAGTCTCCTCTCAATGCGATGCACTTGTCCCAGCGCTTCTACTAGTCTTCAAAGACATGCTGGAAACCATTTTTGAGAAATCCTTCAAAATCGCCTCCGCAGCCTTCACCACTGCTTCTAATGATGGATAATGCCTCCCACGAAGGCGTTTCTTCAATTTAGGGAATAGAAAAAGGTCACATGGGGCTAAATACGGACTATAGGGAGGGTGAGGGATGCACTTCACGTTGATTTTTGCAAGATATTCAGCAACAACATTGGCAATATGCGGCCGCGCATTATTGCGGTGCAACATCCAGCCTGCTTCACGGAAATGTGGTCTTTTGCGCCTGATATGGACTTGCAATGTTTTCAAGACATCCCTGTAGTATTGTCCGGTTACTGATGTGTGTGCAGGTACAACATGCTGATAAACTATTTCATGAATATCAAAGTATGGGATGACCATAACTTTCCCAGCAGAAGCAACCACTTTTGCCTTTTTGGGGGTTGGTGACGAAGAAGATTTCCACACTGAGCTTTGCTGCGTGCTCTCAGGATCAAAATGATGTAGCCGAGTTTCATCAGCAGTGATTATGTTTGAATGAAACATCTTCCTGTAACATCAACTTTAACTGCATGCAGACCTGCATGCGAATGTCCCTTTTTTTTTCGGGAATCAAAACTCTTGGAACCTATGGCGTACAAACACATCTAATGTGTAATGTTTCTGTCACCAACGTGTGGGTGGCACCCAATGAAACGTTCAGTATTTCAGAAAGTGATCTTAAGGTAATTCGTCGATCCTCTCTCACAATGGCAGCAGCAGTGTTGATGTTTTCTTCCATAAGAGCAGTAACTGGAGCACTGGGTGCACCTTCCTTTGAAATTGATTGTCTCCCCTCCTTTAACATTTTAAACCCCCTTCGAGCTGTGCTGTAGGAAAGAACAGGTTCTCCATAGGCCTCCTGTAACATTGTATAGGCCTCAACGGAAGATTTGTTGAGACGAAAGCAGAATTTCAAAGCTGCATATTGTTCCTCCATTGCAGTGGTAGGCGATACTGAACATGTCTAAACTTGCCTGGTTTTCTAAGGCGGGAACCAGGAGTACCAACAATGAAACTACTACGGCATGTTTATTTCACATCAAGCTAACAGAATATAATGAGATTGAACTTTAATGCAAAAAATTATGACCGTAAAAAATTATGATCATCTTTATTGAACAGCCCTCGTACTTAACGAAACGATTAAGCGGTTGGCTTGAATAAATACGTGTTTTTGTATTGAAAATACATATTCATATTATTAATACATATTAATATTATACTTCATGAAGCGGTAGCAATACTGTCATTCCAAACGCAGGTGGACGCGGAGTGATACAAACCGGTGTTTTGATTGCGAAACTTCATTCTCTGGTTGGACATCGTACAAAAGGATCTTAGGTTTGAAACGAACTTCTTTCTTTCTACACATTTAATAGAATTATCTGTGTTTTATGCACGTCGTAGCTGCCCTTCGTAATACGATGGTCATTTGATAGGTTATACATATATTGTTAACATCTCACCTTCTCGACCTAGTCACCATTGATGGCCATATACTTGATCCAGCGATGATCCGTCTGCAAAATACTCGTTGATGCTGACTTCACTTCTTCATTTCATGAACATTTTTTACCATGAAGCCCAATTTTCAAGTTTGGGAACAGGAAGAAGTTACTTGGGACTCAGTCTGGTGAATAAGGGGGATGAGGAACGAATTCAAAGCCCAACTCACGCACTTTCGCCATTGAGATTGTTAATGTGTGCATTGGTGCATTATCCTGGTGATGGAACACACTTTTGCGTTTCAATCTCGGTTTCCTTTCAGTCAAATCATGTTGCAAACGATTTAATAATGAAGCATAATAGCTACAGTTATGGTTCTGTCTTTTTCCAAGTGGTCTATGAGTATTATTCCTTGAGAATCACAAAAACAGTGGCTATCAACTTACCAGCTGACAAAATGGTTCTTGCCTTCTTTGGTGTGATTTCAGCAGTCTTTGCACAATGTTTTGACTACTATTTTGACTCTGGTGTATAATTATGGATCCAAGTTTCATCCAGCTTCACAAATTGGCGCAAAAGGTCTTGTAGATTGCGATTAAACATCACTAGACACTCGGTAAAATTGCTCTTCCGGATGCGCTTTTGTTCGACTGTGAGCAATTGCGGCATCCTTCCTGCACACTGCTTTTTCATTGCCAATTTTTCATGCAGGATATTGTACACTCGCTCAGTTTAGATAGCTATAGCCTCAGAAATCCAACGAGTCTTCATTCGGCGGTCTTACAAACCAAATCGTGGATTTTTTCAATGGTGTCCTGTCTGGTAACATCAATTGGGCGACCAGCGCACGATTAATCTTCGGTGCTTCTACAACCACGTTTAAATTTATTGATCCAAAAGTAGATGGTCTTCATTGTGGACGCAGAGTCCGCGTGAACTTAATCCAATTCAGTTTTGACTTGAGCGGCAGTCCAGCACTTCAAATGAAAATGTTTAATAACAGCACGAAACTGGTTTCTCCATTTCCAATCGTAGCTATAACACTGACCAGCTCCAATGGCCGTCAACAATGAACTGTATATTGTAGCACATTCAAATTTTCTGCACAGTGTTTTAAATAATGAAGCTTACCACCGAAAAAGTTGCCATAGTCTCATGGAAAGTTACCATACTCATTAAACGACACTCGTACACGGCCACCATCTCTGTTACATGAAATGAAATCAATAACAGGAAATAATGAATACAGAGAGGCAATTTATAACTGCTGTAGGTAATCATAAAGAAAACTCGTTCCTGCGTACGTAAGTATTTCAATATGTTATTTCTGATCAATAAACATGTGATGGCACTTACAAGGAAACTAGCACTTACTCATTCCGCCACATACCTGGAAATGTGATGGTGTGATGTGTGCTGCATATAAACTATGTGTGCCAAGAGTCTGCTGCGGAATAGAGCCGCAATGACCAAAACTGAAGCCTGGAAAATGCTGCTGCTTGACATCCCTCATCAGTTCGTCCTCTTGGGGGACGACGCTCCTTACGTATGCCTTGTGTAGGCCGCTGCCTGCAGGGGTAAACAATCCCTGCCGTACAATGCTGTATTATACCTATATGTACCTACGTTTTCTACACTGGTACTTTCAGTTGTACTCCACACACAGGCCCCAGCAGAGATGATGCCGTCAAACTCTCGAACACGTACAGGTATGTGCATAGTGATAGTTACCTTTCAGGTACGTGTGAAAAGACGAATAGTGCAAGATACAAGTATATCATTGTTCGCAGTACGTTTACAACGCATGGTCGCTATGTGATGTCACGTGTAGCAATTTAATTGAAGTGGTTGGAATTGTTTTTGAAAAAAAAAAGGACATTCCCCATGTAAAGAATAGTTCGGGGTGAGGATAATTTTCTGAAAATCTTCGTGTCACATCTTCGGAAAACCCCGAACTTAAATATTAAGTTTGATTTACAATGTAATTGTCGTTTTTTCGATTTACCGTTTTGTCGACGCAAGGCTAATTCGCTATGACCCTTCCCGTTTTGTCGAAGCAGGTAAACAACCAGTCCAACCCTCTACTATCTTACATGGACTTAGTTTATCGTAGGCTTTCAGCAAGTTAACAAAGGTAAAGTCAGTGTTCAGTACAGCTTAAAAATTGTAGTTTGAAATTCTTGAATTGAAACTATGGAAACCGACAATTTTGTATGTCGGATGTAGGCTAACGCTTAACAAAGTTTACCAGAACCTAAACAAAAGGGACCTGTTATACCTGTGAATGCCCTGGAAATATTACAACCGCCTCGCACATATCAACATTACTTACAATCAGTGATGATACGTGTGAAAACAACATTGCCAAAAACGAAGTTGAAATGTGTATTACTAAAATGAAAAAGTGAGCTAGAGAAGAGCAGGCGCCGATACCGCAAATATATTTTCAAGAAATTGTAAGTGTTAAAGACAAAGGTTGGATTTTGTGACCCAAATATTTCTCAGTAAAATATTCTGTATATAACGGAAAGCATAGTGCTTTGGTAATACATGCCCTTCCAACTCGTCGCCAAAATGGAATGAAATGTGTAGTGTTTAACGCCCGCTTTCACTATCACTGCAGGCGATAACTCGTCGCCAAGGTATTATTGCAGACAATTTTAGTGATTTCATTCTTTTAGATAACGGCACTGTGGACCGTGTCCTCGGTATTTCAGAAGATGCAGTTTTTTAAACTCAGGCACATTTATTTGGAGATGGAAATTTTAAGTCTTGTTCTCCGCTATTTGATCATCTGGATGTCGGAAGCACAAACGAGACAACAAACGTAGTTCCAGTTGTGTATGCCTTGTTACCCGATGGAAAAGAAAATACTTATTGTCGGTTATTCCAATTATTGAAGAATAAAATACCACAATTTAAGCCTCAAAATTTCCGTATTGATTTTGAAATAGCGGAAAACAAAGCAATAAAACTGATTTTTCAAATGTGGAAATCAAAGGCTGTAATTTGTACCTAAACCAAGCCATCTGGAGAAAAACTCAGGAACTGGGTTTACTCAATTACACAAACAGGAAAAGGAAATTCGAGATCATATGAAAATGAGCGCTGTCCTTGCGTACTTACTACCCGGTTACATAGATTTCTATATATATTGGAAAGAACACCTACAATTGTAAAGATAATCTAATTTATCAACTATTCTATTAGTCAGTGGCTCGAAAACGATCACATTTGTGTTTTTATAATAAACGACATAGTACCATTAATGTGGAAGGATGGCATAATCGCTTAAACATGAAAATTGGAAAGAACCATTCTCATTTTTACGAATTATTAGCTATTCTGTGGGAAGAAGCAGAATATTATAAAATAGTTGTACAACAAATTAACCAGCATGCCGAAACGACAAAAGAAATATCAAGATTTGGATCAAAGAATGAAACAGAACCTTCAAGATCTTTTAAATGATCGTGTTACAGTAGGTCAAACCTTTCGACGGCCACTTTACATAGTAACATTTGACTGATGAGCTGTACCTTCCCAAATTTGACAAAATCTGTATTTACGATTGCATTTATGTATGTTTGTCATTTACTATGACGAGACAAAACTGTTGATAAAACTTTTAAATACATCATCGTAAAAGCTTGTGAAGTTCAAACTAACAGTACATTTTCAATGTTTTACTTTGACAGTCCTAAGTTTGTATAAAATGTGAAGGAAGGTTAAGTGAATCGACCAAAAGGGAATAATTAATAACACTGATGTACAGGATAAAATTCTAGTCGACAAAACGGTAAATTTTCTGAACGTTGACAAAACGGAATCGACGAAACTGCAACGAATGATTTATAACCGACTCTTCTTTTTTATTTATGCTTATAAATATTTGCATGAGCGCGCACACCGAACTATTTATAAAGATACTTTATTGGATCTTGACATCGAAGTTTTGGGTACTTACTTTATGTAGTAAATATTTTGAAAAGAATGGCGACTTCCTATTTTGCGAAATCTATGGATTTGAAAATTCCAAACAAAGATAAGCAACAACTTGAAAATGCTCTCTTTGTATAAAGTGACAACTTATCCGCTTTAACGAGACCTACAGTAAGATTTTGCTTATTTCCTACTGTTTAAGAGCTATGCAAAGTATGTGATCCAGAAATAAAATGATTTCCAAGGCTATTCTCAGAAAATTAAGATTTACATTTTGTTTGAAATGAAAAAATCTCAAATAAATTGCATTTTAATAATAATTTTAGATATTTTTTAAAAAATAAAAATCTTTGAAACCTTTCACATATAAAGGGCAGTTTGGGAAGAGAGATTTTCTTAAAAACCTCTATGTTTCATCTTTGGACCACCCTAGTTTGATATTTAACTGATATTCACAAATACACAGAAAATGATGGTATATTTTTGGATGCAGGTGTCCTCAAAACCACATTTACAGCAAACTCTCGGTATTAAATTGGTGAGCGTAGCGTATTTAACTCCAGGAAACTTGAATTCCTACAAAATTGGAAGTCAAGGAAATTCCCACATAGTCGCTGTTAGCGTAATTAAAATAATTTCAAAATTACCAGACAAAGTTTCGCTCCTATTTTGTACAGTCTTGGGTCTGTGAACCCCTGATATTGTTTGGTGTGGTTAAACATGTGATCTTTGATCCATCGCCAAAATACTGAAAGTAAAAAGAAAATTGCTATAAACTTCCATGGTGATGAAGGCGTGTATGCCAATGCAGATTGCCAGGTGACTGACAGTTGACTGTAATTGAAAATATCACTCACTGCTAGTAGATAAACAGGCCTCGTCAGATTATTGACAATTGACTGGGAGTGTGTCGGGGTGAGTAACTGACCACCTGTTACTATATAAACAGGTTTATCAATCAACAAACTTGTAGTCCATTTATTAAATACTTTTGCCTGTTACAAATTTGTAGGTATTCACAGCAACCCATTTGACTGAGGAGTTTAGCTCTGACCTTGTTCTAAGACGTTCTCGGCCTTCGAGCCAGGTATAGTGATGTAGAGCCATCAACGTTTCGGGAATGTGCTGATGATGGGAGCGATGCACACTCCCGAAACGTTGATGGCTCTACATACCTGGCTCGAAGCCCGAGAACGTCTAGAACATATACGTCGCCAGGAAAGCTTCAGATCATATTTATCTGACCTTGTGTTTGACACAAGTGAACCTGGGATATCGCTCCATTGTTTATTCTTTACGCTCCAATGTTTTACATACTGCATCAAAGACACGAGGGGGTACTATCTGTATTTTGTGCCTAATAACTAAAACAAAGTAATTTCTGATTGAAAACTGCTTTACTGATTTTCAAAATATTCCCCATGATGATCAATACGCCTTTGCATCCGTTTGAACTATTTGTCAACGCATTTATTCCAGTCTTCTCGAGACACGACCAAAACATGGTTTTTGAGGGCATCAACGGCTTCTTCTGCCAACGAAAGTCGTTGTCCACGAAATTTGTTCTTGATGTTCGGGAACCTAAACAAGTCACTGGATGCGAAATCAGGAGTGTATGGCAGATGGCCAATCAATTCGACTTTTTGAGCCTTCAAATTCTGTTGCTAGACGAGACTTGTGTGCGCTCTTGATGAAGAACGATCCTACGGTTCTTGTTGGTTTCCTTACTTCACCGAAGACTTCCGGCAAACAAATGGATGTGTACCATTCGGCGTTGACCGTTTTACGTTCCTCTAAGTGCACTGTTGCCAAATTGTCTGAAAAAGCAGGTGACCATTTTCTTCGAAGTGCTTCGAATCCAAACTTTTTTTTTTTTTTTTTTTTTTTTTTTTTTGGATTTGCTTCATCTTGAAACATCCATACAGTCGACTGCTGTTTACGTTCCAGCTCATACGCATAGATCCATGATCCGTCACCTAACAATCTTATATACGTCTTTTGGAGCGCCGCTGTTGTATTTCTTGAGTAGTTTTATACACCAATCGTCAAGAGCATCAAAGTATTTGAGATTGCGTGAAATTATGTGCGATCCAAATAGAGCAATCCTTTTTACGGCTAAATAGTCATGCAATATTTTATATATGCCGGTGGAACTAATGCCTAGGGTTGCCTCAATGTCACAATATATCACACGAAGATCTTGTTTTATGGTGTTTTTTTTCCTCACAGCATCAATTCTTTCTGGCACAACTGATTTTGGACGACCTTTACGAACTTAATCATTCAGCGAACGGTGGCACGATTAAATTCATTATACCAGTGTTTCACAGTGACAAAAGATGGAGCTTCGTCGCCAAATCTGGGAGTTAGTTGCTCGATGGACTATTGTCTTGATAATCCACGACGGATGTTGTAATACGCCGCTTATCTCCTACTGATTCCCATATTCCCTTGTGCCTACAAGAAAATCAGGGCTGACCCGTAGCTCAGTCGATAGAGCACCTGCCTGCTATACAATGGGTCCCGGGTTCGATTACCGGGGGTGGTGATTTTTCTCCAACCAAGATGATTTCTCATCTTGCACAGAGTCTGGAAGTATGAATGAGAGTGTGAATGTGTGTGTGTTCTAACAATTAAAATACAAAGTACAAGCAACCCAGCGTATATGAGTTAACATCAGCGACTGCCGCCATTATCACCATTACATTTAAGTGGGAATAAAAGGAAAAGGGGAAAAAAAGAAAATTATGAATAGAGTAATGTTTATTTCGACTAAGCTAAAGCAAATAGATGAGTGTACATCTGTAAGAATATTTAGTACAAAATGTAGAGGAAGTAACGCTAGTACAACACATCATATTTTGCTATGTTAGCACTCTTGTCTACACTTGAAATCCATTTGTTAAGCATACCCTGCTCAAGTAGTTGTTTACAGCTTAAGTATAAAGGAAATGGAGCTAAACTTTCTTACATAAGTGTTTTTGAAAAATTTTGGTATCCTGAGACTTAAGTGCATAATTATATAGAAGTTATATTTAAGCCTATTCATAGGTGTTGACAGGTTCCCTTATACTCTTATCTGCATTATTTGATAATAAGCAATTATGCAAACAAATATAACACATAGATTAAGTTTTTTTTTACTCTGGACAGTATAGCAACCATTTATATTCTGTAGGGCTTTTTTTTAACATTGTCAATAGTTACTTTTCAAATTTAAACACTTTACAACTTTAACTGATGCTGTTGCGGAAACAGGAGAAGCAATTCAAATGGAATAAAAACTTTCTTCAGATCTTCTTGTATGCAGTTAATTTATTGTCTGCCTTTGTCCACATCTGCCCTGTCTCTTTGACACTTGCAAAAGCATTTAAAGCAATACAAATGCAGCCCATAGTTGAAGAATGTGCATTACAATAGTAATTGGGCATTTTCCTGTATTATTTTTTCTTCTCCTCAATATCTGGCATTTGTGTCATTAGAATGTCCTTTGATATATTCTTAGGCCCGCCTCGATAGCGTAGATGGTGGCATGTCTGCCTCGCGTTCAAGAGCTCCTGAGTTCGAATCTCGGTCAGGGTGAGTTACCTGGATAAGGTTTTTTCCAGGGTTTTCCCTTATCCTTCAAGATTAATGTCGGGTATCTCTAAGCTCCATGGACCCTGGACTCATTTGAGCATCATTTCACCCAATTCATTCACTGTCCGATACGACTTAACGTTGGAGGACGTAAATTACCACAAAAATTTTGATATATTCTTGTCTGATTCATTTGCATTAAGAGAAAGTGCTAAAATTGGTGAAATTTTAAATGTGTTCTAGCATATGTACAAATGTATATGTGCAATGATGGAGGTATAAACGTGCAATAAGGAGGTTCTTGAAAGAACTCATCGCCAGTCATGATCCAGAAGTTGATGAGTGTGACACTTCAGACTTGGAGATGGATATATGGGAAGAAAACAATGAGACTAAGCCAGAAAATTCCTGTGACGATACAAATCTCTTCAGGTTGGGTACGCGCCCATTGGAATGTCCTTTTCCTTTCGCTACCTTGGTGAACCTAAAATAAAATGAAATGACAGTATATCAATAACTGGAGCCAGAATATCTCTAGTCAACTTCACAGGCCCAAAGCAAAATCCAAGTGCATGGCTCATTAGAAGGAAGAGATCAGGTAAAAATTACTCTTTTTAGAACTGTTCATAGGAAGATAATACTTTGCTGTATTCTTTCAAAAAAAAAAAAAAAAAAAAAAAACACACACACACCTGTTGCATGTGATATATACCAACGCTTTTTATCAGTGTAACACATTATCATAAAATGTTCACAATATAAACCAGTTACAGAGGAAGACTGCATACCAAATACTTATGCATAGCAAAAAATGAAAAACTTGTGAAAAAAAAAACAGTGAAAAATGAAAAACAGTGAAGAGCCACATCATAAACATTTCGGTTATTGATAATTTTAATTTTGAATTCATGTAAACTTTTAATTATTTAATATACAATTGTTTGCAATATATTATCCTAATCAATGCACTTGAAAATGTTAAGGTGATGCATCTGTGAAATTTGACCAAAAATTTTGAAAAGTTGACACAAGTTATATTTTTGCATGTTAAAATTGTATGGATTTAAACTTTGTGAAAAGTCACCACTCAAGGCATTTGAAGCATTTAAACCATGAAATATGTGACTTTTTAAATGCCCGTGTACATGGTTCGCACTTGCCACGCTCACAGAAACCTGTGCTTTCAAATTTGCTATGCTCATGTTTTTTACTAACTTTAAATTTAGGACTGTTCATTGAGAGGGAAGTTTTTTGTGCATATTCTGCGTTGACTAGGCTACTCAATAAGGATTTTGTGGTACAAATGAATATAGTTTACTGTCTATTTTGTTTCCTGCTAAGAAAGTACTCACATCTGGTGGATAGAGTCAACATGAAAAATTGATGTCAGGACGGCATGTTGACCATGGTAGCTCAATGGGTTAGAGCGACTAGACGGAAACCAGGAGATCCGTGGCTCAAATCCCGGCCATGGCATTGAATTTTTCATGTTGACTCTATCCATCGAAAACCTTAGCCTAATTAACGGCTAGTGTGGAGAAATGATTAATTTCCATCTACTAACTAAAATAATAAAGTTAAATGATGAAGCCTGGACGGCACGTTGGCCATGGTAGCTCAATGGGTTAGAGCGACTAGACGGAAACCAGGAGATCCGTGGCTCAAATCCCGGCCATGGCATTGAATTTTTCATGTTGACTCTATCCATCGAAAACCTTAGCCTAATAAACGGCTAGTGTGGAGAAATGATTAATTTCCATCAATTAACTAAAATAATAAGAGTTAAATGATGAAGCCTGGGACTCAAGTACTTACGATAGTAAGTCGCCACAAACGGTGTATCTCGGATGCGAGAGCCCCTAGTGGTCTACCGGGGAAATATATGAGTCAACTGGAGAATTTAATGTCAGGACGGCACAATGATCATGGTAGCTCAATGGGTTAGAGCGACTGGACGGAAACCAGGAGATGCGTGGTTCAATTCCCGGCCATGGCATTGAATTTTTCATGTTGACTCTATCCATCAAAAACCTTAGCTTCTAAACGGCTAATGTGGAAAATGATTAATTTCCATCAATTAACTTACATCTGGTTCTGTTGAAGCTGTGAAACATAGCTTTCTTTTGCTGTTACGGAGCTTTATTAGCCTTTCGTGCTTCTTTTAGTGTTATGGGAACCTAAAACTAATGTAGTACGTTACAAATAAGAGCTTCTATGTTTTTATAGTGCTAAAATCAGAACGTCACAGTGCTGCGCATTATGCCTCTAGGCTATATAACTGAGCTTTCTAGTCCGCGCCGTGGCTCAGTGGTTAGACCGCTTGGCTCTCACCAAGGCGGCCCGGGTTCGTTCCCAGGCGACCGCAAAGTGAGATTTGTGATGGACAACACGACGCTGGAACGGGTTTTCTCCGGGACCTCAGGTTTCCCCCGCCATCTCATTCCACCGGTGCTCCATCTTCATCTCATGTATCATCAGTGTCATCGCCTGCGGTGCCGTATGTAGTAAAAGCGGGCGTTAAACACTACACATTCCATTACATTTGAGCCTTCTAGTCATGAATAGACTGTCAAACAAGAGCACCACTGGAAAAAAATACAAAGAAAGCTAAGAGAGCTAAATTCCTAGTTACAAAAACATGGAAATTCTGATATAGAAAATGTTCAGGAAACTGAAAATTTCTCTTTACAAGAAGCTGCTAGAACCTCAAATAAGTACATCGTTTTCATTATGTACTCAACCGTGCATTCCATCTGCTAACCAGAGGAATCCGCCTATTTTTTAAGGTAACAATGAAATAAATATAGAATTTGTATATATTCTTGCTTCCAGATTATATGTAATACACTATTCACTTTTTTGGGAACATATATACAGAGACACAAAGTGTGCTAATTGTGACTCAGAAGGACTGAAAGCTTCTCTGTAAGTATAAGCAGATTCTATTTGTGTTCCTTACCTAAATATTTATGAGCTTCTGGGACACCCAAAGCACATGCATATGCACAAAAAGCATAATTTTAGATTCTGTGATTGAATATCGTACCCAAATAAAATGTATTAACTTAGAAAAATTGCATTTATTTAATCATAAATTTTCTGTCTTGAGTGGTTAACAGAATACATGTGACTAAGAAAAGCTAAGTTGAAAAAAAAAGTCAGGTGTGCAAACAACCGTTGTAAATTTTGAAATATCTTCCGCTCTTTAACCTTCATTTGTAGGTTATTTGAATCAGGAGTTTAGCTATGACATTGTGGTTGACAGAAGTAAACCTGAGATGACGCTCCATTGTCGATTGCTCTCGCTCTAATGTTTCACAGTAACTTAATTATTTCTTTATCGAGAAAAATATTACGCGAATTATCATCAATAGTACATTATATTAGTGTATCAACAAAATAATTATTATCATAATTTTAATAAGTAAACCTGTATAGTAAAACTATAATAATTATGAACATGCAAGAAACCACACCTTTTGATATAGAAGGAACATCGGCACTGCTTACAGTTAAACTACCATTTATACTCTGTCTCCCTCTAGTTTAATCCTGCTGTAAATAACAAGGCGAAGCTGACTCAACTCGCCACGTGCTAGACGCTACATGCACGCACATAAGTTTTGCAACAACAGCAGTAGCATATATAGCAGCGCTAACTTCTAGACCAGTGTTTCTCAAACCCTTCTGCTTCAAGGACCCCCTTATCATCTAACAACTTGTTCGCAGACCCCCATAGTTTGGCAACTCAATTTATATGAACGAGTCGACTTTTGGTTGAATTTTGTAATTGGAATTTAAGTAATTACTGTAAGTATAATTTAAGATATTTTCTTGTATATCTAATTTTAAATTAACAAATATTAAAAGATGAAAGTTAAACTAAATAAAATAAACTGGTGTATAAAATGTATATTAAATAAAAAATATATTATATTTAAATTGTATAATGGTATAATTTAATTTTCTTTCACTTTGAAGTAAATTTTATAATACAAGTTTGCCTAACTAGATTTTTATTTAACTTTAGCCTTACATCAGTAAACGTTTGAAATACGACACTCTTTGGATTGCTCAAGCATTAATAACATAAGGCATATGTTACAAAAATGAATTTATTTAAAATGTAAAGAAACTATTTTTATCCATATAAAAAGTTATTCATAATATTCTGAATCCACCATTTGACCATTTCAAAAAAGTTAGTATTGGGTTAGTAAAAAATGAGTTTATGTGGAGAAAGCTTGAAACTTTGTTCATTGGAATGTATTAATGTGAACAATGAAACTTTTTTTTATTAAGTAAGCTTAGTTAAGCTGGGCTTAATGTTGGTGATTTTTACCCTTAAGTCAGTTTGTCTTCAATGGTTTGATGTTGCACAACACTGAAAATATTTGCCCGCACAGATAGGTGGTTTGGAAGGGCACAATATACATAAGTGCTTTGGTACCAAGTTCATTAAATTCACTCTGCGACAGAAAACAAAATGTTTCAAGTTCATTTTCCTGGTATACAACCTTCCATTCTTTGCTGTTAAATAACTATTAGTTGGTCCTGTTCTTTTTTCGAAACGTTATCAATGCTGCCTATGTTTCTTTTTTCTGGAAAGGATACTTTATCCACTCATTCCCATCATCTGCCGGTGCTGCAAAGAACTTCCTCAAAGTTTGTGATAGGCCATTCAGGTGTTTTACTGTGGCTTCTTCAATATTTTAGGCAAAGTTTCTTCTGATGAAGGCAGAATTGTTCCAAAATAGGAAAGGAGTCTAAGGATTTCTTTTCTACACGACCCTTCCACACTTGAACTTTTCCTATTACTGCTTCAATTTTCTCATGAACCGTGAAAACACCTGGTTTTGGTCTTTGCAATTTTCGGTTTAGTTCATTTAAGTGTGAGAAGATACTAGGTGGTACCGTGTGGTCCACGGGGCTTCCTCATCTCGTCAGTGGCGTAGAAAAGTTCTCCTTGTTCTCTTCGTATACGAAATGAATCGTACTTGAATCGTATACGAAGAGAACAAGGAGAACTTTTCTTCTATGCCACTGACGATGCTTGCCGCAGTTGTAAGTGAAACATCTGGGAGAGAGATGAAGCTCAGTGAACTACGGCGTCTTAGTCCGGAATCGTCTTTTACTTTCCTTAGTTTACGGTTCCGCAAGTTATGGTCACATTCTGCTAATTTTAATTTGCGGAATTCGTCCTGGAGGGCCCCAATATTTAGCATGTACGTATAAAAGTGTAAAATAAAAATTTACATGTCGGCTTATTTCCTTCTGGGTGATTAGTTTAAATACTTTCCTAAAGCATACTTAAATTAGACGTTAATTGAACATTTGACTCAAGAGCTCTTTAAATATACCCTAGCAACCACAATATTCATAAAATTACATTAACTATTTAGACCTAAACTTCTCAGACATGTTTCAGTAAAAATTATAGTAAAGAGCTTTTTAGAACAGTTACAAATGATTCATTAAAACTTAGCAATATGATATTTAATACTTTAAAACTGAAGTACTTACTTTTCATGTCTCCGATTACTATATAAAACAGTCGACTATGAATTCCATTAGTTTTAGTTAACTTTTCTTCTTCTGCAGCAATTGAATACTTTGCTACGTCTGCGGCTAAGGCCAACAGATAGGTAAATATTCAAAATATTAAACAACATTAAGAACTAGAACAAATAACGAAATAACAAGAACGAGGAACGAACAAACGTTCTAACTAACGTTAGAACGATTTACTAGTAACATTTCACAAACGTTGTTATTAAACAAGTGAATTTTGAGTTTCGTGACCTACCACATCTGCAATACAGCACCATGGCTTTGATTGGAATATTCCAGTAACTGCTCTGCTGTATTAAGTTGATTTTTAAGAATTCTGAAAACAGAAACATTGCATGAGAATCAGAAATTAAAATATAAAATGACCTGATTTGAATTTTAGTGAAGCATATTGAAAAGATACAGTATAAAAGGAACATAATAGAAATTTGGCGTGCTTATGTTGTTTATTTCGTTGAAGTTAAACGTCCTTTAACCTGGTAGGTCATGAGAGATGAGGAGGGAATGAAATGGGTGAAAATAAAATTACTCGATATTCATCTTCTTACAGTAAAGGAAACCACAGAAAAACCCCCTTGTTCCGGTAACTTAATCTAAGCCAGATTAGAACTCATACCTCCTCAATGTCTGATGCGTTACTGTGCAATAGTTACACTTACTTCTTCTTCTTCTTCTTCTTCTTCTTCTTCTTCTTCTTCTTCTTCTTCTTCTTCTTTGGTAATTTACGTCCTCCAACGTTAAGTCATATCGGACGATGAATGAAATGGGTGAAATGATGCTCAAATGTGGCCGGGGTACATGGAGCCTAGAGTTACCCAACATTTGTCTTTCAGGATAATGGAAAACCCCGGAAAAACCTTATCTAGGTAACTCACCCTGACCGAGATTCGAAATCGGGACCTCTTGAACGTGAGGTAGACACGCTACCATCTGCACTACCGAGGCGGGCACACTTACTTCTCGCTCGCCACCATGAGATGAATAGTATGTCCCAGTAATGTAGGCTGAAATCTCGCTTGAAGTGAACTGTCCGGATCAGGGGCTGTCAAGTGCGATAGAAAGTTCTGATTCCACATCAAGGTACCCGAAACGGGTGGGGGTGAAAGGTATAGCAGCTTCGTCCATTCCATCCCACGCGAAATCAAAGCTTTCCCTTCTGACCACGCCTCCTCATATGTAAGCAATTATAAGGGTTTTCCACCCTTAAACATATGGGTGGTCCTTCTTAATACGTTCACCAAGTTAGAGTGCTGTCGCAATATTTTTCACGTGTCCTCAGAAATTAGCTTAGACTGTGCAAACGTGCTTCCTATGTGTGTTAATTAAGCTAATATTTATAGAAGTTACATAGTGTTTTACTTAGTATAGTTTTATAAATTTATTAGTGTTTAATAGTTACTGGCGGTTAGCACTTGCGTAATTTAATTAAGATGTAGAGACCGTGGGAATCGAACCTAACAAGGACATCCGTTCATACTTGTAATATATATCTAAGAGTATGTCTAACCTTTCTCGAGTTCTAAAGCGTTTATGACATTTAATTATTATGCGGAATGTACCTGGTTATTTATTTAAATTGTGTATAGCAGAAGAACCCCCCCTCCAAAAAAAATTACACTGCTCAGCTTTATTCAAAATTGTAAAATTAGCAGACATCATTGTAAAAACCTTCCAAAATTTAAAAACAGTAATAGAGTTTCCTTACTAGTTTTTCTTTAATTCCTTTTTTTTTTTTTTTTTTTTTTTTTTTTTTTTTTTTTTTTTTTTTTTTTACTTTTACCTTTGAAGTATTTTATTACTTTGTTAAATCAACAGAAATTCACCACTTGTTTTTGCCATACAATTAAAAAAAATGTTTTAGGATAAATCGGCTCACGATTGCAATACACAAACTTCTAACGTGCAATCTTTGCTTATAAATTATTATTAACTACCAGAATATCCAATGTGCTTCTTTAATTTGCAAATAAATATCCCTCGCAAATTCATGCATACTGATGCAATTTAACCCCGTTAAAATTGTAATGATGTTTTACTAAACTTTCCTTAGATATTATGCTAATAATACGCACTTAGTTCTTGTACGTAATATAAGTACTAATACCATAACAGCATAGGTAACATATCTCTTTTCAGTTATGTTATAAAGAGTTGTAACTTTATGTATTATTATAGGAAACATCAACCATTTAAGATTTATTTGAAAAGATCAATGACGATTTCTTACAGTGAATTCTGCTTTATTTATTTGTTTATTTATTTATTTATTTATTTCCTCTAAACGTTATTTTAAACAACGACAACCCTGGGTATTCCCAGCTGTAAACACGTGCCTAACATTCTTCACCTCTGACCCCCGGTTGGTGTATCCTAAGATGTTTATGACACTATGGTTAGGGGAAAGAACAGTTATTCACTACAGAGAGACCGGTTGGGGATGCTTTAAGCGTCGTCACTATACATTTCGAGCGCCGCATGTACGCTAACAACTGGATGCGAACTATATTCAATGTCACCAATACAATTATTTTGGCTGCCGTGTTGCACGCTAACTAAGGTAGCTACAACTCAGTGCGTAGGCTTCGGCGGCCGGTGTCCATTGTAACTGGGTCTTCCGGGTAGGACCGCGTCTTTGATGTTCCTGTGGTCGACGTTTTGTCCCAACTCTGTGGGGCTTCTTCAGGACTTCTTCCCTGACAGCTCCGTAGCAACCGTCAGGATAACACTTGTTCCTACTGTAGACTTCGCCAGACTGCCGGGGTCCTCAGTTTTCAGTTTAAGTTTATTTTATTGACAGAAATGTGGCCTGGTGCCGGTACAGAGGGGCTCGGCTTACAGGCTTAAATTTACATTTTTGTACAGATTTGCTGTGTTATAGTGCATAGATGTTTTGGGGTTTATTAAATACCCATTCGGCGGCCTTATCTCGACCGCCTAGAACAATATTGCTTCGTTAGATTTCTTTTGCTGTAAGTGTTTTTATGTGTACCTCACACTGATTGTTTTTTTTTTTAATTTAAAACTATTATTAACTTATGTACATACTTACATTGCGCTTATTTTGCGATCGCAGACACACACACACACACACACACACACACACACACACACACACACACACACACACACACACACACAATCTCACAATCACGCATACACACTGGAGGAACTGGAGGATGCTGGGCGCGCAGATTGGTCGAGCCGCCCTCATTTAAAATATCTTTATTCCAGCATGCTTACGATGCTGCGGCTCGCCCCTGCCAATATTGAATATTTGGGGGTTATTGTGATGTCTTATGCGCGCCCAGGTGGAGGAGGCCCGTTTCAGGATGGCTTCGGGTATGGTAGGGGATTTGGTGTCTATGTGGATTTGGCGGTTTGTGGTGAGGAAAGGAACGGATAGGACCTTTCTGGGGGATAGGTTTTAGATGGTTTGGAGGTACTTAATGGTGGATTTGGATGCGTTGGCCCAGGCCACACACGCGTACAGAACCACCGACAGTATAAATGTCCTATATAGGACAAGCTTAGATTTGAGGCTGATTTGCTTACTCCTGAAGATGGGGGCGCATAACTTTAATCTCTGCCGCTCTTTGATGGCGGTATCTTTTATATGGGTGGAAAAGTTCATGGTGCGTGACAGCGTCACGCCCAAGTACTTGATGGCCGCGCCGTGGCTCAGTGGCTCTCACCAAGGTGACCCGGGTTCGATCCCAGGCGACCGCAAAGTGAGATTTGTGGTGGACAGCACGGCGCTGGGGCGGGTTTTCTCCGGGATCTCCGATTTCCCCCGCCATCTCATTCCACCAGTGCTCCATCTTCATCTCATGTAACATCAGTGTCATCGCCTGCGGTGCCGTATGTAGTAAAAGCGGGCGTTAAACACTACACATTTCATTTTCCAAGTACTTGACTTGCTGACGGCAGTGTAATTGTTGACCACCGACCGTTAGCCAAAGGACGCCGCTTTGTAAAATGGATCAGCTGGCATTTGTTTGGGTTAATTTTGACTTTCCAATCATGGAGCCATAAAAGGAAGCGGTCAGTATACCGCTGCATTTCTAATAGGCCGAAACGATAATTTTTGTGGAAGTTGTAGATTGCTGTATCGTCAGCGTACATGGCCACTTTGCATCTGGCATCCACAGGGTAGTTATTGGTGAAGATTATGTACAAGAAAGGCGACATGATAGCCCCTTGTGGTACGCCAGCCTGCATGACTCTCTCCTTAGAGGAGGAGCCACCCACTTGAACGTAGAAGCGCCGATTTTTCAAAAAGCTATGCAGCATAGGTGTTGAAATTTGGAGGTCGGGAAAGTTCCGGTGCATCTTATAGATGAGGCCGTTGTGCCAGCACCGGTCGAAGGCAACTTCTACGTCCAAACATAATGCCAAAGTTGAAGCCCCATTGTTAAATTGCTCGGTAACGTCGTCTGCTAATCGCATTGTTGGAGTACAGTAGAATGTCCTTTTCTAAATCTAAACTGAGAATTTGAAAGTTCGTGGTCCAAAACTTGTTTTTGGAGTCGAGAAAGTATAATTTTTTCGAGCAATTTGCCAATAGTAGACAAAAGATTAATTGGGCGGTAATTATGAGGTTGCCTGGTGCTTTTCACATGCTTCGGGAGCATTATAACCTTGGCTCGTTTCCAAGTATCAGGGAAATGGTTGTGCTGCAAACAAGCGTTGAATAGTTTTGTGACTTGCACCAGGGCTTTTCTCGGGAGGTGTTTGAGTTCCTCATTAGTCACTTTGTCCGGGCCGGCGGCTTTCCCATTAGGTAGTTTCCTACTGATCTTGTAGACTTCCTGTGGTTTTGTAAGGGGCAGATGCTCATGCTTCTGCGCCACCCAGCCGCGATCCTAGTCCACCCCTACCCGTTCCTAAACTCTCCCAGAAACGGTAAATTCCTTTCTTTGTCTATACAATAAGGGAAGGCCAATAACCCTTATGGCTACGCTAAGGGGTAGCAACAAACGGGAGCTATCCCGTTACCTGCGCTGAAACCTAGCAGACATCCCGAAGAAACTAAGCCTATGTATTTTATTGTATACATCTTTTATACATATGATACCTTCTTACAAATACTATTATAAAATCATAGATATTTGCTATTGAGTTAACTGTTTCTCATAATGGTAAATAATTCTTAAATTAATAATATCTAATAATTTATAGAATAATGGGCAGGCGGAAATATCGCCACAATATGTCTCGATTTTTTAGGCAAAGTTCTCAGAAGTTCTCTTTTGCATAATTGGTAAACCATAATGAGACGAAATGTTCTTCAGCTTCCTATTTTGAGGTACAGAAACTCTGGATCAGAACCCGGGATGGTATGAGGGTGTGAGAAGTAGATGAACGGAATGAGGGCGAAGTGGATGAATGGAAATATGATAATTGAGCAATTGGTGGAATGATGGCAGGAGAAACCGGAGATCCCGGAGAAAACCCGTCCCAGCGCGTGCTTTCCACCTCAAATCGCACTTTGTGGTCGCTAGAATCGAACCCGGGCCCCCTTGGTGAGGTGAGTGAGTGAGTGTGTTTGTGTGTGCAGAGTGAACCAATTTGGAGATATTCCTTATGTTTTAATTTTCCAATGCTTACTGGTTATTTGCGTTTGTTTTGTTTTTTGTTTTGTTTAAGTCTTAGGTATGCAAAAGGAACGGAATTTCAAATGCATCACATGGCGTCTACTGTCAGCCCAGAAAGTATTCATACACCACCTAAATGAAGAAAAACTGTGTGTTGTTGCAACATAATTACTTATGAAACTTAGTAAACTTGTAAAATTATATGGTTTGTGTATCTATGTACAGACGAGAGCAAATGTTTTCCGATGCATGCAAGACTGACCTCGGGAGGGAGGCGAGTTTCTTATCAGTTAGTTGTGCCAGGATGGTTCAGTTTCCGTATACCTGACCAGCGAGTTCGGCGCACAGGTATTTAAGCCTTAATAGAAAATAAAAGCAATTTTGCCACATGAAACGTAAGTGGTTTTATACAACTCTCCAGTACCAACTTAGCTATTTATCGACCCTTTTCTTATTGACGTCATTTTCTCTCTCTCTTCCTCTCTCGCACACACATACCTCAACCATTTTAATCTGCCTTCCTTCTTATTAAATGCATTTCCAGTACTTAAGGGCACTGGGAGGTTATTTTTACCCAGACAAGGCTAATTTTTCCAATATTAAAATTTGAATATATAGAAAACTAAACATTGTCAGAAATTGAAATTCGGTATGATTACTGTATAAGGATGTGTGCATTTAACTTCTATATAATATTTAAATTACGTTCACATAGGTCTATGCAAAAGGAGCATAAATCACACCGTGTGTCCTGAAAAAAAATTGCACCCTATATTTCAGGTGCACTTTACTTGTAGGAATTTAAAGCTACATGCACCAAGCTTTAAGCTAAACAACCTAAGATACAGTTTTATAATATCGAATAAATAAAAATCACATATAGTTTATACTATGCATATGAAAAATTAATTAGTTTTGGGTAAAAAAAGAAGATAATATTTTCAAGGACTGAATATTTGTTTTCATCCATTTTATAAATCACGTGAATATAAACGTTAGCCGAATGTGTTCAAGGAGCATTGAAAAATAACCACTACAAAGTTTGTGTCAATATCTTTTACAGTTTTTGAGAAACATGCACCTAAAGTATGAAAACTCAATGTTTTGGGAAATCAGAATCAAAGATTAAGCACCATTCTCAGGAAGTGGGCGCATCATTACGCCGCCATGTTTAAATTGACGAATTAAAGGACTTCATTACCAGCTGAAAACCTATTCTATATATATCATTTTAAAGCTGAAGAATTATATGATTTTTAACATTAAAAACAAAAAATGGATTTTTTTAAACCTATCGACCTCCCAGTGCCCTCAAACTTGTAGTTTTATCTGGAACGAAATACTTCTACCTTTCATAGGTTAACGATAAGTAATATAATATTAAACTGCGTGGTACTTAAAATTAAGTGTATCTTGTTCTGAAAATAAATATATTATTTCCTTTGTTACAGTTCTCAAGAACAGATTATATGGACATACTACTACAATTAACATAGCCACCAAGTTACCAAATGACGACACCAAATGACTTAACCACAAACGAAATAAATAAAAGAATTATTTTGTTTGCTAATGAGAGTTCATATACAAAATCATATTAGCGTCACAGGCATGTCGGAGGTTCCACGAAAGAGTTCTTTAAATGTCATTAAAACTAATATGATGCATTTTACTTTCGCCTCACATAGAAACCATCGAACTAGACCGGGTCTGAACTCGCAAACTTGGTATCAGAATGCCAGCACCTAAGTCATCCTGGTCAGCTTTCATCGTCGTCGTCGTCGTCGTCGTCGTCGTCGTCGTCGTCATCATCATCACCATTGCCCGCCTCGGTAGCGTGGTAGTAGCGTCTCTGCCTCACGTTCGAATCTCGGCCAGGGTGAGTTAACTCGAGAAGGTTTTTTCCAGAGTTTTCCCTTATCCTGAAAGACGAATGTCGGGTAACTCTAAGCTCTATGAACCCTGGGCTCATTTGAGCTTCATTTCACCAATTCCATTCATCGTCCGATATGACTTAACGTTGGAGGGCGTATGAAAAACAAATGACTTCGTTGGCAAGTTGTTCTCGACCCTGCTAGATGGCGGGTGAGTCAAGTTCACTGTACGTGCTGTCCCATCCGTTCCCTGGTTACAGGTTACAACCGACATTCGTTTTCTCGGGATAACAGGAAACATTACAATGGTGACTCACACTAATTGAAATTCGAACTTTAGACCTCATAAATGTGAAACGGACCCCTTATCCCTAGCAGTTTGAATCTTTTACCTTGTTACTTTCTCTGTTAGGTACTTACAGGAAGTAAGGAAAGTATTGTACTCGACCCAAAAATTCAATACCGAGATTTAACTAGAACTACACGTTTGGAAACTCTCTGAACCCGAAAAAAATTAAAAGGAGTGTGTGTGTGTGTGTGTGTGTGTGTGTGTGTGTGTGTGTGTGTGTGTGTGTGTGTGTGTGTGTGTGTATGTGTATGTGTGTGTGTGTTTGCGAACGCAAGTGTGTCTGTAAATAATACAAATATGAAGGTCGGTTATAATCCTTGCCAAACGTTGATTTCGCCGAGTTTCCCACCGACACGTATGCTGAAAGAGACCACCAGACAAGAGATGATGTGAAATGATAATGGAGATGAAATGGAGGGACAAAAAATTCGGGAAATGTAATTAATCTACCCAGCATTCTCTTGGCGACCAAGGAAAACCCCCGAAAAACCTATGAGTCAGGTAGGTTGGCCACGGGAGTTGAACCCGGACCTCCCGAATGCGAGCCACATACGAAACCGCCTGAGTCATCCCGCTTGGTGAATATAGCCTTATCTTTTATGTAAACCTTGTCTGGTATTACACTCAACGTACTTAACTTGGCCTTCGTCAATATGTCAGGTATTTCTGTAACTCTAGTTATGAAAAGTACATTTTAACTGTTGCCAACATCACAGAGAATCGCCACACAGAGAACCCGCCGGCCCTCCTAGCCATGGTTGTTAGAGCGTATGTCTCTAGCGTTCCGCCGCGTAGAGGGTCACGGGTTCGAGTACCGCCTTGGGCATGGGTGTTGATGTGTATAGTAAATATGTGTGTAACTAAGGAAACAGATAAGAAAGTAAACAGAAATAATGTAAAAACGGTTAAATAAAAGAAAAAGAATAAGGAAAACTGTATATTGTAGCAAACCCGCATACCACTGTTAAATTGATTGGCTTCTAGTTCGAGCTATGGGTTCTCTTATCCTCAGGTGAATGGTTGTAGGAAATGGATTTTGGTGGTTGTTGGCCACTCAGTCGCATTAATAACTCTTTGGTTGTTGCATAATTAGTTTAATTCCTACTAAGTTGGCCTATTGACTTGGATCGGTGACCACCTGTTAGTAAAATTCCTAACATAAATTCAATTTTACTTGGAACCCTGGATTACTTGCTTAAAGTTACTTCCGCGCGGTTTCTATTTCTTCTTTATACGACGACTACTTTGCTCTAATAAATTTCTAATGCTACTTGAACTTACGCTGGTTGCGCTATTCTTAACTTCCCTATATATGAGACTTATAAATCTACGCTTCTCTTCTTAAAGCGCATGAACACGTCCTTCCTGTCGTAGTATCACCTTTTAAGTAAATTTTTCTTACTTCATGATTCAGTTCGAAACTTATTCTGAGCCACTCTCTAACTTTATCACATGACCAAACTAGCTCACCCTTTCCAGATGTTACATTATTATTGGTTTCTCATTTATTTCGAATTTTCGCATTAGTTTGCAAAACTCATCTAACTCATTGACGTTCAGCCCACCCTGAGTTGGGGAACGCCTACTCTGAGTTGTTTGTAACGGTATACATCGTTATCAAATCAGCGAAGTAAATATCTTTAGCGTTCATGCTTAATTGCATTTTGAAACCTTTTTTACCCAAAGCATTCCTGGCTGGAAGTATTCTATAGTTCTCAGACATTGAACTTCCCTAACACAAAGAAGGTAACGGTCCTTCCTTCCTGTCTCTCCGACGTGTACAGATTTTTCCTTGCCTGGATGTTCGTATATATGTTATATTAAATTATATTCTTCCCTTCTTATTCTTTAAGTCATACGCTATTCTATTTTAATCATTACTCTATGCATTCTAATTTCATATTATTATAGCAAGATTTTATATTAGTTTAGCAAAGCATTTTAATAATTTATCTTCTTTTTTAATTACCTGATTTCGATTAATTCGCCGCCTCCTAATCGATGCCTAAGCAGCTCGAACAGAAATATCATAATGCCATTCTCATTACTTTGTTGATGGAACATTTATGCGGCAGCAACAAATTTAAAGCACTGACATTGTTTCTAATACAACCAGCTGCCTTGCTTTGTACACATACAAGTAACATCGATGAAAGTGCGTTTATTTGCGCATTTGTTTAGAGCAAACTCACACTAAAAGATACAAAAAATATGGATTTGTTGGCAATTAATTTTAACTTAATGTTCTTATACTAGATATGAAGCTCAAAGGCACTTCCTCCCCAAATCGCAAGTTTAAGATGTCATTAGCTTCATCGCTGTTAACCGAACCCGCAACTTCCAAATACAGAATATCGCACAGAATGCCATCATTCACACTTAACTATGGCTATTTTGCATTTTTATTGTCGTTTTAGTACCACGCAAAGTAATCAGTCCCTTGTGTTTCTTGTAACCTCACTCTTTAGGGTTATTGCTACTATAGTAGTGAATTACTGCACTTTATTTTGTTGTTTAACTTGGGTAGTATTTAAACTTCACTATTTTCATAAAACAGTGTTTATGATGTACGAGGATCGGCTGATGAGTCCCAGACCTCACTTAGAGATGGCGACACTAGGCCAGTTTGAGGGATAGCGTCATAATAGTTTAACTCTAGACTAGCTTGTATACATAATAAACGGTCAATATCTCGTTTAGTTGTTGAATGACAACATTTCAAATAAGACAAGTGTAGATTGAAACAGGAACTTTGGTCCTCGGATCAATTATTCATTTAATTATGTAATATGTTTAATAATTATACATAAATATGAGAACTGTAACTAGCTATGTTAGTGAAAGTAAAATTGTAGACTTTGATGTAAAATATTGTAACGAACCTGGGCAGATATACGTGAGAAACACTGCACTCCCGGAAGACAGTTTATGAAGGGCGGATGTCAGACAATAGAATGGAATGCTAGCTATTTTACTGTACCGTTACACAGGTCAGTATCCTCTTAGATTTCCTTGTGACGCCGTGCTGTGTATATAAGATGGTAGCAACCCGCCCCCCCCCATTCAGTCCTTATTTTGCTCATTGCTCATTGTAGTCAAATGTATTGTATACACCCGTCTGGTGTGTCCGACGACGTGCCGCGTCCAGTAAAATATATTATAAAATGTCCGTTGAATGTGCCCGGGTGCTCGGGTTCCACAAGTTTACGGACAAATTAAATCAGTTCAGAGATTATCGTTGGTTTGTGTTGTCTCAACCTTAACACCCTGAGAACCCAAAAAGAGTCCATGCAGGAGACAGCAGCTAGAGCCAAGGGTAAAGCAAGCAGCAGACGACGACGACGTGGAGACCGAGGAAGGAGTCCCGACGTCAAATCCAGGTACGTGCAGCCGAGAGAGGCGAGAGAAAGTACTGACCCAAGAGGTTTCACGAAAATGGACGTTATGGAAAAACTAGCAGTGATTAAGTACTTCCATGTGAAAGGCTTAACATCTAAAGAAATCAAGGAGGAAATGGACAGTACATTGAACGATTCTGATCCTTCGTACACAATGATTAAAGATGGGTTACAGAATTTAAAATGAGCCGCACTCTGGACGCCCTGTGGAAGTCACAACTCTAGAGGTCTTTGAAACAATTCATCGTTTGGTACTAGAAAACAGCAGATTAACCCTTTAGTAGGGTATTAGAGAGTGTTCTGGCGCAACAGTTTATGAGCAAGATGGCGGCCATGCGCAATCTATGTATTTAGGATATTTTGACAGTGTTCAGAGGTTTAGTCAGTCCTCTTAATTTGCTGTAGATCACGATGCTAGGTCTTGAGGTATAATCTGGGGGGCTCTAGGGTTAAGTGTTGTAGGTTTTCACAGGTAAGGCTGTTGGTCTGGGAAGTTAATAGCTATAGGATTTAGAGGTTAGGTCTTGAGATAACGTTTGGGACTCTAGGGTTAAGTGTTTCAGGTTTTCTCAGGTAAAGCTGTTGGTCTGGGAGGTTAATAGCTGTAGGATTTAGTGGTTTGGTCTTGAGGTATGATCTGAGGGTCTAGGGTTAAGAGTTGCATGCTTTTCACAGGTAAAAAATGCTGGTGTGAACAATAGTAAGTGTAGGATTTAGTGGTTAGGTCTCAAGGTATGATCTGAGGCTCTAGGATTAAGAGTTGCAGGCTTTCACAGGTAGTTTTCACTGTTGGTCTGGTAGGTTGAAATCTGTAGGAATTAGAGGTCGGGTCTCAAGTAATGTTCTGGGGAGGGCGAGCTCTAGGGTTAACAGTTGCAGGTTTTTCACAGGTAAAAGCTACTGGTCTGGAGATTAATACTGTGTGATTGGAGGTTAGGTCTTGAGGTATGATCTGGGGTCTCTAGGGTTAAGAGTTGCATCTTTCCAAAGGTAAGGCTGTTGGTCTGGGAGGTTAATTCCCGTAGGATTTAGTGGTTAGGTCTTGAGTTATGATCTGGGGCTCTAGGTTTAAGAGTTGTAGGGTTTATAGCTAAAGGTTGTTGGTCAGGAGTATAAAGGCTGTAGGATCGTTTGGCTTTGTTGTCTAGGTTGAGGTATGGTCTTATGATTTTGAAGTTCACTTTGCTAGTCCAGCGTCTAAAGGTTGTTAATCTTGAGGCAAGTCCTACATTTATGCTTTACTATTTCATAGTACTATAAACCAACCTAACATAGCCTAACCTGACAGTTCTCTTTTTTATTCTTAAGGTATTTTATTCTACCCCCGCTGTAACTGAAGCTAACATCCTCTTTTTTGTTTTTGTCTTCTTTCATCATTCTTTAACCTAGCTATTTGTGCTATTGGCATCCGTTCTCTTTTCTTCTTATGGTAATGTATTCTACCACTGTAACCTACCCTAATATACTCTTTTTTTTCACCTTCTTTCATCATTCTTTAACATAATCTAACCTAACCTAACTCAGCAGTTCTCTTTCCTGAAGTTCCTCTATTTTGCCACTTTAACCTAACCTAATATACTCCTTTTTGTTGTTGCCTTCTTTCATCATTCTTTAACCTAACCTAGCTGTGTATCTGCTATTGGCATCATTTGTTGCATCTGTTAACCTGTTTTCTGTCCTTATGTTCCTCTATTCTCGCACTTTAACCTAACCTAATATACTTCTTTGTTTTTGCCATCTTTCACAGCTCCTTATCCTAATTCTTTTTGCTATTGACATCCTTTCTCTTTTCTCAAGCTGTTCTACTCTTTCCTCCTCAGCCTATCCTAAGCATGTTCATTTTCCCTTTATATAACCCATATCTTTCAAGCTCAACTATTTTGTATTTCGCTAACTACTTGTACGTATGGTGTAAAATTCTTGAGGCATGCTGATGTTAGAGCTCCTAGAACTATTTTTGGCACTGCTAGAGGTATATATGCTGATTAGGTGCGTTTATATAGTAAATTTAGCTATTTGTGTAACTGCTTCTGTTTTCCTAACCATAGAGTTTTTTTGTTGCTAGGGATTCTTGTTCTTCGTACCTTCTCTATGATTTCAAGATCTCTATTCCATCTTGTTATGTTTTGAGGCCTTATGCTTATATCTTAAGCTTCGTTATTAAGTCTTTTGCTCTGAAAGGCTATGTATATTGGTTAAGGTGCTCATCTCTCTTGGTCACGAGGTTAAGTCTTGAGGTACGATCTTAAGGCCTGGGGTTTAAAGGATGTATAGCTTAAACCCACAGGTCTTGAGGTTAAGGGCTGTAGCTTTGGTGGTTAGGTCTTATGGATTCGAAGTTAGAGTTCTCGGTCTAATGTTAAGGCTGTAGGATCTAGAGGATACGTATTGAGGTATGATCTGAGGGCTCTAGGGTTAAGAGTTGTAGGCTTCATAGCTAACGGTTTAAAGCTGTAGTGTCTAGAAGTTAGGTGTTGAGATATTATCTGGGAACTCTAGGGTTAAGAGTCGTAGGGTTCATAGCTAAACGTTTGACAGCTATAGATATCTTCGTTCCTGTTAGAGGTGTATTCGTAATCATCTGTGCGTAGTCTTCATACGGTTCTTCATTCGGATTGATGTCTTCATACTCTTGTAATATTTCGTAATGCTAAACCAACGTTCTAATGCTATTGTCAAGCCTTTCCAGATGTTCTGAGCTTTTTGTACATTTCAGGGATCTTTTTAGGCTAAGTTCAACTACTTAAATCTTTTTATACTAATTAAAATGTTTTCAAGGTTATTTCATATTATGAGGTAGTAGATCCTTTTTAATTTACCTATTTAACATTAATTAAAGTGTGCTCAGTTAGCTTATGCAATGAGGTAGACATCCCTCGTCTTTTTATCTGGACTTGGGACCAGCGTCAGAATTTTTGTTTTTCTGAACGGTAGACTTAATGCCTTCCTCTGCTCTTATTATTCAGGCTTTCATGACTAGATGTCAGCTGCGCACCAGGGTTTGCTGCTTCTTGAGATGGGAAATCAGTTTTTCTGTTTTAGACCTTCTTATTTCATTCATTATTCACAGCACGGTAATGTCCATGGGCATATGTGGATATTCCATCATCTGCAATTACTCTTTTGTCATCATGTGGGGATAAGGATATTTTGTTCACTTCCACTGATGTAACATTATGTTGACGAGACAGAATTAAGTTCATTGGCGTTCTTATGATTTCTCTGCTTTTAAGACAGTCCAAATAGCTCTCAAAGGTGATGTATTGTTTAATGGCGCTATGCTTTATGCCTTTTATCTTCTTGATCACACCTCCATCGATGTCGAGAGCATACATCTTCGGTCTCAGTCCAACAAAACGATTAATGATTTTTCCATTTCCTTCATCTTTAAACTTTCCCAGCACTTTCTTATTTTTTGTAGAGTGGCATATGTGGTCGCTAGGATAATCAGCAGTATCCAGATGTTCCAGAAAACGTAACTTATCCTGGTATACATCTCTAGTGGTCACGCGATGGATGAAAGAGTCGGTATCCATGTACATGAGCTTCAGATTTTCAAGTCCGTAATACGGCATTAGCACATCATAATGATACCAATACATCAAGGTCTTCGAGATATCCAGCACACACATCCCAATGTATATAGGCTTGTTGAAGACTATCTCCCGCGACGCCATGTGGACTGCAGCCAGATTAGGCCCATATATAGTTCTATCAATAAATGTAGGCTTAGCAACTAGTTTTTCCAATGTCTTCCAATCGGTGACAAGTCGTATATTCAGTCGGTTTCTGATGTTTTCCATAGTTTTTCCAAACATGGCATTGTTAAAAAGTTTGTAAAGATCCTTCTCGAAATCATTTCTTGATCCTTGTCGTAGTCGGTTATTGAATTCCACATAAGGCTTTAACCAACATGACTGTTGAAATTGTAGCACCCGATGGATTTTAGTCAGTTTTAACCCATGACTAAGGGCCTGCTTTAAGGTCATGTAATGCACCACATACTGCGTTCGTGATCCAAGGTGAGGAATTAATTTCTTTGTAGAAGAACCCGTAGGCTTGATACACTCAGGTAGGAACGGCAAATCATTATGCAGCTCATGGAGTTCTGTAGGATATTCGAGGTTCACTTCTAAAATGTATCCCAGAGGGTCATCTTCTCGTAGGATTTCCAGGTTGATATCTTCAGGAGAAACCCACTCAAAACCTCCATAAGGAAGGGCGTGGCACATTGCCCAACCATATTGGTTATTAGCATCCTCATACGTAATATATTGTGAGGGTTTACTTGTATCATACTCCTTCATGTAGATGTGGTTTGCCTCTGCATACCGATGAGAAACTTGGCATAATCCTCCTCTTATACCCGCTTCAACCATGAGTAGCTGATCATAATCCTGTAGTAATTCCAGTTCAATTCCTGTGTACAGCAGCATTGCATCCCACGTAAGTCCAGGTGATGTAAAATAATGTGCAGGATCAACTTTGTGGGTTTTCAGAGTCTGTTCCCTAAATGTCTCAAACACATCTGTTAGTAGAAGGACATCCGTAGTTAAGTAGAGGTCACTGTAGTCGCCCATTGTTCTGATGTTGAATTGGCTCCATACGTTTTTTGCATGTTTATACTCTCCATCACTAATTTCTTCTTTGTTTAACTTATTGTAGAATGCCTTCCTCGGAGGAAGTTCTGTTTCACACAAAACATCCCATGATGTGACGTAATCGTAGGGGAACACTCCCTTACGGGTCACCAATTCGATATTCTCTGTTCCAAAGTACTTCAGAGTTTCAGGATATGATGTTAGATTTTTTGCTAATTTATCCAAGCTGGTACTAAGGAAGCGATAGGTATCCACAAAGCGGAGTTTAATGTCACCAACATACTTGGAAAATGATATGTAACTTTCCTCTGAGCTAGGAATAACTTCTACTCTCTCACTAGTACAACCTAATTCTTTAACAATGAAATGGGAGTCATATCCACTCAGGTTATGCATGAAGACAGGAATATAATTGGGCGTTTTGCAAGCGAGATTACACTGATTATGTAGACTTCCTCGGTATTCACCGGTTATATGGTCATGATCCCGTACTTTCCAGTTCTCTCCTGTAAATTCTTTCCCACATAAGTAACATTCTGTAGAACACTCGAAAGATTTTTGCTGCTCATCTGTTAGTGTTAATGGAGAATCAGTTTTGTATACACTATTAATCTTCTTTGCAAGAGAAGTTAAATACTCCATAAACTTCACTGCTGCATCATAACCACGATATACGTAAGGTTCAGTAGGAAGATCGGTCTGTATGCCTTCAATAGAGGCCGAGGATTTGACATATACACAGAAACTCATAGGAATATGATTCTGATATGGAACTGTATAAGATGTTTCAGGATTAGAAGAACAGCTATGGTAAGGACTGAGAATGCTTTCAAAGTCAGCATAGATGACATAAGGCAATTTCAGCATCCTTTCAAAGTTCTTGAATCTAACGATAGACTTCTCCTTTGTTGGCATAACAATCCTGGCAACTCCGTGCTGATTGCATATTTTTCTATGTTCATTTAGCTTCTGCACTCCTCCTCGTCCATGCTGATCATCAAAGTGCGTAAAACAACGTTTGCAGGTGTAGATCTTTCCCTTACGTTTAGTTTTCTGTTGATGAATAAGTTTCTCAAAATGCTTTATATAAACGTAATGCAGGCGCCCTACAGCATCACTTAACAGAAGCAGATCACGATGTTCAGTCTGTTCAGCATCTACAACTTTCATAGGAAACACTTGATTCTTTTCATCCAAACCGAAAACGTTTATAGAGATGTTATTTCGTCGTTCAAATTTAGGGATATCTCTCAGGCTCGTAGGAAACGAGACGCAGGAAAAGTCATATATTTCTTGAAAATCCTTATACTTGCTAACACGTTGAGGATCCTTTTGAATGAATTTGGCAAGAACAGCATACATAAAACATTTTTCATCATCATAGTTCTGTGGATTTATGCAGGCTTTCTTCGCTTCTAAAGATGGCGGTAGAGGGATGTAGCTGCTTCCTCTTAGCCCATTATTCTTGTTGATTCTAACTCGAACCCCGTAAACAGCTAATAAAGCCCAGTTGCTTCCTTTAAGTTGACCTTCCTCCATTTCAGTACAAAGTTTCTTGAATTTCCTTTCCAAGACGGCGTCCAAGTCACTTTCTAAAAATATTGCTTGATTTGGTGTTTTAAAGGCTTTATCAGTAGTATCACCAACGGTATTCACAAACTGACATTCAGCCACGAGGTTAATTTTCACACTTTTATGGGTCCTTAGTTGCTTCTGAACGGCTTGAATTATCCGCTGTTTTGATTCTTGGAGATATGTCTTTAGATCCTGGCATGTAGAGCACTGGATGAAATATGATTTCAGTCGATCCTGGAAAGCTGTTTCATATTCTACGACATCGTCTTCATCAGGAACCATTAACAGCAATTTATGTTTGGTAGGCTCGATCTTGAGTTTCTTAGCAGCACTTATTCTCTCGCATCGTTCTTGGTGCTCATCTCTACGACGTTCAGTACCATAAACGCCACCACAATGTTTACATTCGTAATACTGGCCACATACCAGCTCGTGTCTCTTTTTATTGTAGTTTTTCAGGAAACTCTTATCACATTTACCACACTTAAATTCTTGTATAGCAGCGTCTAACAGAGCTTCCATCGCTTTAATATTCCAGTTTTTGTTATGTGCAGGCTAATTCTCGGGGAATATGTTGCTAAGTAAGTGTCCGATACACCCTTTCAGATCTCTTCACCTTGATAACTTATCAACGCTACTTCAGAGTTATAACGGTATTAAGAGTGCTCACTTGCACGAGAGTCGAACCCAGGATTGGGACAATTTACCTACATGCCCTCAGGCGTGATAGATAGAAACGGTGGTGGTTAGCTCGTTGTTGCACTAAAAGCAGTAGGGGATAAATGTATTTTCAAACACAGATTCAAGGTCATCCAGGCGGCTCTATGTCTAGACATATGACGCAACGCCTGTCAATGCCATCCAGTAAGTAAACATGTTTACTTCCTAATTAACCTTGAATTGCCTCAGGAAACTAAATATATTTATCCCCTACTGCTTTTAGTGCAACAACGAGCTAACCACCACCGTTTCTATCTATCACGCCTGAGGGCATGTAGGTAAATTGTCCCAATCCTGGGTTCGACTCTCGTGCAAGTGAGCACTCTTAATACCGTTATAACTCTGAAGTAGCGTTGATAAGTTATCAAGGTGAAGAGATCTGAAAGGGTGTATCGGACACTTACTTAGCAACATATTCCCCGAGAATTAGCCTGCACATAACAAAAACTGGAATATTAAAGCGATGGAAGCTCTGTTAGACGCTGCTATACAAGAATTTAAGTGTGGTAAATGTGATAAGAGTTTCCTGAAAAACTACAATAAAAAGAGACACGAGCTGGTATGTGGCCAGTATTACGAATGTAAACATTGTGGTGGCGTTTATGGTACTGAACGTCGTAGAGATGAGCACCAAGAACGATGCGAGAGAATAAGTGCTGCTAAGAAACTCAAGATCGAGCCTACCAAACATAAATTGCTGTTAATGGTTCCTGATGAAGACGATGTCGTAGAATATGAAACAGCTTTCCAGGATCGACTGAAATCATATTTCATCCAGTGCTCTACATGCCAGGATCTAAAGACATATCTCCAAGAATCAAAACAGCGGATAATTCAAGCCGTTCAGAAGCAACTAAGGACCCATAAAAGTGTGAAAATTAACCTCGTGGCTGAATGTCAGTTTGTGAATACCGTTGGTGATACTACTGATAAAGCCTTTAAAACACCAAATCAAGCAATATTTTTAGAAAGTGACTTGGACGCCGTCTTGGAAAGGAAATTCAAGAAACTTTGTACTGAAATGGAGGAAGGTCAACTTAAAGGAAGCAACTGGGCTTTATTAGCTGTTTACGGGGTTCGAGTTAGAATCAACAAGAATAATGGGCTAAGAGGAAGCAGCTACATCCCTCTACCGCCATCTTTAGAAGCGAAGAAAGCCTGCATAAATCCACAGAACTATGATGATGAAAAATGTTTTATGTATGCTGTTCTTGCCAAATTCATTCAAAAGGATCCTCAACGTGTTAGCAAGTATAAGGATTTTCAAGAAATATATGACTTTTCCTGCGTCTCGTTTCCTACGAGCCTGAGAGATATCCCTAAATTTGAACGACGAAATAACATCTCTATAAACGTTTTCGGTTTGGATGAAAAGAATCAAGTGTTTCCTATGAAAGTTGTAGATGCTGAACAGACTGAACATCGTGATCTGCTTCTGTTAAGTGATGCTGTAGGGCGCCTGCATTACGTTTATATAAAGCATTTTGAGAAACTTATTCATCAACAGAAAACTAAACGTAAGGGAAAGATCTACACCTGCAAACGTTGTTTTACGCACTTTGATGATCAGCATGGACGAGGAGGAGTGCAGAAGCTAAATGAACATAGAAAAATATGCAATCAGCACGGAGTTGCCAGGATTGTTATGCCAACAAAGGAGAAGTCTATCGTTAGATTCAAGAACTTTGAAAGGATGCTGAAATTGCCTTATGTCATCTATGCTGACTTTGAAAGCATTCTCAGTCCTTACCATAGCTGTTCTTCTAATCCTGAAACATCTTATACAGTTCCATATCAGAATCATATTCCTATGAGTTTCTGTGTATATGTCAAATCCTCGGCCTCTATTGAAGGCATACAGACCGATCTTCCTACTGAACCTTACGTATATCGTGGTTATGATGCAGCAGTGAAGTTTATGGAGTATTTAACTTCTCTTGCAAAGAAGATTAATAGTGTATACAAAACTGATTCTCCATTAACACTAACAGATGAGCAGCAAAAATCTTTCGAGTGTTCTACAGAATGTTACTTATGTGGGAAAGAATTTACAGGAGAGAACTGGAAAGTACGGGATCATGACCATATAACCGGTGAATACCGAGGAAGTCTACATAATCAGTGTAATCTCGCTTGCAAAACGCCCAATTATATTCCTGTCTTCATGCATAACCTGAGTGGATATGACTCCCATTTCATTGTTAAAGAATTAGGTTGTACTAGTGAGAGAGTAGAAGTTATTCCTAGCTCAGAGGAAAGTTACATATCATTTTCCAAGTATGTTGGTGACATTAAACTCCGCTTTGTGGATACCTATCGCTTCCTTAGTACCAGCTTGGATAAATTAGCAAAAAATCTAACATCATATCCTGAAACTCTGAAGTACTTTGGAACAGAGAATATCGAATTGGTGACCCGTAAGGGAGTGTTCCCCTACGATTACGTCACATCATGGGATGTTTTGTGTGAAACAGAACTTCCTCCGAGGAAGGCATTCTACAATAAGTTAAACAAAGAAGAAATTAGTGATGGAGAGTATAAACATGCAAAAAACGTATGGAGCCAATTCAACATCAGAACAATGGGCGACTACAGTGACCTCTACTTAACTACGGATGTCCTTCTACTAACAGATGTGTTTGAGACATTTAGGGAACAGACTCTGAAAACCCACAAAGTTGATCCTGCACATTATTTTACATCACCTGGACTTACGTGGGATGCAATGCTGCTGTACACAGGAATTGAACTGGAATTACTACAGGATTATGATCAGCTACTCATGGTTGAAGCGGGTATAAGAGGAGGATTATGCCAAGTTTCTCATCGGTATGCAGAGGCAAACCACATCTACATGAAGGAGTATGATACAAGTAAACCCTCACAATATATTACGTATGAGGATGCTAATAACCAATATGGTTGGGCAATGTGCCACGCCCTTCCTTATGGAGGTTTTGAGTGGGTTTCTCCTGAAGATATCAACCTGGAAATCCTACGAGAAGATGACCCTCTGGGATACATTTTAGAAGTGAACCTCGAATATCCTACAGAACTCCATGAGCTGCATAATGATTTGCCGTTCCTACCTGAGTGTATCAAGCCTACGGGTTCTTCTACAAAGAAATTAATTCCTCACCTTGGATCACGAACGCAGTATGTGGTGCATTACATGACCTTAAAGCAGGCCCTTAGTCATGGGTTAAAACTGACTAAAATCCATCGGGTGCTACAATTTCAACAGTCATGTTGGTTAAAGCCTTATGTGGAATTCAATAACCGACTACGACAAGGATCAAGAAATGATTTCGAGAAGGATCTTTACAAACTTTTTAACAATGCCATGTTTGGAAAAACTATGGAAAACATCAGAAACCGACTGAATATACGACTTGTCACCGATTGGAAGACATTGGAAAAACTAGTTGCTAAGCCTACATTTATTGATAGAACTATATATGGGCCTAATCTGGCTGCAGTCCACATGGCGTCGCGGGAGATAGTCTTCAACAAGCCTATATACATTGGGATGTGTGTGCTGGATATCTCGAAGACCTTGATGTATTGGTATCATTATGATGTGCTAATGCCGTATTACGGACTTGAAAATCTGAAGCTCATGTACATGGATACCGACTCTTTCATCCATCGCGTGACCACTAGAGATGTATACCAGGATAAGTTACGTTTTCTGGAACATCTGGATACTGCTGATTATCCTAGCGACCACATATGCCACTCTACAAAAAATAAGAAAGTGCTGGGAAAGTTTAAAGATGAAGGAAATGGAAAAATCATTAATCGTTTTGTTGGACTGAGACCGAAGATGTATGCTCTCGACATCGATGGAGGTGTGATCAAGAAGATAAAAGGCATAAAGCATAGCGCCATTAAACAATACATCACCTTTGAGAGCTATTTGGACTGTCTTAAAAGCAGAGAAATCATAAGAACGCCAATGAACTTAATTCTGTCTCGTCAACATAATGTTACATCAGTGGAAGTGAACAAAATATCCTTATCCCCACATGATGACAAAAGAGTAATTGCAGATGATGGAATATCCACATATGCCCATGGACATTACCGTGCTGTGAATAATGAATGAAATAAGAAGGTCTAAAACAGAAAAACTGATTTCCCATCTCAAGAAGCAGCAAACCCTGGTGCGCAGCTGACATCTAGTCATGAAAGCCTGAATAATAAGAGCAGAGGAAGGCATTAAGTCTACCGTTCAGAAAAACAAAAATTCTGACGCTGGTCCCAAGTCCAGATAAAAAGACGAGGGATGTCTACCTCATTGCATAAGCTAACTGAGCACACTTTAATTAATGTTAAATAGGTAAATTAAAAAGGATCTACTACCTCATAATATGAAATAACCTTGAAAACATTTTAATTAGTATAAAAAGATTTAAGTAGTTGAACTTAGCCTAAAAAGATCCCTGAAATGTACAAAAAGCTCAGAACATCTGGAAAGGCTTGACAATAGCATTAGAACGTTGGTTTAGCATTACGAAATATTACAAGAGTATGAAGACATCAATCCGAATGAAGAACCGTATGAAGACTACGCACAGATGATTACGAATACACCTCTAACAGGAACGAAGATATCTATAGCTGTCAAACGTTTAGCTATGAACCCTACGACTCTTAACCCTAGAGTTCCCAGATAATATCTCAACACCTAACCTCTAGACACTACAGCTTTAAACCGTTAGCTATGAAGCCTACAACTCTTAACCCTAGAGCCCTCAGATCATACCTCAATACGTATCCTCTAGATCCTACAGCCTTAACATTAGACCGAGAACTCTAACTTCGAATCCATAAGACCTAACCACCAAAGCTACAGCCCTTAACCTCAAGACCTGTGGGTTTAAGCTATACATCCTTTAAACCCCAGGCCTTAAGATCGTACCTCAAGACTTAACCTCGTGACCAAGAGAGATGAGCACCTTAACCAATATACATAGCCTTTCAGAGCAAAAGACTTAATAACGAAGCTTAAGATATAAGCATAAGGCCTCAAAACATAACAAGATGGAATAGAGATCTTGAAATCATAGAGAAGGTACGAAGAACAAGAATCCCTAGCAACAAAAAAACTCTATGGTTAGGAAAACAGAAGCAGTTACACAAATAGCTAAATTTACTATATAAACGCACCTAATCAGCATATATACCTCTAGCAGTGCCAAAAATAGTTCTAGGAGCTCTAACATCAGCATGCCTCAAGAATTTTACACCATACGTACAAGTAGTTAGCGAAATACAAAATAGTTGAGCTTGAAAGATATGGGTTATATAAAGGGAAAATGAACATGCTTAGGATAGGCTGAGGAGGAAAGAGTAGAACAGCTTGAGAAAAGAGAAAGGATGTCAATAGCAAAAAGAATTAGGATAAGGAGCTGTGAAAGATGGCAAAAACAAAGAAGTATATTAGGTTAGGTTAAAGTGCGAGAATAGAGGAACATAAGGACAGAAAACAGGTTAACAGATGCAACAAATGATGCCAATAGCAGATACACAGCTAGGTTAGGTTAAAGAATGATGAAAGAAGGCAACAACAAAAAGGAGTATATTAGGTTAGGTTAAAGTGGCAAAATAGAGGAACTTCAGGAAAGAGAACTGCTGAGTTAGGTTAGGTTAGATTATGTTAAAGAATGATGAAAGAAGGTGAAAAAAAAGAGTATATTAGGGTAGGTTACAGTGGTAGAATACATTACCATAAGAAGAAAAGAGAACGGATGCCAATAGCACAAATAGCTAGGTTAAAGAATGATGAAAGAAGACAAAAACAAAAAAGAGGATGTTAGCTTCAGTTACAGCGGGGGTAGAATAAAATACCTTAAGAATAAAAAAGAGAACTGTCAGGTTAGGCTATGTTAGGTTGGTTTATAGTACTATGAAATAGTAAAGCATAAATGTAGGACTTGCCTCAAGATTAACAACCTTTAGACGCTGGACTAGCAAAGTGAACTTCAAAATCATAAGACCATACCTCAACCTAGACAACAAAGCCAAACGATCCTACAGCCTTTATACTCCTGACCAACAACCTTTAGCTATAAACCCTACAACTCTTAAACCTAGAGCCCCAGATCATAACTCAAGACCTAACCACTAAATCCTACGGGAATTAACCTCCCAGACCAACAGCCTTACCTTTGGAAAGATGCAACTCTTAACCCTAGAGACCCCAGATCATACCTCAAGACCTAACCTCCAATCACACAGTATTAATCTCCAGACCAGTAGCTTTTACCTGTGAAAAACCTGCAACTGTTAACCCTAGAGCTCGCCCTCCCCAGAACATTACTTGAGACCCGACCTCTAATTCCTACAGATTTCAACCTACCAGACCAACAGTGAAAACTACCTGTGAAAGCCTGCAACTCTTAATCCTAGAGCCTCAGATCATACCTTGAGACCTAACCACTAAATCCTACACTTACTATTGTTCACACCAGCATTTTTTACCTGTGAAAAGCATGCAACTCTTAACCCTAGACCCTCAGATCATACCTCAAGACCAAACCACTAAATCCTACAGCTATTAACCTCCCAGACCAACAGCTTTACCTGAGAAAACCTGAAACACTTAACCCTAGAGTCCCAAACGTTATCTCAAGACCTAACCTCTAAATCCTATAGCTATTAACTTCCCAGACCAACAGCCTTACCTGTGAAAACCTACAACACTTAACCCTAGAGCCCCCCAGATTATACCTCAAGACCTAGCATCGTGATCTACAGCAAATTAAGAGGACTGACTAAACCTCTGAACACTGTCAAAATATCCTAAATACATAGATTGCGCATGGCCGCCATCTTGCTCATAAACTGTTGCGCCAGAACACTCTCTAATACCCTACTCCCTTTATTTGGCAAATTATTTTTCTACTTATGCCGATCTTGCTATACTCGCTAAACCGGTTCTCATACGGCTTTCGGCGGTGCCTCAACGCATTCAATTCGAATAGCCATGGTCGTTAAAGCGATACGCAATGGGCTGACCACTCATTCAAAGCTCAACGTCGTGGGTTCGAATCTCGGCAGCGTGCCTGTGGTAAAGGACGGGGAGGGGCCAAGTAAAATAATCGGTGTAATGGCATGCTTGGATGTTGACGGGGTATCATTTGACTGCAGTTGCTTGTATTTTGCTTTTTATACTAAATAAAATACTACAATGTATTTGTAAAATTAATATAATATTCCATTAGTGAACTAAAATAATATTTACCATTGAAAAGACTCAAAATTTTGCTACTATAACCGAATAGGACCAGTACAATGATATAATAACAAAGAAAACCGCCCGCCTCGGTAGCGTTGTGGCAGCATGTCTGCCTCACGTTCAAGAGGTCCCGACTTCGAATCGCGGTCAGGGTGAGTTACCTTGATAAGGTTTTTCCGGGGTTTTCCCTTATCCTGAAAGACGAATGTCGGGTAACTCTAAGCTCTGTGGACTCTGGGCTCATTTGAGCATCATTTCACCTATTCCGTTCATCGTCCGATATGACTTGGCGTTGGAGGACGCAAATTACCAAAAAAAAAAAAAAAAATGAATGCAGCGTCATATTATCCCAGCGTAACACCACTAAATAAAGAGTTAAAGTTGTTTGAGATACCAGAGGCTTATTAAAATAAATTTTAAGTAATGTTTTGGGCTTTCAAAAGATCTGTGAAAGATGGGTGCCACGTTTGTTGACACCTGATCAAAACTTGCAAAGAAGGACTGTTTCTATTAAAAACTTGAGTCTCTACCGTAAAGATCCCAGTGAATTTTTGAGACGGCTTATTACCATAGATGAAACTTGGATATATCACTACACTCCAGAAAGTAAATCACAGTTAATACAGTGAATTGCGCCAGGTGAACCAACTGCAAAAAAGGCAAAGTCAATTTTGTAAGCTAACTAGGCAATGGTGAGTGTTTTCTGGGATGTACAGGGAATTATTTTATTTGATTATTTGGAAAATGGTAAAAGTATCAGTGGCGAAGGCTACGCAACGTTTGATTAGTCGCACTCTGGACGCCCTGTAGAAGTCACAACTCCAGAGATCATTGAAACAATTCATCGTTTGGTACTGGAAAACCGCAGATTAACCCTTTATTTGGCAAATGTTTTGCTATTTATGCCGCTCTTGCTATACTTTCTAAACCGCTTCTTATTCGGCTTTCTGCTGTGCCTCAACGCATTCGATTCGAATAGCTATGGCCCTTTAAGCGATACGCAATGGTTTGGCCAACCATTTAAAGCTAAATGTCGTAGGTCTCGGGTTCAAACTCGGTGCAGCAGAATGGAATTTTCTTTTTTTCAGGACGTAAAAATCATTAATAAAGTGGCTGGGCCCCTGTCAAGGATTTATGTAAAAGAACACTCATTCTGATTAAGAGACAGCTGAGCAAAGTTAACAACTTTTTCACAACCAATATAGAACGGGATGCTGAGAACCAAAGCAAGTATTAAAACAATGCGACCTACGTGAGATTTATAAGGAACGAAGCACAGAAGGCTAAAGGTCACAGAGACTCGAGGGGGTATCCACTTCGAAGACCAGTATTTACAGTCTAAACTGCCTATTATGTGTTTCCAATGGGAAGGTGTTTGTCCTTGAGCGCTACTAGGTGAGCAACCAATCGGAGTCATGCGTTGTTGTCGTTTTACATACCCGCTAAGTGGTGTGTGAGGAGCGCCAACATAATCAATTTGTACGAAATACTATTCGCGCTAAGACAAACATTTAGATTTTGCCAAAACTGATCCACGTGGAAGGTAGAGAGTAATGTATTTAACATAACCATCAAAACCCCATACTTTTAGCTCAGATAGTTTTTCTAATACAAATAAACAAACCACTATTATTTGTATTATAACAATAAATCGCGACGTAAGCACTGTGTATCTTATTTGTTGGCATGTATGCGTGTACGTATATTTGTAATTACTCAGAACTGAAACGTAAATGTTTGACATGACGTAATAAAAGAATTACTTTGAATAATCCAATTCGAGCGAGAAGAAACAAATTTCCTGCTGCCCTGGCAGAACGTGTCTGGTCACATATCTTTGTTTATGAATGGTTCGTAATCTCTATTTACTCTAAAGAGTTCAAAGTGGTTGGTTTGTATGTATGTAAATATACTTTTAATTACTCAGAACTGAAATTTAAACTACTGACATGACAGATAAAAGAATTACTGTAAATAAGCCAAGGTTTTAAATTTGAGAAAGAGCAAACACTTCATTTCCTGTTAGCCTGTGGAATGCAGTATGCTTATGTTTATGAATGAATGCTGGATAATAAGTATTTATTTACTATGGAGAGTTCAGATCAATATCATTCAGTTGTTCTTTACACAACAGTAAAGTAAGAGTTAAATAGTGCATTGGCTTCTTGCAGTGAATTTAGTGGCGAGTCAAAAAGGCAGGTATTTCGAAGTCAGGCTTGAAGTATTATTTTTAAGGTGTACACGTTCTTCAAAAAAGTTTCGGAAAAAACTAAAAATGAGTTATTGCAAAGAGTACTTCCGTTTAAAAACACGGAAAAAGTGTATCAGCTGGATCAACTTGCAATTGAAAAGGGACACGAGGTAATACGCCTCCCACCTTACCACTGCCAATATAATCCAATTGAGCTGATGTGGGATCAAATAAAAAGGGAGATTGCAAACATAAATAATACTTTCAAACTGACGGACGTTAAACGACTTGTCCAAAGAGAAATTGACAAGGTAAAATAACAGGACTGAGAAAACTGCGTAAGGCAAGCAGAAAACCTTCAAGAAGACGACTTTAAGAAAGAAATAGAACGTGACGAGATTTTGGAACCTATAATCATAAATTTGCAAGACTCGGACGATGAAGACAGTGACAATGACGAATTGTCTCTTAATGAAAGTGACATTGACACAGATATGGATGAGCCACTGGCATTTCCATTGGATTATAAAAACAGACAATTCATAAACTATAATTATAGTTATGGTAGTTAAAAGTATACATAATTTGCGAAGATACTTTTTCCAATTTTGATTTTTGCAACTGCATCACTGTAAAAGTTTGTAAAATATAATTTGCTTACCCTTACGTCTAGCGCCAAGCAGACCTGCACGTTGTATGAGTGTGCGAGGGAGAGGCAAATATAAAAAGAGTGGGGTAACAAGCTGGCAACGCTGAGTGTGATACGGCATCTGATTAGGTGGACTCCAGAACTCTTCCCATTTGAAACACATAATGGAGAGGCTATGAGCAACCCTGTCTTTTGTCCACGGGATATACCTGCTGAAAAAGCAACCGTGTTATCTCTCCAGCTCTGCCATACGCCACAATACCTTGGGGTATGCCAGAAAGATGAGAAGTAATCGGAATGTAAGGAAAATATGAGAAATCACCACAGCATTCGGCTACCACCCAGGGAAAACAACCAAAATCCTTAAGTCAGATTGGGCATTCGACGGGAAGGGATCCTGGTACTTCTAGAGCTTCCCACTTTGCCATGCAGACATTGGTTAGGTATTCATTACCTTCCCCCACAGCCCTTCTGCTTATTTGGCTAGAAACCATACAACTGCACATCAACAAACTGAATGTCCATTATTAGTAGTTAAAACAAATGACCTAATACCAAAACAGTACTCATTGTTATTATAAAATTACATTCACTCTTACTGAAAAATATGATGTGCTGCACTCACTTGACTTTCTGAACTCTTGCAGAACTATTCTTACAAATGCTACTTCAAGTTAATCGAGATAAAAATTATATTTGTTAATTTTCTTTTAGGTACAAGGGCACTATGGGAATGTAGTAAAGCTTTAAGAGATAGTCGGCTCTTTAAAAAAGTCTGACGATATAACACATTTATGAAATTTTCTTCCCTTGTGGTGTCCAAGTGAAAAATAAACGAATAGCGACTTCCCATTTAAGAAACAAAGAATATCTCGGAAATGGTTGACTCTACCAAGACATGTCAGACATTGTGGTTTTAATGACACCTCCATTTGTCGCGCAGTAAGATTTTGTCTACGTGTTCAGGTTTCCGAATTATGTTAAAGTCATACAGAATGTAGAGTATTTCTGAGGATATTCGCAGAAAATTCAAGACATGTATTTCACTAGGTATTAAAGTATCTTAAACTTATTATATTTTGATCAAGATCATTATAGCCATAATGGAGAAAATCAATATTTTCTAAAAAGCTTACATACAAGGAGCAATCTCGAACTAAAAGGTCTTAGCGTCGCATCCTTGAAAGATGCTGAACCAAAATATCAAGTTTGGTGCTTAACGGACTTTTCGTTTTGAGTTATGCCGTTCACTGACACAAACTAACGTTTTTTAAATGAACTTTGTTATTCATGAAATCTCAAAACGTGTATTTTCTCTTAAAAGTGCAATACCTTGTCTAATTACTGTAGTTAGGTACTACAAAAAGTGAAAATAGTTATTTCTTATAATTACAAAATAATATTACGGTTAGAATATACTGTCTGCCTTATTCGCTATTATGTTGGTACATTGCTCAAGTACGAGGTTAACAATAACAATAAGGATGATTTATGTCATAATTACACTGAGCTTTGTACTTGTATCTTAAGCTTAAGAGTATAAAGTTTTGTCCAGTGCAGACTAATTGTGACAATTTGGACATAAGGATTTGTGCAATATGGGTACCGGCACCTGTTTGAAGTTGTATGGTATCCTTCACCAAGTCCTATACTGTAAGTGGACAACTTTGACCAAACAGTGTACAGGCTGTAAGGATATTTCAGGGAAGGCCTCTCGAAATCAAGGTAGCGAGAAAGTTAATATGGAGAGGGGTCTTAGAATATTTTGTAGCGGTTTATCAATGCATTTGCTCTGATGGTAAACAAAAATGAATTAACTAAATTAAATTGCATCTATTTGTTTCCTCAACGACTGAATGCAGAGACATATAAAATGTTTCTCAGAAACGAATTGTTTCATTTATCTGGCTTAGGCAACTGACTTTTATCCCACGTATGTAGGTTATACACGATGGTGCCACAGCTCATTTTATTTGTATAGTAGCTATGTCATTTCTTGAATCTTAAATTTTTGCTTTCTGTGTCAGTCAATAATATTTCATTATTTAAGTCCAATGGAATCCTTCGTCTGGAGACATTCAGGGTGTATGCGACCCTCGTGTCGAAAAGTAATCAAACCTTTGATCACAACATACCCGGGATGGATGATCAGCCCAGTAAACGGCATAGTGGGAACAAGAAGGAAATTAAACGTAAAGATGGAAGGAGTGATTGAGTATTGGTGAATCAACACAGTATTTGGCTAAACACCGAAAAACCGCGTGTCAGGTTGGTCGACACCGGCGCCACCTATGTAGGTCGGTGATGAGAGGATTACCTACTAATATAAAATATTTTATTAGGATAATTACTTTTATTATTCACACTAATACTACTTTCGCTGCTTCTACAACAACAAGTCGTATTAGTAGCAGTATTAGTACTAATAATAACAATAATAATAACAATAATAATAACAATAATAATAATAATAATAATAATAATAATAATAATAATAATAATAATAATAATAATAATAATAATAATAATAATAATAATAATAATAATAATAATAATAATAATAATAATAATAATAATAATAATAATAATAACAATAATAATAATAATAACAATAATAATCATACTAATAATAATAATCATAATAATAATCATAATAATAATAGTAATAATAATAGTAATAATAATAATAATAATAATAATAATAATAATAATAATAATAATAATAATAATAATAATAATAATAATAATAATAATAATAATAATAATAATAATAATAATAATAATAATAATAATAATAATAATAATAATAATAATAATAATAATAATAATAATAATAATAATAATAATAATAATAATAATAATAATAATAATAATAATAATAATAATAATAATAATAATAATAATAATAATAATAATAATAATAATAATAATAATAATAATAATAATAATAATAATAATAATAATAATAATAATAATAATAATAATAATAATAATAATAATAATAATAATAATAATAATAATAATAATAATAATAATAATAATAATAATAATAATAATAATAATAATAATAATAATAATAATAATAATAATAATAATAATAATAATAATAATAATAATAATAATAATAATAATAATAATAATAATAATAATGATAATAATAATAATAATAATAATAATAATAATAATAATAATAATAATAATAATAATAATAATAATAGTTGCCCTTTAGTTTTCTAGACAATAAATTCCGAAGTGCTGTCACACATCGTTTATTTTGGTTTTATATTGTCATCACTAAGCCCGTTCATTTAATTAAGAGCAAAACATTAACATGCACTGCTCAACTTTATACAGGAATATCACTCGCGCCAGTCACGACATTAAAAGAACCTAATGTCTTATAAAGAGGCCGATAGACAAAATTACGTGGACTTTCGTCCAAATTACAATGGGACACTGAGAACTACATTCAGTTAAAGAACTTCTATTAATAACAAACTTAATTTCAATAATGTATCCAGTTCGAAAGCATCCAACGCCGCCTTTGAGTACCAACATAGCAGCAACAGGTCGAATATCCTCGCCAGGTCCTTCAACTCTGAATACGGATATGAAAAGATGAAATGAGGCACAGTAAGGTCGCGGTAGAAAAGCAACAACCACAGCATTTGCCTACCGACCAGAGAAACAACAACAATCTGTGACTCAGACTGGGGAGGTCACGACTACAACTCTCACATGTTAGCAAGCCGATACCGTGATCGGTGGCGGGGGTAGTGACAATAGTAGTCACAGACCCTTAAACCTCATACAGCCTCCCCCCCATTCCCACGTTTTGAAATGAGGTTTATGTAAGGAATAGTTCGTTGTTGGCAGATTTTCTTGGAAACTCATCGTATAAGCGACTTTACGTTCTTGGCTTCGTCTAAGTCAGATAGACAGACAAATTCATTCCCGATGGAACTTTAACACCAAACTTGGGTGGAGTGCAAAATGTGTCCTACTTATTCTTTCCCCAGCACAGGAAGGCTAGAGGAATGTGTAACGTAATCACTTTTGCTGGTTCCATGGTGTTTATGCTCGCCTTCCCATTAAGACAAGGATGCTGGATTCGTTTAAAATACGCAAGTGTTGTCACATGACTCATCCATGCACAACACCTATCACTACAGTTACTGAAACAAACATTAGATCTGGCAGCATAGGTGATTCATATGCACGCTCACACATTCGTTTCCTAGTAAACAAATACATTATCAGAGCAGATAAACAGTTGAAACCCTTCTTCCCTTCATTCCTCTCTATATGACATAACATGAAGGGAATGTGGTACTAGTCGGCCACGATCTGAATGCACTCGGCGAGAAGAGTTTCTGAACAGATGCGCCACAAGTGGGCAGAGTACCGCAGATACAGTCGGATAACGCAAACATCAACAATACCGAGACGCTTCCAATGTGACGCGCAGATGTACTGCAGTTCAACACGGTGTTTCTTTGAACCTTTTCTTGTGCAGTTAAAATTCTAACAATATAGTGGCAGTTGCAGTGCTCGCTCTGACAAAATTGGCGTGTGCTTGTGACGAGTTTAATTACGGAGACACCTACAAAGTTAAAAACAAGAAAAGTATCCCATTCTGATGAAAAGCATATATACAGTTCTGTAGACAATAAATAAAGGAGAAAGGGTTACTGCTACTCCTTGAGAAAGCAACAGTTAGGGCAGCAAAAATAGTGGGAAAGTTTGGGAAAGCCATCATGAACATAAAATGCTTCAACAACTGGGGTTAAGGTTACAACTTCGAGGAAAAATCGAAAATCACGCACAATCATATCTCTTGATGAGTTTGATAAGTGCGTTGTGCGTAGAAAATTTTTGGAGTACCATGAACAGGAAAAGGAAATTCCTACTTTAAGAAACTCCTGAACTTCGCTAAAGAATGAATATTCAGGGTGGCAAAGAAACATTTAGAAAAATATTAAGAAAAATGGGATTTCAATGTAAGAAATGCAAAAACAAACGCTCTTTGCTAATGGAGAAACCACAAATTCATGCAAAAATTGCAGAGTACTTTAGGGCTATCAGTGAAAATGCAAAAGGCACACGTAAACCAGTTTATACAGACGAGGCTTGGGTCCATACTCACTAAACCGTCAAGAAGTGCTGGCAATATTACGAAGTACCAGGTATTTTGACTAATACTAGTGCTGGTCAAAGAGCAATTGTTGTACATGCAGGGGGATCCATGGAATTTATTGACGGATATTGACGTTGATTTCCGACTCAAAATCCAAATCAACGAATTACCATGATGCAATGAACAGTCAAAATTATAAAAAGTGGGTAGAAGAGAAATTAATATAAAAATATTCCACCTGAAAGCATTGTTGTGTCATACCGCACAGGAAAATAAAGCCCCTAACATTTCATCTCGAAAAGCACAGGTTATTCATTGGCTAACACAAAAGAAAATTAAACATTATCCACAAATGACAAAAAATGAGCTAGAGATAGTGAAAATTAATTTTAAAAAAGCCTGTTTATTGGCCTGATAGGACACTAGAAGAAAGGGGCTTTACAGTCTTACGCTTTCCTTCGTACCACTGTGACCTTAACCCTATAGAGTTATCTGGAGTTTAATTAAACAAAAGGTGCATCACAGATTACTTTGAGTAATCTGAAAGCTATGACAATAAGCTGCATAGTTCAAATTACACAAAATGATTGGATAGCAGCATGCAAACAAGTAAAAGCAACTGAGCAAGATTTTAAGCGCCAAGATGGGTTAATGGAGGAAACAATTGAAGATATAATTATAAACGTGGATCTAGAGAGCAACGATGATGACGATAAAGATTGCAATCGTAATGGACATTACTTCGAGAATATTGTCACCCAATTAGCGGAAGGTATAACGGCACAGCTCTGAGGAAACGAAAAGGAGCGGAGCCACGCCTCCCATTAGTCTCTGTCACTAACTGAGGGGGTGGTTAAAGGAATGTCACCCGTCCCTGGATGTTTCTCTCCCCTTCTCCCATCACCGGGAATATTCGCCTGAAAACTAGAAAAGCCGAGAATACGGCGAGATGCCTATAAAAAGGGTTTCAGAGAGACAGTCAGTCAGTGTTTGACGCGCTAGCGCCGTGTTAATGAACGAGAAGACTGTGTGTAATAACTGGTGAATCGTAATTGGTGTATTACGTAATTTTGTGTAATTGGCAAGTGTTCGACTGTAAGTCGGTGGAAATAAAGAACATTGTTGAGTTTGTGTAATTGGACTTTTCATTTCACGAACCCACAAAGCCACAATTGGTGTCAGGAGTGGGATATAACACAATGGAGGCAGCATTAGAAAAGATTTTAGCGGAACTGAAAGAAATGAAGACGGCAAATGAAAACCTCGCTGCAAAAACAGAAGCGGCAAATGACAACCTGGCCGCGGAACTGAAACAAATAAAGAGCGAATTGACCACGGAAATGAGGGCAGCGAACGACAGTCTGGCCACGGAAATGAAGGAGGCGAACGAGGTCCTCGCCGCCAAATTTGAGGAACAGTTGGCCGGCATGAGGGATGACGTCACGAACCTGGGCAAGCGGATGGGTCAAGTAGACGACCGCCTTAATGATTTAGAGGAAAAAGCCGACACTAACGCCAAGACCCCGAACGCCGTGGTGGAAGACGTAGAAGACCTTGCTAACCGCGTTAACAACCTGGAGGGAAAGGCCGACAGCAGCGTCAAGTCCCTGAACGCCATGGTGGAGGACGTCGTCGGCAGGAAGCTGAAGGATTTGAAGGCCGACTCGCCGGGACGCGACACAACATCTGCGCGCGTCAAACCTCCCAAGTATGACGGCGCGTCAACGTTTGAGGTCTTCCGCCGCCAGTTCGACACAGTGGCCAGGCACAACGGATGGTCACCGGAGGAGGAGGCCACACAGTTAATAGCCAGCCTACAGGGAAGAGCCGCGGAAGTCCTAAACGCGGTGCAGACGACGGCGGCGCCCAAGGACATCTGGGAAGCCCTGGAGGATCGCTTCGGGAACCACCGCTTAGCCGCAGCATACCGCAGCCAGCTAAAGGCAAGGTCACAGCAGCCGGGGGAGACGCTGCAGGAGTTCGCCATTGCGATCGAGCAGCTGGCTAGCAAGGCCTTGGTTGACCTGCCACTGGAGTTCGTATCCCGGGAAGCCGCCTACAATTTTGTCGACGGGGTACGGGACACAGAGATTCGTCAGCGCCTAATGCTCGGGGAGTATGAAACCATCCACGAGCGCTGACAGCGGCATTAAGGATGGAGGCGGCCAAAATAACATCCATCCCGACGTCGAGAACGAGGAGTGTCCGCTACGCCGGAGACAGAAGACCAGCTGAGGGACGCCGGCGAACACCTAGTGGCCTGTGTTGGGGGTGTGGACAGCCCGGACACCTGCAGAGAGACTGCCCACACCAGGAAGAGCAGCTGGAAGAACGAGTAAGGGCCGTCGTGGAGAGGGGCACGTCGGCGCCATCACCACCATCCCCTCGAGTGACACTGCGCGCCGTCAGCCGGCGTATGGACGACAGCCTCATCGCGGACGGTTGGGTAAGAGGGAAGCCGTGCCGCGTGCTGGTGGACACCGGGGCGGCCGTGACCATCATCAGAACTGACGTGGCGAAGGGTTTGCCGGCAAGGAAGCCAAGCCGGCCATACCAGCTTGTCACGGCATCGGGCGACACCTTGCCTGTGGAGAAGGAGGCCCTGCTGGAGCTGAACTTGGGACGGAGTGCCGTGCGTCTGTGGGTGTTCGTCGCGAAGGTGGCTGAGGAGGTGATCCTGGGACTGGATGCCCTCAGGAGCCATGAGGCGACGGTCGACGTCGGCAAGAAGGTCCTGCGGCTTAACGGAGAAGAGGTTATACTCCGTCAACCCGAAGAGCGCCTCGGAATGTGCAGGGTCGTCTTGGACGAAGACGTGGTTGTCCCCGCGAGGAGCGAGGTGGTGGTGACGGCGCGACTGGAGGGCCAGAGAACCAGGAACATGATGCTGGACCAGAAGACGCCTGTAAACGGACTGTGTGTAGCCAGGGCATTGCTGCCGTGCCGAGAGGAGGTGCCCGTGAGACTGCTAAATCCTACGGACGCCGATCACGATGTCCAGGCCGGGACGGAGTTGGGAATGTGCGAGCCCGTGGTGAGCGTAACAGCTATCGACGAGACCCAGGTGCCGGCGCTGAAGCAACACCTGGGGCCCCGGATAGAAAGCTTGGTGGAGAGGGCGGCCGACCACCTGACCACAGAACAGCTGGAGAAGGTTCGACAACTGTTAAGGCGGTATCATCGCGTCTTCAGCCAAGGTGATAGTGACTACGGCCGCACGGACAAAGTGCTTCACTGCATCGACACCGGGGACGCCCGGCCTATTCGGCAACCACATAGACGCGTTCCGCTGGCGAAGCAGGGGGCGGTACGAGACATGCTGGAGGACATGAGATCCAGGGGAGTGATTGAAGAGTCTGACAGCCCTTGGTGTTCCCCTGTAGTCTTGGTGACAAAGAAGAACGGCGAGCTGCGCTTCTGCGTAGACTACAGAAAGTCGAACGCCGTCACCCGGAAGGACTGTTTTCCCTTACCCCGGATTGACGACACCCTGGACACGCTAGCTGGTGCACAGTGGTTCTCGACCCTGGACCTGAAGTCGGGCTACTGGCAGGTAGCTCTAGACCCGAGAGACAAGGAGAAGACCGCATTCTCGACGGGCCAAGGTCTTTGGCAGTTCACGGTTATGCCCTTTGGCCTCTGCAACGCACCAGCTACCTTCCAACGCCTCATGGAGTCAGTGATGAGAGGGTTGACTTACGATGCCTGCCTGCTATACCTGGACGACATCATCATCGTCGGGAAGACTTTTGAAGATCACCTCGAGAATCTGAGTAAGGTGCTACAGAGACTGCAGGCGACCAACTTGAAGCTGAACGCGAAGAAGTGCCAGCTCTTCCGCAAGGAAGTTAACTACTTGGGCCACATAGTCTCAGCAACCGGAGTGGCCACAGACCCGGAGAAGACAAAGGCTGTGAGAGATTGGCCTCGCCCAAAGGATAAGAAAGAATTGCGCAGTTTCCTGGGGCTGTGCAGTTATTACAGGCGCTTCATAAAGGGGTTCTCCAACATCGCAAAACCCCTCACCCGCCTGACAGAGGAACACCGGCCTTATGTGTGGACGGAGGACGCAGAAAACGCTTTCCAGCACCTAAAGGAGACCCTGTGCAGTGCTCCAATTTTGGGTTTCCCACAACCGGGTGGCGCCTTCATTGTGGACACCGACGCCAGCGACCATTGCATTGGAGGTGTCCTATCGCAGATCCAGGATGGCCATGAGCGGGTGATAGCCTATTACAGCAAGACGCTATCCAAGGCAGAGAAGAACTACTGTGTCACTCGACGGGAGTTACTGGCGGTAGTAAAGACATTGGAGCACGTCCACAAGTACCTGTACGGTCAGCCATTCCACCTGAGGACTGACCATTCCGCCCTAACCTGGCTATTGAGCTTTAAGAACCTGGAAGGCCAGACAGCACGTTGGGTCCAGAGGCTGCAGGAGTACGACTTCACCTCGGAACATCGCAGAGGGAAGAGCCACGGTAATGCAGACGCCATAACCCGAAGACCCTGTCCAGAAGAGTGCGGTCAGTGCACAAGGGTGGAAGAGAAGGAGCGTGCCGCAGCAGTCCGAGTAGTTGTGGCAGTGCCTGCTGAAGGCTGGGATAGCGCAGGCCTGAGGAGGGAGCAGCTGGCGGACGCAGACTTGGGGCCACTCTTGAGGGAAGTGGAGGCAGGGATGAGACCAACCTGGGAGGACATCGCACCGAGGAGCGCCACCTACAAGTCGTACTGGGCCCAATGGGACTCGTTGAAGACCAGAGAGGGCGTGCTGTTCCGGGTATGGGAATCACCCGATGGGAAGACGCAGAGAGAGCAGTTGGTACTTCCCCGGAGTAAGGTCCCGGAAGTCCTGGAGGAAGTGCACGCCGGTACTTCGGGAGGACACCTGGGAGCGAACCGAACGATTGACAAACTACGGCAGCGCTACTACTGGCTGAGACTCCGAGCAGATGCTGAGAAATGGTGCCGTCAGTGTCACGTGTGCGCGGCGAGTCGTGGCCCTCGCATGCAGCAGTACAACGTCGGAGCGCCATTCGAACGGATCGCCGTTGACATTGCTGGACCGTTCCCAGTTTCCGACCGAGGCAACAAGTACCTAATGGTGGTCGTGGACTACTTCACCAAGTGGCCGGAGGTGTATGCCATCCCAAACCAAGAGGCAAAGACAGTCACAGACTGCCTCGTGGAGCAAGTATTCTGTCGATTTGGGGTGCCGTTAGAACTACACAGTGACCAGGGTACCAACTTTGAGTCCAACCTAATGAAGGAGGCACTACAAAGGCTTGGGGTGAACAAGACTCGCACTACGCCTCTACATCCCCAATCGGATGGCATGGTCGAAAGGTACATCAAGACCTTAGAGGAACACCTGAGGAAGGTCGTGGCCAGCCATCAGCGAGACTGGGACGTCAAGGTGCCACTGTTCTTGCTGGCCTATCGCTCGTCTACACACGACACAACTGGGATGACGCCGGCCAGCTTAATGTTCGGCCGAGAGTTACGCCTCCCTTGTGACCTGGCTTTTCGAAGCCCTCCGGAAGCGAAACAGCCAGCGACCGAGTATGTGGAGAACTTAGTGGACCATCTCCACGACATGCACGAGATGGCTCGCCAGAACATCCAGAAGGCGAGCGACCGCATGAAGACCAGGTATGACAGGCAAGCCAACAGCCAAGGGTTCCAGCAAGGTGACCTGGTCTGGTTGTACCGTCCTACCCGGATCAAGGGACGCTGCCCGAAGCTCCAGCAGCCATGGCAAGGACCGTACCGGGTGGTGAAGAGGATTAACGACGTGGTCTACCGCATCCAGAAGGTTCCCCGAGGAAAGATGTTGGTGGTACACCTGGATCGACTAGCCCGCTACGATGGTGCTGTTCGGGACGACCAGCTTTGAGGAGGGAGCAGTGTCACCCAATTAGCGGAAGGTATAACGGCACAGCTGTGAGGAAACGAAAAGGAGCGGAGCCACGCCTCCCATTAGTCTCTGTCACTAACTGAGGGGGTGGTTAAAGGAATGTCACCCGTCCCTGGATGTTTCTCTCCCCTTCTCCCATCACCGGGAATATTCGCCTGAAAACTAGAAAAGCCGAGAATACGGCGAGATGCCTATAAAAAGGGTTTCAGAGAGACAGTCAGTCAGTGTTTGGCGTGCTAGCGCCGTGTTAATGAACGAGAAGACTGTGTGTAATTGTGTACGTGCATCTGAACGGTAACGGACAAACTGGTGAATCGTAATTGGTGTATTACGTAATTTTGTGTAATTGGCAAGTGTTCGACTGTAAGTCGGTGGAAATAAAGAACATTGTTGAGTTTGTGTAATTGGACTTTTCATTTCACGAACCCACAAAGCCACAATATGAATATTGAAGCAAAAGGACGCAGTGCCACTGATACAGCTGATAAAGGAAACAGTAACACGGATAGAGCCGATGAAGGACCTGAAACAAACATTTCTAGACTTGCTGCTTCCGAGAACTAACGTGAAGGCATCAGCAGGCGTGGACTGTTTTAATTGTATGACTGTACATTCCCAGTATCGCCTTTCCCCTCGTTTCCCTCGCTCCGCGCGGTTCCCTAAACTTCAAGTAATAAACAAAAACAGTGGCGCCCTCCTTCAAGTACATTCATATCTTGGCCGACTGGTAGGTATATATGAAACGCTTACTGCGATATTAGCATTTCAAATGTGTCGGGCTGACAGACCCAGAAATTTGAAAATCTACTATACATTATTCTAAGTTCACTGTAGATAAAGCAAAAATTACAGTATAATTTTTGTGAATAGCTTTCATAAATCTTGGAAGGAACACTTTCAAAATTGATATTTTCTTCTGCTATAAAGGTAACTGCACGGTTAATGTACCTCTCAGAAGCTGAATGTTTAGGCCCAAGTTGATTGTTAGTCGTTTTCAGCAGAAGAGTTAGTCATTCCCATGGGCGAGAACGCTAGTGTGTCTAGCTTTGATGCTTTGTGATGCAGGAGATCCCGGTTTCGAGTCCCGCCTGGGGCATGGACGTTTGTGTGGGTAAGAACAGAAAAACAAATAGCGGCAGAGTAGGAGTAAACAAAATGACACCGGTGATGCACATTTTAGTCACATTACATCAAGATGGTATTAAGACTGTACATCATAATACTACACATTTGTACTAAATTACTTTTACTGCCAGATGTTTCAGGAAAAACTCAGAAAGGTAATGTTTTGTTCATTCTTTATTTTGACGGCACAGATGATTTCCGGGACAGCTAGTTGCAGTGAGATGGCACTGAGGGGACCCTCACACTTGACACATCATTTCTATTTGTTTTACGTTTAGCGAAGACATGCTAATACTTTTGTTATGCTTACATATAAACTTATCTCGCGTTTATAAAAGGGGCACAAACAGCAGATAGAATAAACATTTTACAATAAAATGGACCGAGTGTATAAATACTGTCGAACTAAATCATGTAAATTGTAATATAAAACTAACGAGGATTTAAAAGTTTCTTGATCTATTTAAGGTACTACCATACTTGTGAGGAAATAGTAACCACAAACAAGTAGTCTGTTCCAACATTATTGAATTATAACTGTAGCAGTGTGAAAAAATACAAAAGAATAAAACTTGTCAGGGTTCTTGTGAACAAAAATCACTTACTAAGTGAATTGCACAATCTTACTAACACTCTACTGTTTCCAAAAGTGAGGAAATAAAATTAAAAGATGTTATATCTTAGCTTATAAATGTTATCCCTCCGTAGTCTAAGGGTAATATGTCAAACTCTGATTCTAGTGGTCGTGTGTCCCAACGTGACGCAGGGTGGTGGAGTTTTTCGGGAGTAAAAGTCCATATCAAGGTTTCCTTCGAAAGGTACGTAAAGCAGGTGGTCTCTGTCGTAGACTTATGTAAGAGAACACTAAGTCTGATGAAGAGGCATTTGAACAAAGCTAAGCGACTTTGACGGCTAATATAGAACGAGGCGCTGAGAACCAGAACAAGTTTTAAAACAATGCGACCTACGTGAGATTTATAAGGAACGAAGCACAGAAGGCTACAGGCCACAGAGACGCAAGGGGGTCTGCAGTTCGAAGACCAGTATTTACAGTGTAAACTGCCTAGAGAGGTCAATGAGCAACCTGGTCTTGTGTCCATGGGATGTAACTGCACACATCTGTCCGGCATCACCATACGCCACATAACCTGGATGTACACCTGAAAGATGAGAGAGAACCGGAATAAAACAAAAATATGAGGAATAACCCCGACAATCGGCTACCACCCAGGGAAAACCACCAAAAACATTAAGTTAAATGAGGCGTTCGACGGGAAGAGATCCTTGTACCTCTACAATTAGAGCTTCCCACTTTGCCACGCAGACATAGGATAGGTATTCATTACCTTCCCCCACCACTCTTCTGTTTATTTGGCTACAAACAATACAACTGCAGGTCAACAAAGTGAATGTCCATGATTATTAGTTAAAACAATTTAACTAATACCAACACAGTACTCATTGTCATTATAAAAATACATTCATTCTTACTGCAAAATATGATGTGCTGCACTCACATGACTTTCTGAACTCTTGCAAAACTATTAATACAAATGCTTATTCATCTATACACATCAAGTTAATCGAGATAAACGTTATTTTAATTGCTAATTTATTTTTAGGTAGAAAGGCAAAATGGGAATGCAGTAAAGCTTTAAGAGATAGCTCTTTAAAAGGAGCTTATCGCTATTAAATATCTATGAAATTCCCTTCCCTTCTCCTGCCAAAGTGAAAGAATCATGAATAACGACTACCCAACTGAGAAAAGAAGAATATTTCGGAAATTGTTAACTCAATAGAGAAATGTCAGACATTGTGTGCTTTAGTGAGATTTACATTTGTTGTGCAGTAAGATTTTGTCTATCTTTTCAGGTTCACGAATTATGCTAGTCATCCAGATCGTAGATTATTTCTGAGGACATTCTCAGAAAATCCGAGATATACATTTCACTAGCCATGAAAGTGCCTTAAACACATTGTATTTTGTGTATTTAACCCCCCTCTCTCATCAGACCCCACTTGCTTTTATGGTTGTCAGAGCAATTAAATAGTGTATTGCGATACTGCATAATGTGGTAAGCACTTCATACGGAACAAGGAAAGGTTGGAAAAAATGTAGCGCTTGCCCCAAGATTCCGTTATGTGCTTGTTACTTGTTTATTGCAAGCTATTTTTTGCACTATATGTATTTATATCAATCTGAATGTTAGTAATTAGGATATTAGTTGAAATATTAATGAATGTAATTAATTGAAGACAAATGTTAGACTTTAGAACGTGCATAACCTATATGTTTTGCTATGTAGAAATTACTTGGAACGTCAACTTACGATGTATAGCAACAATAACGATAAGTATAGAATATTAGTTAAATAGTGCAAAAATGCAATTTTACGACGGTTCTTAAAACAAATGCGACAATCGCCATTTCGACGATTTTTGTTACGAAAAACGCTGTTTCTTTTATAATCTCATGCTATTTCTCCTTTGAACCAATTGTCAGTTTAAACATCCAGAACCCATAATCGAACATAACATTGAATAAAGAACTATACTGTCAGCGTGACAATTAGTTTTACTGTATACATCACTCCGTGCTCGTAAGCATGGGCCCTGTGATACGATATACTCTCTTGTCGTCTGATAAAAGGCGTCACAACAAAGGCATGTCAACATTTACGGAAACAGGATTTCCGCATTCTGTTTTTAAGTGTTATAAATTATATATATATATATATATAATTGTTAAGTTAATGTATATGTGTGAAAGGGTAGTTTAGATTTTTTATATTCTTTAGAGATAAGTTCATATATGGGTATTATAGGTGTATTAATGCACAAATTGATTAAAAACTGTCTTTGGTTTTGTTTATCTTTTATTAAGTTTTAATAACTGTATGGAAGTGTTAATATATATATATATATATATATATATATATATATATATATATATATATATATGTGTGTGTGTGTGTGTGTGTGTGTGTGTGTGTGTGTGTGTGTGTGTGTGTGTGTGTGTGTGTGTGTGTGTACAGAAAGGGAAAAATAAATCAATCTCTTATGAGTTGGTATAAAGGTTTAATAACTTTTTCCTTTTTAATTGATATTTTTGGTTGTGTAATCTGGGAAAGATAAGTTGTGGAATGTTTTTGTTAAGCTTTGTTAAACATAATTAAAATATAAAATAAAAAATGGGTATGTTGTGCAGGTTACCAGTACAATTTGGGGCCGCCGTTCCGCGGCGACAAATTTTTTTATGGGTAGAAATTTTTTAATAACAGCTGGATACCAGTAATAATATTATGTAGTATTAATATATTTGTTCATCGTTAAATTTATTTTAGTATCTATTTAAAGCTATATGTGTTAAAATGGGAAAGAGGTGAATATTATAAAAGAAAGTAAGTTTAAATATGTTTTGTGTTTAAAAGGTATAATTTATTGTACCGTATTAATATTTTATTTTGGTGTTTTTGTTTAGTTTTAGTAGGAGTAGTTTTAATATCTGTAAAAAATTTGCTGTATAAATTATACAAAAATTAATAAATATAAAAATTTGGAATATTTACACCCTGGCTTGAGAAATTAAGTGACAAGGTATGGTATTGCAGATTTATATTTATTTATTTGTTTGTTTTTGTTATCATTTATTTATTCATTCATTTATTTATTGAGGTTGATACTGTCTACCCACCACAAGAAGGCAAGCGGCGTCTGAAGAGGGAGAGGGGCATGAGCTGTATATCTACTCTAGTAGTGGATCAGTTTACTAAGAAATGAGAGTATGGTGAATATAAGTCACCCATGATGCCAGATCTAATGCTTGTTTCAGTAACTGCTGTGATAGGTATAAATCATGGGTAAGTTCTATGACAACAATGTGTACTTTAGGTGAACCTAGCGCAAGCATATACAATATGCGACAACAAAAGTGATTACGTTACTCATTCCTCTGCCTTGCCTCTTGTGTTTGGTGGACAGTAGTGACAGCGCGTGGTGAGTTGATGCCACTATAATTGTGCGCTATTCATAATGGGACAGCGAGAAGAAACAAAAGAAACAGCGCAAAAGAATTCCGATATTTAAAGGTAATAAATACGGTTTTATCTAAAATGCCAAAATAACAATGCTTAATAGTGACTATTTTTCCCAGTAGGTTACAGGTAAGTCAAGCAAACGTGAATTATTCGTTGTGCAAACTCGGCTATCCACTGCAAACATAGAACATACAGAATGGACTTAAAAACGCACTGCATCCCTGATGTACGAGGGTTGTTCAATAAAGAATGATCATAATGATCACAGCAAAGCTCAGTATGGAAATCTCCTTCACCACCAACCCCCCAAAAAGCAAAAGTAGATGCTTCTGCTGGGAAAGATATGGTCATCTCATTCTTTGATATTCATGGAAGGGTTTATCAGCATGTTGTACCTGCACACACATCAGTAACTGGACAATACAACAGGGATATCCTGAAAACATTGCAAGTCCATATCAGGTGCAAAAGACCACATTTCCGTAAAGCAGGTTGGATGCTGCACCACGATGATGTGCGGCCGCATATTGCCAATGCTGATGCTGAATATCTTGCAAAAATAAACGTGAAGTGCATCCCTCACCCTCCCTATAGTCCAGATTTATCCCCATGTGACCTTTTTCTATTCCCTAACTTGAAGAAATGCCTTCGTGGGAGGCATTATCCATCATCAGAAGCAGCGGTGAAGGCTGCGGAGGCGATTTTGAAGGATCTCTCAAAAACTAGTTTCCAACATGTCTTTGAATAGTGGCAGAAACGTCGGTACAAGTGCATCGCATTCAGGGGAGACTATTTTGAGAAGGATCATCAAAATGATGAGGATGAGTAAAGGTACGTTGTCAAAAATAATTGTGATCATTCTTTATTGAACAGCCCTCGTGTTGTACTTTCTCAACTTTTGTAAAAACTACTGTTACAAACACTTATTCCTCCATCTACCTCATGCTCATCGAGATAAACTTTGTCGTTTTTGCTAATTTCTATGTAGGTGCAAGAGAATATTTATTTAGTTTTTTATTTATTACTCTGCATTAGTATTAGCCAGGTTTCTTGAGACTATACCTGACCACAATTTGCTCATTTCGCTTTTATAAAATATATATTCAAATTATTTTACGCAATATATAACTTTATAGGTGCAGATTTCCTTTAATTCACTATGTATTGACTAACCTAAATTAAACTATGACCTGATTGACTTCAGAAGCAGTCTTACAATTGTAAACATTATATAGAAGGCTAATAACCATTGCTCTACTGCATTTCTCATGTACGTTCATTATATATATTTCAGTCATATGGCGTTAAAAGCCGGGATTAGGGCATCTGTGAGTAGGGTTAATAGAAGATAATTCTGCCAAGTAGTGTTAAACACTGTTTAACGCTCCAATTTAACCAACTTTAGTTTCTTGTGCAATATAACTAATGTAACTAACCCTTCAATTCCTACTTCCTCTACTCAAGGAATAAGTATTTCAAATTGCAGTAATTCCACTATGAACATCACAATTTCCTCAAAAGAACACTAGGTTTAGTGAAACTTGTAACCCGTTAATAATTTTAAATATTTGCGAAAGTTATAACCTATTCATACATTAAAGTGTTATTACTAGATCCCGGATGTTAATGAAAAGTCTATCTTTTTTCTGAGTAGTCACAGACGATGCTTATTGGAAATTAACTGTATTCTGGAACAAATCGTTAGATATATATAGTTTTTATAGGTCATCAAAATGCATTTTTTCCACATTTTTATAATAAAGTAATTTTTTACCATTTAAACGTATTTTCAGGTAATTTTCTTTCTTTTTTAAGAATTTATAGGGCATTTTTATCTGTAGCCCGAATTCTGGAGGCCCGGTTTGATTTCCGGGGCGGACCTGACCCTGACCCATGGGCTTTTAGGGGGATTTTAAAATAATCTGTGATTAAAATTTCATTTATATATTTTATATGAAATAGTAACTTTGTAAGTGTGGTAAACATGTAATTAACACAGGTCAGTGCTGGTGAATTTATGACGCATCAATTCGAGGAATCGCTGATTACATCATGTAATACGTGTGGATTGCATCCACAGAAGAACATTTGCGAGCTCTTCATAATGTGAAAAAATACAAGCGTCTCAGTTACTGTTAAAAGAAAAGGCTTCGATGTCAAGTAAACAGTCATCTACCTTTTATAAAGAATTATGTGAAGTGTTTGTTAGTGCAAATATTCCGCCAGGAAAACTAATTCCAATGTACAAGATTTTCTTGAACGTCACACTGGCCATACAATTCCAAATGAATCAACTTTGCGTGAGTTACCTACGAAAATGTTACGAAGACACGTTAAACGAATACCTGAATGTATGAATCGGAAACAATTTATGTATCAATTGATGAGACAACCGATTCAGGGAGGTGTTATGTGGCCAATGGTACGCTAGAAGCTACTAGTGTCGGACAAATGCTTCTTCTAACCTCAGAGGTCATAGAAGCTGTTAACCACTGTCAGATGTGCAAACTGTTCGAGAAGTCCATGTGTTTATTGTGGCCTAGTGGAATACAGCATGACAACGTGCTTCTCTTCCTAACAGACGCAGCGCCTTACATGGTAAAGGCGATAAAATCGATCCAATTAGTTTACAGTAAGAAGGTGCATGTTACGTGTTTGGGCCTTGCGTTTCATCGAATTCGTCATGGCGGAGCACGTCGCATCAACATTTCCAGAAGTAGATACAGTAATTTCCACAGTAAAGAAAATATTTTCGAAAGTGCCAACCCGAACTATGTATTTCAAAGATAAAGCCCGTAATATAGCTTTGCCCCCGGTACCATTTTAACACACTGGGGTTAACTGCACTGTGACAATTTTCAAATGGTGAGAGAAGTCATGAATAGCTTAGATAGGGTAGATTCTAAGGCAATTGAGATGCACAAGATCTGTGTTCTGATACTCAAATCCAAGGTAAATTAGCTTCCATTAAATCAAATTTTACATTTTTGACGGATACCATAACCCGTATTGAAAAAAGTGGCATGACATTGGATAAGTCGATTGAGTTAGTGAGGATTGCGGAAGGGAGGATACAAAATATAAATGGTGAGGTTGGGGACAAAATTAGATAAAGCTAAAATTTGTGTTGGACAAAAATAAAGGATACCAAATAGTTTGTCTGATTGCCAATATCTATCAGGAGAGAAGTTCAGAACTGATATCTTTTAACAGCATTTAACAGGTAGTGACATAGTGTTTTTTCAAATATGTAGCTATAACATTTGTGGAAGTGGAGAGAAGTTTCTCAAAATATAAATCAGTTTTAGCTGACAGCCGCCGTTCCTTTATTTTTGATAACTTGAAGATGACCAACGCTAAGTAAGGTATGTTTTGGCTAATGGGTACATTAACTTATTGTTTCATATTTTATAAAATTTAAAATGTCCTGATGCATTTTGAATTTATTTATTACCCATTCAGTAACAATAATTGCATTATTGACTAAGAAAGTTAATTTTAAAATGTGGTTATTCGAACCTTATATTCATTATTTGTCTGTGACGTTATTAATTTATTATTATGAAAGAAATTGTGTTAATTTTTATTAGCTCATTGTTTTACATCTTATCTGGAATTTTTTTATATTTTAAGGGAATTTTATAGCTCATTTTTAGAGAATTTTAGGTCAACAACTTGCGGGCCCTAGTTATTACATTACTTTCATTTTATTAGTTTCATTGTCTTCTTTACGTAAGATTTTATATAGAATGTTTCGTCATGTTGCCAACACTGATGCTAAGCAAGGCAATAATTAAACATAGCAGCACATTAAACTTCAGGTCTCCGAAATAGGTAAAACAAACTATTTGTCATCTAAAATAAATCAATAAATATTCAGTACTGTCTAAAAATACTATATACCACTCGTGTGCAAAGTAATTTTATTCTCCTTTTCCCCACTTGAATCATAAGTAACTAATCCGCCATCATAAGAAAAAAACACATCATTACGCGATACTTTTGTTACTGAAAAGTAGGTCTTTTACTGTTAGACATGAATAATCTCTGCAGAAAGTCGAATTATCTCTACCAGAGTCAATATAGCAGCCCCAACAGAACAATAATGTTAAAATTTGCGAGACAAAACAGATTGTATTTCAGGAACACTACTCCAATATAGTGTCAAAGACAATATGTTATAACCTCTTTGACTATCGATTACCTCGTAGATGGTTTAGTCCAGTGTTCAATTTTTCTTTAGTTAGGTATATGAAAAACAAGAAACAATCATACGACATCCACAATGTACATAGTTAAGATTCTTCGCTATTCAGAGCTTCCAATATTATCTTACACCTAGCTAAAACATCGATTCTAATTATTTTGTAAAACAATCTTAAATATTTTCACAATTCAATTAGACATTTTCTTAGGTAACAGATAAAATTAAATATGCGACTAGCGATGTTTGATACCTATGTTATCAAGCACTTTACATTTAAACCCTCGGTGCAAACGCCACGACCGTTTTTTTTTAACTGGGTTTATTCCACCCAAGGCTGCTTCAGGGCTTATGTCGCCCTCTTCAGCCAGCATGCTTATTGGTTTTGGGGGAGGGAGATATGGCTCTTTTTTATTTATTTATTTTTATTGCTTGTAGTACTTATATAGTTTTTTATTTATTTTATATTTTTAATATGCACTTTTTATTTTTTATTTTTTTATTTTATGATTATTTTTTAATTATTATTTTTATCTTTATACATATTTTGCTGTTATCAGGCACGTATTTAGAAGTCAGTTTCCGGGGGGGTCCAAAAAAATCTATGTTGAATTATTTGCTTTTAATAAATAGTAAATCAGGGACGTGTTTTTATCACGTTTGTAAAAAAATAAAAACACGTGTAATATATTATATTCACCCAAACTTCTACAAATTGTTCTTAGAAAAGTTTGTTTTTGTCTTGTTTCTTTGGATAAAGTCTGTAGAAACGCCTTGCACACTGCAAATATTTTGTTCTTATATCTGGCATAAAGTGATATAAGCAGTAATCAGATATTTAAAAAGCGAACTACTGATTTATGCATTTGAAGTATTAGTTCTCCATGAATGAAAAAGGGAATAGGAACTTAGAAGTTAGAACTCTAATCAACAAATTATAATATATCGGAATTGGTTAACTTCGCAGTACGTTATTGTAATTGATATTATTTGTGTATTTTAACGAGTTCTACATCTGCTGTGCAGTAACTTTTCGTTTATCTCTTAAATAACTTCATGTCTGCCTGACAGTGAATAGAGGTATTAAGATGAGAAGCTTGAATAAACTTTTTCGATTTATTTTAAACCAAGTTTTATTTCAACTATTTATTAAAAGCTTGATATGATGATTTATTTGGAGGGGTGTCCGGAACCCCTAGACACCCCCCGTAAATATGTCCCTGGTTGTTATATATATTTTTGTCATTTGTCAAGGTTTTTTATATATATATATAATATTTAGTTATATATTATCCGTGAGGTCGCCAGTGGGATGTCCCTTCTTCATTGTAGGAGTTGTCGTAGGTGCTGTTGTATTTGTTGTTCTTCCTCTTCTTTTGCTTTTTCGTATTGTCACCCGATCGTTGGAACAACCTATAGAATCAGCTGGGAGCGGGCGAGCAGGGGAGGTACGTGATAGCCACGCCCCCCTCGTTTGTCTTATAGTGGTGACAAGGGGCGGCTGGGAGAAAAAAACATCACTGCGCCGTCTCTTTCTGTTCCACCTGTGTTCTCGAACTTACGGGATATTTAATCTAATCTAGAACATTCTCGATCCCGCAGCTGACCCTATATAAGCAACACGCCGGGCAGTAAGTGAGTCAGTCAGTTAGTCAGAGCTCTTGGCGAGCAGTGTAAGAGAGCAGTTTACGACGAGAAGACTGTGTACGTGCATCGGAGTATTGTATGTAATTACGAGTGCAAGTGAAATTGTAACGGACGAGCTGGTGAATTGTAATTGTGTGCATTACGTAATTCTGTGTAATTGGCAAGTGTTTAACTGTAAGTCGAAAGAAATAAGGAACATTTTTGAGTGGTTAAATTGGACTTTTCATTTCACGAACCCACAAAGTCACACTGGTGTCAGGAAGCGGGAAAACAACATCACCGAACATTACAACCATGGACGCGGCATTGGAAAAGATTTTGGAGAAGATGATGGAAATGAAGGCCGAACTGACCTCGGAAATGAAGACGGCAAATGAAAACCTCGCTGCAAAAACAGAAGCGGCAAACAACAACCTCACCGCCGAGTTGAAACAAATGAAGACGGCCAACGACAACATCACCGCAGAGTTGAAACAAATGAAGACGGCCAACGACAACATCACCGGGAAGATGAAAGAAATGAAGGCCGAATTAACAGCGAAGACAGAAACGGCTAACAACAACTTGGCCACGACAATGACCTCAAAGATGGCCGAACTGACCACAGAAACGAAGGTGGCGAACGAGGCTCTCGCCGCCAAATTTGAAGAACAGTTGGCCGGCGTGAGGGATGACGTGACGGAGCTGGGCAAGCGGATGGGCCAAGTGGACGAGCGCGTCGAGGACCTGGCGAGCCGAGTTAACGACCTGGAAGGGAAAGCCGACAGCAGCGTGAAGTCCCTGAACGCCATGGTGGAGGACGTCGTCGGCAGGAAGCTGAAGGATTTGAAGGCCGACGCGCCGGGACGCGACACAACATCTGCGCGCGTCAAACCTCCCAAGTATGACGGCGCATCAACGTTTGAAGTCTTCCGCCGCCAGTTCGACACAGTGGCCAGGCACAACAGATGGTCACCGGAGGAGGAGGCCGCACAGTTAATTGCCAGCCTCCAGGGACGGGCCGCGGAAGTCCTAAACGCCTTGCAGACAATGGCGGCGCCCAAGGATATCTGGGAGGCCCTGGAGAATCGCTTCGGGAACCACCGCTTAGCCGCAGCATACAGAAGCCAGCTAAAGGCAAGGTCGCAGCAGCCGGGAAGACGCTGCAGGAGTTCGCCATAGCGATCGAGCAGCTGGCTAGCAAGGCCTTGGTTGACCTGCCACTGGAGTTCGTATCCCGGGAAGCCGCCTACAATTTTGTCGACGGGGTACGGGACACGGAGATCCGTCAGCACCTAACGCTCGGCGAATATAAAACCATCCACGAGGCGCTGACAGCGGCATTAAGGATGGAGGCGACCAAAGTAACATCTATCCCGACGTCGAGAACGAGGAGTGTCCGCTACGCCGGAGACATAAGACCAGCTGAAAGACGCCGGCGAACACCTAGTGGCCTGTGTTGGGGGTGTGGACAGCCCGGACACCTGCAGAGAGACTGCCCACACCAGGAAGAGCAGCTGGAAGAACGAGTAAGGCCCGGCGTGGAGAGCGGCGCGTCGGCGCCATTACCACCATCCCCTCGAGTGACACTGCGCGCCGTCAGCCGGCGTATGGATGACTGCCTCATCGCGGACGGTTGGGAGAGAGGGAAGCCGTGCCGCGTGCTGGTGGACACTGGGGCAGCCGTGACCATCATCAGACCTGACGTGGCGAAGGGTTTGCCGACCAGGAAGCCAAGCCGACCATACGAGCTTGTCACGGCATCTGGCGACACCTTGCCTGTAGAGGAGGCCCTGCTGGAGATGACCCTGCTGGAGTGCCGTGCGTCTGTGGGTGTTCGTCGCGAAGGTGGCTGAGGAGGTGATTCTGGGACTGGATGCCCTCAGGAGCCACGAGGCGACGGTCGACGTCGGCAGGAAGGTCCTGCGGCTCAACGGAGAAGAGGTTATACTCCGTCAGCCCGAAGAGCGCCTTGGAATCTGCAGGGTCGTCTTGAACGAAGACGTGGTTGTTCCCGCGAGGAGCGAGGTGATGGTGACGGCGCGACCAGAAGGCCAGACAGCAGGTTGGGTCCCGAGGCTGCAGGAGTACGACTTCACCTCGGAACGTCGTAGAGGGAAGAGCCACGGTAACGCTGACGCCATGTCCCGAGCACCCTGTCCAGAAGAGTGCGGCCAGTGCACAAGAGTGGAAGAGAAGGAGCGTGCCGCAGCAGTCCGAGTAGTCACGGCAGTGCCTGCGGATGGCTGGGATAGCGCAGGCCTGAGGAGGGAGCAGCTGGCGGACGCAGACTTGGGGCTACTCTTAAGGGAAGTGGAGGCAGGGACGAGACCAACCTGGGAGGACATCGCACCGAGGAGCGCCACCTACAAGTCGTACTGGGCCCAATGGGACTCGCTGAAGACCAGAGAGGGCGTGCTGTTCCGGGTATGGGAGTCACCCGATGGGAAGACGCAGAGAGAACAGTTGGTACTTCCCCGGAGTAAGGTACCGGGAGTCTTGGAAGAAGTGCACGCCGGTACTTCAGGAGGACACCTGGGAGCGAACCAAACGATTGACAAACTACGGCAGCGCTACTACTGGCTGAGGCTCCGAGCAGATGCTGAGAGATCGTGCCGTCAGTGTCACAAGTGTGCGGCGAGTCGCGGCCCCCAGACTAGGAGCCGGGGTCGCATGCAGCAGTACAACGTCAGAGCGCCATTCGAACGTCTCGCCGTTGACATTGCCCCGGAAGCGAAACAGCCAGCGACCGAGTGTGTGGAGAACTTGGTGGACCATCTCCACGACATTCACGAGATGGCTCGCCAGAACATCCAGAAGGCGAGCGACCGCATGAAGACCAGGTATGACAGGCAAGCCAACAGCCAAGGGTTCCAGCAAGGTGACCTGGTCTGGTTGTACCGTCCTACCCGGACCAAGGGACGCTGCCCGAAGCTCCAGCAGCCATGGCAAGGACCGTACCGGGTGGTGAAGAGGATTAACGACGAGGTCTACCGCATCCAGAAGGTTCCCCGAGGGAAGATGTTGGTGGTACACCTGGATCGCCTGGCACGCTACGATGGTGCTGTTCGGGACGACCATCTTTGAGGAGGGAGCAGTGTCACCCGATCGTTGGAACACCCTATAGAACCAGCTGGGAGCGGGCGAGCAGGGGAGGTCCGTGTTAGCCACGCCCCCCCTCGTTTGTCTTATAGTGGTGACAAGGGACGGCTGGGAGAAAAAACATCACTGCGCCGTCTCCTCTGTTCCACCTGTGTTCTCGAACTTACGGGATATTTCATCTAATCTAGAACATTCTCGATCCCGCAGCTGACCCTATATAAGCAACACGCCGGGCAGTAAGTGAGTCAGTCAGTTAGTCAGAGCTCTTGGCGAGCAGTGTAAGAGTGCAGTTTACGACGAGAAGACTGTGTACGTGCATCGGAGTATTGTATGTAATTACGAATGTAAGTGAAATTGTAACGGACGAACTGGTGAATTGTAATTGTGTGCATTACGTAATTCTGTGTAATTGGCAAGTGTTTAATTGTAAGTCGAAAGAAATAAAGATCATTTTTGGGTGGTGAAATTGGACTTTTCATTTCACGAACCCACAGTCACAGTATTGTCTAATAATAGTTACTAGGGGAGAGTCGCTTGGCGTCTTTTCTTGATGTATTTCGGTTTTCTTGTATTGTTTTGTGGTTTTATTTTTTCACTCGCTAATAAAGTTGAATCCAGCTCTCCAATCCCATAAATAAATATTAGGATCGGGAACATATACATGGATCTAAAAGGATCTTTGCAAGAGCGTCTTTGTCCAGATCTTCACTGAACTTTGGATATCAAACTTTTGAATGATACGGACACACAGATATTATCAGTATGCGTAGATTGCATGAAGCTCGCATTAACATTTACTCGGTAACTTGTGATGGTACAGCAATCAACTTGCAAATACGAATTGTATGATACGGATACCCTAAAAGCTACTTTTGAACTTCCAGCCACAGGAAGTGATTGGTTTGTATTTCTAAATACAATAGTGGGAATATGGCCATTGGATTTGTTGATTAAACAAAGGACAGCCTGCTTTTGGATAAAGCGGAGAGAATTCTTGGGAACTCCATGCAGGACGAGGAGAGAAATTAGGAACATATTAATTGAAGAAGGGCAACATAAATGGGATCAAATTAATGTAGGAAGAAGAACACACGAAATCTTTCCTAGTATAAATTAAAGGTTAAAATTAAAGGAGATCCAACCAAGACAAAGTGGAATACAATACATTTCAGGATATGGACCGTACAAGACATACTTTAAAACGATAGGAAAGGCAGATGAAACCATGTGCACAACCTGCATGGAAGAAGATACTCCGGAACATGCTTTATTAGAATGTATAAAGTATACACAACAGCTAGAAGAAGAGAGGAAAGAATTAGCAGGAAAATGTATATGGAACATCATTAGGAAAAGGGAAGATTTTAAAATACTAGAATTGGCAGCTGAGAAGGTCTCAACAATAGTAATGGATGAATATAATCAACAAAGAGAGCAGCAACGACGAGTAAGGGACAATATTCAACATAGACATCGTGAACCACCTCCCACACCAAGAAGATCTGAACGACTTCGAGGACAGAATATGGATACCTAGCTTCAACAACCAAAGGAAGAAGAGGAACATCACCTAGTCGAAGGATTAATAGAAGAGGATTATCTTGGATTCAACAGAAGGATTTGAAGCGACAGAAGACATCAACTCAAGAACAAAAGTATAGATGATTTATTAGGGATAGGAAGGTAGAAGTAGTTTAGATTGTGAAAATTGAAAGCTACAATGGTAGCAATTAGATTAGTTAGGTTGGATTAGATAGGTTAGTGTAGGTTAGCTTTTCTGCAAAATGTTTGTTAATATCAATATAATTATTATGTTTGGGTAGATATAAAATTGTAATACTCTGTCTTGGTATAGCATCTAGAGGCCAAGACATAAGAACTGCAGAGTAAAAAAATAAAAATAAGTAAAAAAATTCTAAATCTATGCTATATTTTAAAGTTGGCAGGAAATGCATTTGCTGACAGGAAATGATTTTGCCGAAAACTGGGTGAAACTATAAGGAGGAATTTTGTTAAATTGCATGAACTACAACATGTAGACGATTTACAATTAGGTAGCAGGCTTTCTAGGAAACATGCGCTTGTTTCCAACAAGATACAAGTTGTTAATATAGCTGCTCAAATTTTAAATTAAGGAGTTGCAAATGCTCTATATGCTTGTTAAAATCCAACCATACTGAATTTTAAGGTGTGAAGCGACAACAGAGTTTATTAGTGAATTATTTCAGCTATTTGATACATTAAACGCTTAAGTCCTTTTGAGAAGGGTTTTAAGCAGCCTATTAGGTGGCAGAATGCAAGATACTATATCAGAGCAGAAGAGGCAAACAATTATATTATCGCTCTTTCAATTGGTGCAGTAGATGAAATGCAATGAAATGAAAATGCTAATACGCTGTATTAGTATGCATCTCAGAAAATTTCTTGTTTTAGGTTTTCTCTCTTGCAACAAAAGTACTAAGAGTATTGCAGGTATACAGCAAAGTTCTGATATAGGTTTGAAGAATTTGTTGTTTTCTGCAGTGTCGCGGGATCAGCTAGAGCTATTTCTTTCATTATTCGGAACCAGATGTGGAATTACCAAAACCACTAAAGCAGTACAATGTTCACTATTTAAAAATAGTGTTCAAGTAAAATGCTCCATATTTGAATTCCATTCTAATAGCTATAACCTTGAAAATATCCATGATGGCAATGATGATAAAATTAAAGTATCGGCACTAGATTTATTCAGTCTTTCATTTGTGGCAGAGAATATTTCAACCGATAAGGCTTGTGATGAGGGAGAGTGCTGAAGCTTCTTGCCTGTGATGCATGTTAAAAATTACTTAAAAAGGAGCAATGGCAGTTGACAATGATCACAGTTAGTCATGCGCATCTAATTTTTTAGTATGTCAACAAAGATGGTTTGTTTCTGGTATCTAGTGTTGTGCTAAAAGTTGTACAATTTTATGAGTAAATGCGATAAAACAAATTAACATGAAAAGGAAAGTGATCTTTAAAATGGCTTTCCGGCAAGTTTTTAAGCCACACAGATGGAGTCAACTGCAGCAGTGGGGGTTTTCACATTCTGTGAATGAAGATATACACACAGAGATAATTTTCCGAGAGTCCAATTAATAAAACAAAATGGTAATGTTATACCTAGTAGTGAGGCTCCGTTACTAATCGAAGAGGTTAACCTTGAAAGCACATGATAATAAAGCAACCGGTATACATAAACAAAATAAAATAATGTTAGATAGAGTCAAACATGAAAAACTCAATGCCAAGGCCGGTTTTGAGCCACGGATCTACTGGTTTCCGTCCAGTCGCTCTAACCCATTGAGCTACCATGGACAACGCACCGTCCTGACGTTAAATTCTCCATTTGACTCGTATATTTCCCTGGTAGACCGCTAGGGGATCTCGCATTCGAGATACACCGTTTGTGGCAACTTACTATCGTAAGTACTTAAGTCGCAGGCTTCATCATTTAACTTTTATTATTTTAGTTAATTGATGGAATTTAATCATTTCTTCACATTAGCCATATATAGGTAAGGTTTTTGATAGAGTCAAACATGAAAAAGTCAATGCCACGACCGGGATTTGAGCCATGGATCTACCTGTTTCCGTCCAGTCGCTCTAACTCATTGAGCTACCATGGACAACGTGCCGTCCTGACACCGTGTTTGGCTCTATCTATCAAAAACCTTAGCCTATATACGGCTAGTGTGAAGAAATGATTAATTTCCATCAATTTACTATAATAATAATAATAATAATAATAATAATAATAATAATAATAATAATAATAATAATAATAATAATAATAATCATCATCATAATAATAATCATCATAATCATAATCATAATAATAATAATAATAATAATAATAATAATAATAATAATAATAATAATAATAATAATAATAATAATAATAATAATAATAATAATAATAATAATAATAATAATAATAATAATAATAATAATAATAATAATAATAATAATAATAATAATAATAATAATAATAATAATAATAATAATAATAATAATAGTTAAATGATGAAGCCTGGGACTCAAGTACTTATGATAGTAAGTCGCCACAAACGGTGTATCTCGGATGCGAGAGCTCCTAGTGGTTTGCCGGGGAAATATACGAGTCAAATGGAGAATTTAATGTCAGGACGGCACGTTGTCCATGGTAGCTCAATGGATTAGAGCAACTGGTCATAAACCAGTAGATCCATGGTTCAAATCCCGGCCGTGGCATTGACTTTTTCATGTTTGACTCTATCAAAAACCCTAGCCTATATACGGCTAGTGTGAAGAAATGATTAATTTCCATCAATTAACTAAAATAATAAGAGTTAAATGATGAAGCCTGGGACTCAAGTACTTACGATAGTAACTCGCCACAAACGGTATATGTCGAATGCGAGAGCCCCTAGTGGTTTACCGGGGAAATATATTATTTAAGTGGAGAATTTAATCTCAGGACGGCAAGTTGGCCATGGTAACTCAATGGGTTAGAGCGACCGGACGGAAACCAGGAGATCCGTGGTTCAAATCCTGGCCATGGCATTGAAATTTTCATGTTGACTCTATCTATTCAAAACAACTATTAACAAAAATATTTACCTTTAAAATAAAACTTAGAAGAACCTAAACACCGTAGAATTAATGTTTTTAAGTTCCAATTGTAATAACTAGCTTTATATAAAACAAGATAAATATCACTGCATTGGAAGTAGCAGTACAACGTTTACCATCTCCTTGTTTCTTCAAAACAGCCCTTAACTTTACTCATCGGTGTAAATCAGGCCAAAAATGCTACTAGTCTAAATATGGATCTTATACTTTGAACATAAATTTTCTTTTAGTTCTCTACAGTTCTCTAAATATTTGTATTCACAGTTATTAAACAATGGAAAATTTCCATTTAAATACCTGTAAGTCCATTTTTCTATAGAATTATGGTCAAAGCGCATAGGTTTGCCTACCGAGCGGGATAATTCGGGCAGTAGCATCTGTGGCCGACATACGAGAGGTCGTAGGTTCAATCCCCATGGCAGACCTTCTTGAGCCATGGGTTTTTTACGAGTTTCCCGAGGTTACTGAGTGAGTGCTGGGAAGGCTAATTACATGTCCCGAATTTCCGGGTCCTCATTTCAGTTCTGCTGTCATCCTGGTGGCTGTTTCAGGTCTCTAAGTGTCGGCGGGTGTTTCGGCTTTTAAGTTAGGAAATGTACTCTCTATAAATACTCGTCGTCCGGATCGGAAGAGATCTGCCGCTTTCGGCTCCCTTGGGAGAGGGAATCCGGTTGTACCAGGCACCACCGGGGAGTTAAAATCTGTAACTGTTAGGGTCTCTACCTCCACTATCATCCCTCCTCACAAGGGGTGTTCACACCGCTACGCAGTTGAAAATTTGATGGTATAATGCCTCTGTACATAAACTCTGTATTTGTACCAAAGGTCTGCTGTGGAATAGAACCACAACGCTCATAACTGAAGCCTGGAAAGCGCCGCATGCAACCACTTGCAAGTAGCTGCTGGACATCCCTCGTCAGCTCTCTGCCGGCGCTCCTTACGTATGCCATGTGTAGGCCGCTACCTGTCAAGTGTAAACAATCCCTCCCGACGTGCTGTGTTAAAATGTTTGTATGTTCCTAAGTATTCTGGACTCATTTTCGGGTACATCCAGTTATATTCCGCACCCGATTTCTGCACACAGACCCCACATACATTAGAGAAGCTGACATCAAACTCTCAAGCGCGTAGGTGTGAGCATAGTGATAGTTACCTTGTCAGGTTTGACCACCCTTAATATTGTGACTTTGTGGGTTCGTGAAATGAAAAGTCCAATTTCACCACTCAAAAATGTTCTTTATTTCCACCGACTTACAGTTAAACTCTTGCCAATTACACAGAATTACGTAATGCACACAATTACGATTCACCAGTTCGTCCGTTACAATTTCACTTGCACTCGTAATTACGTACAATCTTCCGATGCTCTCACACAGTCTTCTCGTCGTACACTAGCACTACATTCTTACACCAAGAACTGTGACTGACTGTCTTGCCCGACGTGCTGCTTATATAGGGCCAGCGGGTCGATCGGAAGGTTCTAGATTAGAGGAAATATCCTGTAAGTTCGAGAACACAGGTGGAACAGAAAGAGACGGCGCCGTGATGTTTTTTGTCCCAGCCATCCCTTCTTAACGCTATAAGACAAACGAGGGGGCGGGGCGAACACCGACCCGTCTGCTGCTTGCCCAGTCTACAGGGTGTTCCGACGCTCGGGTGACAATATCCTCTCACATCATCTCTTCCGAGGTGCACCCCGTCAAGTGCATAAGCAAAACATCAGGTGCTGTAGTTGCATTTATTTTAAACTGCCAATTTTTTTTCTTTCTGGTATACAAGATGGAGTAAGAAAAATCCATTGTGCTACCCTCCGGCTGTAAATGATCATCTCACGGACCATTTCTTGCCAAAACCCCTTGCCTCATTAGTGGTAGTTTGCGACTGTAAAAGAAGTAACTCTTCGGTTCTCTAAGAGTGTAAGTGATAAATTACCAGCATGCTAAAAACATTTATGAAATTATATTTTATGAAAGTTGCATTTGCCCTTTTTCGTAATATTTACTGCAGTTGTTAAAACGAAGTAAAACCGGAAATCGCCCGCCTCGGTAGAGTAGATAGTAGCGTATCGGCCTCACGTTCAAGAGGTCCCGAGTTCGAATCTCGGTCAGGTGAGTTACCTGGATAAGTTTTTTCCGGGGTTTTCCCTTATCCTTCAAGACGAATGTCAGGTAACTCTAAGCTCCATGGACCCTGTACTCATTTGAGCAAAAAAAAAAAAAAAACGGAAATAATAGTTAATTTCCACAAATTTTTTCGTGATGAACGTGAAGCCCTGAAAACAGAAAATGGATAATTTCAGCGTGACAAGCTTAATCGAAAGAACTGTTGTAGCTGTAGGTGTATCTTCTCGCACTGTTAAAAGATATTACAAGAACAAGCAAGTGATAACTTCACAGAGACTGCGGGAATAAAGGTCCCAATAGAGAATTACAAAAAAGCAGTGATCGAGTTATTTAGCACCGTGGTGATTAGAAGAAAGGTTTATTCGCTGTACAGGACAGCTTTTCTATCTAGCTTGAAAGATATAAATAATACTTTAGAACAGCGCAGGAAGGAAGGCACTATAAGTACGAATTTACCCTCCCTCTTGCCCCCACTACTTTCAGCAAACAGGTAAACACAACCAGCTATACTGGTCGCCAATCTAGAAAGTGATTGACATTTCGTATGGAGAGCGAGAGAGAGAGAGAGAGAGAGAGAGAGAGAGAGAGAGAGAGAGAGAGAGAGAGAGAGAGAGAGAGAGAGAGAGAGAGAGAGAGAGAGAGAGAGAGAGGCGACGTTACCGCTTATTGCTGCCACGTGAGACCACGATAGGATTGCGCGTGTGAAGATGATTCAATTACGACTGCAATGGGTGTTGTTATTATTATCATCTACATCATCATTTATAATACTATACAAAAACACATTGAAGTGGGAAAATGTCGCTTACATAATTTTTTCGGGAGTTTCTAATTTAGACCCCAATGTCTAACTTTCTTCTTTAAAATACTTTTCTTTCCCAATCTTAACCACAGTGTTTTTACTGATACCTACAGCACGTGAAGTGCTATCAAGCACATTAGAGAATGGAATAATAAACTCCCCTTTCAATCTCTTCTCTTCGAAGTATTCTCTCACAGAGCATATTATTTTCCGTGCCTGTCCTTAGTTGGAATACCATTACCAAATATAGTTTTATTTGGTTCCCGAGCACGTTCAGGGTTTTGCTTGTCACTATTTTAGACATAATTAAACATTCATTAAAACACAATTGCAAATGATCACAACACACGCAAAGCAAGATAAATTGCCACAAATAAAATGCAAAGGAACTTGCCAGTACAGGATCTCTAGGTGGTGTATAAAAAATACTAACAGCAACATATACGTGAAGACATTCTGTTTATGCAGGGTTATCAGTAGAGAAATAAACACCAAAGTATTGTGTTTGCTGCAGCGTTTGCGTAACTCGCCCGCCCGCAGGTCATGCTAAGCACGTGTTAGAATATCGGCAACCAAGGTTTAGCGTCTAACGTTGCCATGGAAACGTCTCGACACCTATTGGTCCTTCTAATCCACCATGACAGCCGTAATGACTTACTCATCCCCTCTCATTTATTTAAAGCGTTCTTCCATATGCTTACTACAGGTAGACCGCAAACTTTGGTCGACGTGCGCATGCGCCAGGAGAGCCTTCTCCCCTTCTCGCCATCCAAGCATCACGTGACTCCCACCCCTCCTTTGCTGCATGCGACAGAGCGCAAACCACACGAAACGAGTGTATTTTAAGTTATGAAAACCTCAATATTCTAATAAAAAACTGAAACTGCTAAATTACTGAAACCAGAAGTATGATGTTCTAATTCTAGAAAAGCTCTCCAATGGACACAACTGGAGTTGAATAGATCAATTGATCCCTCCCACTTAAGTTTACTTATAAGTAGGGTTACCATATCATGTCAAAAAACTGGGGGAACTCAGTTAACGACATTTAGTTCACATATTTTCATTTCCTTTGAGTTTTTACAGATAATCCTGTCATATTGAGCACAAGTTACATTTTTCATGTTGTACATTATTATCAACTTTAACTTTACATTTTTGGCATTGAGCTTATTTCGCTCATCTGTCCATTGGACATTTAGCAGAGAAAATATTCTCTCTACAGCTGTATTATGTGCTGGTAAGGCAAAATATTACTATACTACTTTCAACAATTCTATGCACTCAACATTATTATTAATGTATTCGTACCATATTTCAAACTTTTAATAAATAGTTGAAATAAGACTTAGTGTAAAATACATCGAAAAGTTTATTCAAGCTTCTCATCTTAACGTCTCTATTCACTGTTAGGCAGACATGAAATTATTTAAGAGATAAACGAAAAGTTACTGCACAGCAGCTGTAGAACTCATCAAAATATACAAATAAAGTCAATTACAATAATGCATTGCAAAGTTAACCAATTCCAATGTATTATAATTTGTTGATTAGAATTCCCAGATACTTAAAGGTACGTAATTTTTAACTTCTAAGTTCCTATTCCCTTTTTCATTCAAGGAGAACTAATACTTCAAATGCATCAATCAGTGTTTCGCTTTTTAAATATCTGATTGCTGCTTATATCACTTTATCCTAGGTATAAGAACAAAAAATGTGCAACGTGCAAGGCTTTTCTACAGACTTTATGCAAAGAAACAAGACAAAAACAAACTTTTCTAAGAACAATTTGTAGAAGCTTGGGTGGAGAAAGTCATGTGAATATAATATATTGGAAATTAATTGTTCTTTCACACTAGCCGTGTGTAGGACGCACTATGAAAGGGTAGAGCCAGAATGAAAAATTCAATGCCATACCCGGGATTTGAACCACGGATCTTCTGGTTTCCGTCCAGCCGCTCTAACCATTTGAGCTACTATGGTCAACGTGCCAACATGACATTAAATTCTCCAACTGAATATATTACATGCGTTTTTTTTACTAACATGGTAAAAACACATCCCTGATTAAGTATTTATTAAAAGCAAATAATTCAAAGTAGATTTCTGGACCCCCCCCCCCCCCCCCCCCGTAAACTGACTTTTAAATACGTGCCTGCTGAGGCCTATAGTAGCGCTATATTTGCGATCTCTGTAAACCAGTGAGCTAAACATTTGTGAACTGAGCAGAAATAGTGACAATAAATTCCCATGCTTTTGTATTCTACTGTTGTTCTATATGTGGCAGCTCAATGTATCACTGGCAAAGATATTGTAACAGAAAAGGCAGAGGCCGATACTGCAGGATACTTTTTACAAGCCTTATAATTCTATTTTACTTTCGCTGTAATAAACTACTATAAATAAAAAATAAGTCATTACATTATACTATCTATAGAACTTGTCTTGAGGTAAGAGAATAATACAGTAAAATTCCGATTAACCATCACTGTGTAAGGATATGTTTTAGTTAGAACTTTTTATATGAATATTGTTTTCCGATATGAATTAGTAGGCCATGTAATGACAATATTAAAAACAAATATATGTGTAATTTTGTGATTGGCCGTAGTAATAATTGTATTACGTAATGCGGTGACGTAGCAGAACATTGGCCAATCACAAAATTAATAGAGGGGTAACGATAGTTACGCAAAATCAAGAATCTTGAGATAGATATATGCTCTTCAGTCTTGTTTCATGACCATAAAAAAATGTTGCGGTGAATATAATTGTAAAGGAAAGTTAATAACCTTCAAAAGGGTTATTCGGTATTCGTAATAGAAACGAGTGAATTGTAATTCAGATTATACAATTAAATAATATATTACGAAATCGGAGTCATATAAATTTTATTTCTGTTACCAAAAATCCACACCTGAGAAAAGATCTCATGACTCTTATTTAATCAAATTTCGACCTGGATCTTCCAAACAGTCGGCGTGTCATTTTTTTCGCCACAACTGTTAGAGTAAAGTCAAACAAATTAACCCGGCCGATACTGCACGACCTTCCCCTATACAACTTCTACACTATCCTGGAAAAAAAAATTCAAATTAGCGTTAATCAAGATAAATCTTTGCATAAACAGTTACATTACATATTTCGTTGTAGGTAAAAGGGAGGAGATACAGGAAACCGAATCAATCGTCGAATATTTAAAAACGGGACGCCATATGCTGGCCTTCTAATTCCCTAACCTTTCCATTAAACTGCAAGAAATGTGTAGTGTTTAACGCCCGCTTTTACTACATACGGCACCGCAGGCGGTGACACTGATGATACATGAGATGAAGATGGAGCACCGGTGGAATGAGATGGCGGGAGAAACCGGAGGTCCAGGAGAAAATCCGCTCCACCGCCATGTTGTCCACCACAAATCTCACTTTGCGGTCGCCTGGGATCGAACCCGGGCCGTCTTGATGAGAGAAATTGCAAGAAACTGAATAGCGACAGCTCTTTCTAAAGTTCTCAAAAGGTATTGAAAACCAATAACGAACATCTTGAAAATGAGTTATTTGAAAGAAATCATGTGGTATAAAGAACTCTCCATTTTTTATTTATTTTTTGTAGAGTATGTTAGGTATTTCCTTCTCTTTAGACCAGTATTATTAATTGTGAGGGTTTTGAGATAAATACTTATTACAAAAGTAACAGATCGTGGTTTATAACTTCTCTGTAAATTCACCATACTAAAACAATCAACAATCTATATTTTACATTCAACTGTTTTGTCAACATCAATTCAAACTTTAGATAATTTTACAAGGCAGTGAAAATTTTTGTTATATAAACATGTTTTAGTTTTTAAAAGGATTATCACAACATTAGGGAGTAAACAACATCAACCGATACAGTTACCATTGAAGAAAATTGGCATCCAGCAATAAAATGCAGAAAAAATCGAGAAATACTAAGAGTAAAAGATGTAAGCCATCAAAAACTTCCAAGTGCCAAAAGAAGATAAGGCCAATCCTGGAAACGCAGTACCTAAGAATGACAAAATAGATCAAAGGCTCAAAATAAAGGCGGGGCCAGCGGTTTTACAGCATCTGAAGAAGAAAACAAAAAGGATGCCGGCCAAGGAGGAGAAACTCCTATTCAGGAACTAAGTGCCGCTTCGTTGCAAGAGAGTAGTTCACAAAATTTAATGGGGTAACACTCGCCAACTACTCCCACAATAATCAATGATAATTTCACCGAATGTGAAGGAGAAAAAGATTTAAGGGACTTAACCGGCAAATCACGATCACGGCTTTTAGGCAAATAATTTTAAAAGGACATAACTTGGCAAAGCCCGCACAGCAGGATCCTGAAGCAGCCGCCGGATCTAGATCAGATTCGAGCATTTCCAATCATCATCATCTTGGTCCTTTAGGTCTCATCAAACGCATTGGCAGTGCACAGTCCAACGCAGCTGCTGGAGGCGGTGGCTTTGGGGGCGGAGCATCCAACGCCGGTTCTAGCACCAAATTTTACTTCGGCGGTGGTCATAGAGGAGCGTCTTTTAATGTTCCATCTTCAGGTGGCGGCGGTGGCTGGGGTGGCGGTAGTTCCGCTGAGTCCAGAGCTGCATCTCTGGCCTACAGCGGCGATGGCGGAGGCGGTGGATCCTCTGGAGCCTCTTCTAACGCCCAGAGTAATGCCTATCAGGGAGACGGCGTACCATTGCCCTCATCGCCTTCAGAGCCTCATCATCACACCACCACCTAAACATCATCGCCACCATCATATTCCAAGGCAGTTACGGTGGAGGCCAAGGTGGAGGTTTCGGAACCAATTACGAGTGTTATGAAGTAAATTAACAAATCGTGTAACAGACCAGTCTACAGAATTCCTTCCAAATGAGCAGAACTTCACAAACTATTCTCAGAAAATTTAAGTCAACATTTTTGTTCAAGATTTTGTAAATCATGTCACATAGTGATATAAATGCCTGCCTGTAAACCTATAAAATTGTAGTACTAAATACGATAGTATTCATTAAATGCTTTTTAAACAGAGAAAGTCATTAAGTGTTATTTTAGAGTTATCATTTTTAAATTTTCTTTTCTTGAGCTTTCATTTGTCAGCATATTCTTCTTTTAAAATTGTTCCATATGATGTTACTCTTCACTATAAATCAATGTCACTTTGGATATCTCATTTTTATTAACTATATCTCAGTTTTGTTTACATGCTTAGCTGAGACATTACTGAACAATAATATTCATATTCTATACATTTAAGGGAAGTGTTCTCTGAGCAAGTACAGGTTTTACATCATTTGACAAAATGTACAACACACAAAAGATCATTCAATGGAAATGTATAAAATTTTTACTATATAATCACTATAGAAAGAGAAATATTTTGGTTTATGTTTCAAGATTCTGACTGTTAAAACAGATTTTTAAAATATTCAGATATATAGAAATAAATTAAGAAAATATTTGCCAAAAGCATGCAAAACTTATGTAACTTTTTCTTGGGAAACATATGCAACTCACAACAGAAAAAATGTAGGCATGTTTTGAATATATTTAGATACTCTGAAAAGCAGAATTCTTAAATATAATCAATTGGTGAAGTTTACAAAAAATAATTAGTAAATTGGAAAATATGTGTACATTTTAAGCAACTTTACATCAGGTTTTTAGTTTGCACATAAGCTTAATAAGCACTGAACTTTACAGCTCCTGCTTTACAAACTACTACATAAGTGATAAAGAAGTGTAGAAAATTTCAGGCCTCTCTGATTAGTAGTTCATGAGAAAAGGGAACCTATGCACTAAAATTGTACATATTGCAAGCAGACCTGAATACATTCAAGAATCATAGTCATCATCAACCTCATATGGGTTCTCCAGCTGCTTCTCTACTTACATCCTTTTTACTGTAGCCTCTTTTCTGGAAGCTTGTGCTGCTCTTTGGGCATCGTAGAGGCGTTGCTGGTCGATACAATGAAGAGCTTTTTCTGTGTTGATCCCTGTTTTCAGTCCCATTTCACTTAAGCCATACACAAATCTTACATTTACATCATAGAAAATGTGTCTTGTAGTATCAAATGTCCTGGTGGAATTGCTTCTTTAACACATTGTACATGACATAGTTATTTGTGAGCACAAGCCTAACCTATTATTTGCATTTTCTTCTATGTACAAGGAGCCCACCTTTGCAATGTTTACATTGTGTGTTTTTGCTTACAAAGGACAATAACCAGGACCGTAGTGGAGGGAGAATGCAGATGTACGCTGTCCACCCACTATTTGTACGAGCGGAACGCAGTCCCCTAATTAATAATATTATTTATACTTTTTAATTCATTACCTTTCTTAATTTAACATTCAAAATAAAAAATATATACATTCAAATAATGTTTATGACGATTAACGGACCTCCAGTATATATGTGGAACCCAGAACATTACATAAAAGAATAGATAAAAAGTCGCACGCATGCTGAGGACAACCAAAGCAGGAAGGCGAATCTACAAGTGCAGAATTCTGATCGGTTCTCCAGCATCTGTAAAAATCTTTAGGTGTGCATCCCCCCACTTTTTGTTAGGAATACGGCCCTGCATATAGTACTTTGTTGGTTGAGAACACCACGGAACCAAGCACCTGGATGTACAAACAAACAAATGTTATATTTTGTACCACGAGGTACTCTTTACGTTTCTCTCATTGTTTGACCTGCAATAATACACTTCAGATCAATTCTTCTGACTTTACTAAAAAATATTTCATATTTTATGAGAACACTGCTCAACACAGAAAGAATTTACAGCATCGTATAAAACACTGACATCACGTTTCATACCTGTGCCAAAGCCTACGACAGACACCTAAACAGAAGGCATCCTGACAAAGAACAAATTGACATCTTTGTTACCATACCAACATTAACAAATATTAGAGTGCCAATGTTTATAAAAGAAAATGAAGCTTGTTTATATTTGAAAGTCAGTTGGTTTGTCGGTCGGCCTGTCGGTCGCTCGGTTAATATCTAATGTTAACATTGAAATTTAACAATTTCAAATGTGCCATTCAATTAGCTCTTGATAGCTATAAGAAATCACTCTGAACACAGAGAGAGTATAAATAACTAAAATACTGAGCCAAAACAGCATCATAAGGCTACTAGAAACCTTGGTTGAGAAACACTGTAATAACAGATGCTGACAGGGAGTTTTCTTTCTAGTGTAACGCAACGTATACTCGTATGATTATCACTTGGTATAGCATAAATAAACTAAAAGCTAAAACCTTGAACCGGAGAAGTCGCTTGCGTAGCTATACATACATTCGTTCATATACACACAAAACAAAATTATTCAAATATTAGGCGCGTTCGGCACAAAGAATGCCTTTTGCTACAGTGAAACAAAGAAGTGAAATTTGAATGATTTATTACTGCAGTCTCCACTTTTTTGTTACTGTAGATGTATACTGCCTTTAATGGGTTTCAAACCAGTTTTTGTTTCGTTTAAATTACTTAATAAATATGGAAGATATGAAATTGTATTTATGATGCATTTTTACACCATTTAACAATTTAAATGTCTTGTCTGTTTATTGGGTATCCATTTCTGGCCCTTGAAGGGTTTAAATGGCCATCAGTGAAGCGGTTAATACTATTTTTTATTTTCAAGGTTAACAGAAAATAATTACCTCAAACATGACCTCACAATCGATCAACAAATAGTTAGAATCATAGTTTCTTTAAACCCTGAGGAACAATGCAGTGATTCGGCAGAAAATGCAAAGAGTGAATGTAACAGTGAATGAAACATGACCAGTGCAGCCTGCACGATAGAGGTGAGGAAACCTAAAATGACGGTAGAGAGGGAAAGCTAGAGGACTCCAGTGTTGGTAAGTCACGCCTCCAACAGCATTTTGTTTGCGGTCTAGTTATAACTGTCAATCACATTCTAGTTTTGCGACCAGTATAAAACGGTTGATTCTGTTTCAGAGTCACGTGGCAGTCTTATCAGTGCAATGACGATGGTTTATATATGGTAAGGCTCATTTTTTAACATCAGAAGCATTACGAGCTTCAGTTAAAGGAGGCTCATGCTGGAGACTATACCTAAAGCTTCAAAGCAATACATCTTTGTACAGTTCAAGAAAACATGGTTTGGATTTGTACACCCTTTTCCCAAACTGCACCTTGTTGTAAGCAAATTGCTATTCATGTTTGCTACTACTTATCAATGTGACTAACTGTATAGCTGATTGACATTCAACAAGAACCTGCTACCCAGAGCGTCTTCATATGTTCTACGTTTAAGTTCATCTAATTTGCTGCCGGACATTGAAACACTAATGTTTAAAATGAAAACAGCAGGGGCACCAAAATGTAAATTAAGGGAGTGTCATTCTGACTGTTTAACAATGTATATTGTAAACAATTCAAACAAATTTTTGGATAGATTGTGACGATTATTTTGAAGAATACAGAACAGGAAGTATTTAAATGGTCTTTAGAAGCAAAAGGGAAATGTTTATCACTGAGTAACAACTACTGTATAAAACGAAGTTACTTAATAAACATGTTAATTCTATAGAATTGCTTTTGTTACTTAAGGTTTGGCTGAGGTCAGTAACATGAGTGATTTCTCTTACAATATCAATGTCCCTATGTCCTTCTTCGTGCTTTTATAGCCAAACCTAGCATTTAAACGTATTGCATCTGATTACGTCCAAAACCTGAATGACTGCCACTTTGGTACATGCCACATCTTTGTTTACATACCAGATAGAAGGAAAAAGGAAGGGGTGGTTGTAGGGATAAAGCATTTCACACTTAGGGTGCTTATCTTACCGGCACTGCTTTAGAAGCAAACATTTTCGGATGCATAAGTTTTCTAAGAAATATTTTGAGAAAAATACATTTCAAATTAATGTTAACTTGGATTAATATTAACCAGACTAAAAGTAAAGTTTGGATTTACGAAGATAAACTTGATTTCCCTCTTCAGACGCCCACAGAAAAAGGCCAACGCTTTATAATTTTGCATGCAACGAAGCTATCTATTATGAATTAGAATCTGAAAGCTGTCTGTTAGGTAGCTGCATTAATCTGCAGCTGTGTTTTGTAACAAATGGTTAGGGGGAATGAATATTTGTTCATCTTCGATTACCCTTGCATCCATCTCTTCCTCAGTCATCACGTTAAAAATATCAACAATAAGCAATTTAAAAGAAGATAGCAGGTATACAACCATGTCTTATACACTGTGTTATATTCTGAAATATTTATTGTGTTGATCGGGCTTGATAACAAATTTTACTTATTTATACATTATCCTAAATACTCTAAACATTTACCCCAAAAGTATTTATGTGTTAATTTCTCTCAAAGAGCACCGTTACACACTGTTAAGTCATTTAAAATCTAAAATGGAGTGCGCTTTTACCCTTTTATTTCTTAAACTTTCATCAGTTGTCATTGTTTTCCCATCAAAGACATAACACATCACTGGCTACAGCTGAATAGCGTACCGGCACATTGTCACTCAATGGTGGAGGGTTTTCTCCAATTTGCATATCTGAGGAGGTGGATTGGCCATGGCAGGCCTATATGGTGGCCTCCTCGTTCACTGTAGCTCTTTTTATGGGGTCATCTAAAAGCAAAAGTCAACCGCAACAGGCCAAGGAATATTTCGGTTCCCGCAGACGCATACTCGCTGCCTGATTTACTGCGACATCAGAGATGTTTTGGGGGTCGGGGCGGGGGGTACACCAGGATACATATGCTTAAACTGTATATGCATATAAGGAACGTTAACTGAAATCGAAGGTTAAAGAGCGACAGCATCAAGGCTATGGTACACATACACGTTCAAGAGGTCCCGAGTTCGAATCTCAGTCAGGGTGAGTTATTTTGATGAGGTATTTTCCTATGTTTTTCCTTATCCTGAAAGATGAATGTCGGGTGAGTCTACGCTCTATGGACCATAGACTCATTTGAGCAACATTTCACCCATTTCATTCATCATCTGATATTCAACATTGGAGGACGTAAATTACACAAAGGAACCTCTGTTTGATTCCAAATACATTCAGAGTTACAGACGGAAGATCTAATACAAATGCATAATAATTATTAATTGACAATCAACCATGTTATGAAGGAAATAAAATAGGAGATTTATTTTGTCGAAACAGTCATTCTGTTTTTGTTTACTCTAAAACCCATTTTGAATTTTAATTATGTACAAACATTTTGCACTGTTTTGAGTACAACTTTAATTGAATTCGATTAAAATATCTTTTCTAGTCCTTTTATGAATCAATAGAACCAAACTATTTTGACGAGCATATGCTATACTCAAAGAGTCACAGCCCTGAGTACAGTATACCTTGTATATTCCTTAGACCCACTGTACTGCTACATGGACAAGCGTCTAAGCATATTAGCCCTTCAGTGACACCGCGCTGCATCGCCTGTTAACTTGTTTACTAGAAGAGCGAAATATTAGTAACCTGGCATGACAAAACTTTTACGTAAAGCACTTGGGAGCTGTGTGTCTGGTATGAAAGGTTAGCCAATTAATAAAATTATTACATGCAAATGTAAGTTGCCATTGCAGCTGTCCATTTTGTCGTTTGACACATGGATTTTGATTTCATCTTCTTTCTCCTTGTTGCAATAATCAATCATGTTATATATGATTTCTCGTGCCTGCCAATGTATGACACGTTGCTGTCCAGAAGATATGATTGCATCTGAACAGAGTGTACACACACTCACTTGCCGTATGTGTGATATGAGTACACACTCCCTCCTGAAATGCTTCCACGCTTTGTCATGTAATATGCAACCAATCTTACCAGTGACCCATGCTTGGTGTTTCGAAAACCGGTTTGAGCTTTTGATATACATAAAACCCTAAATGCTAACATGCTATACTAAATTTTAAAGGAATGAGCAGAAATTGGTTTTAAGTGCTTCACAGATATCTTAAGGTAATCTCTTTATTTATTTTTATATATTTTTGCAATCTTTTTGAGCTATCAGATGTTTTTATTATTTAATTTAATCCTCTTATTCTCATCATTGATCTCGTCCTAATCTGTTTTTATTAGTTTCTCTGGATAGGTATAATTTATTTCCTTTAGCTCTTTAATTGCTTAAGTAATCCCACGGTTCTACGTCTCGTAACTGGACACGGTCTCCATAAATGTTGAACATTTCATGCAAGGCAGAATTAAACGCCATCTTGACATGTGATAGTCAAGTCTGTCTTAACAACTGGCATCAATTACGTAATCTTATCCTATTGTTGTATAAAACTTCAACTTATAAGTTAGGAAACACGACTGTCTTCGGCACTAATATTCCCATGGTTCACAAATCCATATATCTTGCAAAAATTAGAAGTATTTTATGCTATATTTTTCATTTAGTAATAATAGCCCAAAATTCCACCTTGGCAGGGTTTCTACGATTTCCAGTTTGGAGTTCCCCGGCCATTTGAACTTTCCCCAAGGGGACGAAGACTGCAGACCGCCTCTCCGGAGAACATAGGTTTTACAAAGACATACTTTTCCTCTGCCATGCAACGCCAAGACTCCCGCCACCTAAAACGACGAAACAGATGAAGAGTGAAGTAAAATGAAAGTTGAGATAAAATTGAGGGACATGAAATTTGGGGGATGTAGTTAACCTTCCCAAAATGTATCTAGCCACATGGGAAAACCCTCGAAAGATCATATGGAAGGTCGACTGCAGAAATTGAACACACGACCTCACGAATGTGTGTCACATGATTTGCCGCTTGCATCACCTCGTTCTTCCAAAACGCTAAACAGAAATTTGTTACCTGATTGTAAATAATGATGACGACAACGATAATGATGATGATGATGATGATGATGATGATGATGTGTATAAAGGCCCCAAATGCAGCGGTTATCAGCGCCCTTTATAAAATCATTCATGGCAAAAGCTAGATATAAACTGTTCTAAACCTTTTACAAGTGTAAATGAACTCACAAAAATAGATGCACAAAAAAAAAAAAAAAAAAAAAAAAAAAACATAAGGCGAAACAGGAAAAAAGAAATTCTCTTCACTAAATTATAAATTCAATAATAATAATAATAATAATAACAACAACAACAATAACAACAACAACAATAATAATAATAATAATAATAATAATAATAATAATAATAATAATAATAATAATAATAATAATAATAATAATAATAATAATAATAATAATAATAATAATAATATGTACTATTTTTAAGTGCAACATTTCGGATATGTTTCTTGTTACTCTTTTCAAGTTTACAATACTTATACTTTTCTCAATAGAAAGTTGTTAAGCCATCACACTGCAATTGCTCTTAAAGGATTTGACTTTCACTTAAAGCCTATTCCATTTCCATATTTCCCTTGCTCCTACAGAAAATTAGCAATCAAGAGAGAATGTTTACCTTAATTAATCTTGATTAACATGAAGTATGTAAAGGAATAAGCATTTGAATAAGAGTAGAGAACGTCATATAAGGGCAAGTCATATTTTTTCTCCTGTTCATCCAATGAGAATGGAATTTCAAAGCCATCACCTAGTAGACAGCTTTTAAAGAATTTGACAATTGCTTAAGCAATTCCATTATTCCCATTGCATCTATAAGGAAATATGTAACAAAACCATTTCTACAGATGTTTAGTTTGATTAACATAAAGTAGATAAAAGAATAAGTATTTTAAACAATAATTTATACGTCATGTAAATGCACACATCGAACGTTTTTACCTGTTTGAAAATATAACTTGGCATGTTCGTTGTACAGAGAAGTGCAGAGGGCGAGCAGGAGAGCTGGAGAAGAATAGAGAGCAAAGAAGGAAATGAAAATGGTGAGAGGGGGATAGAGAATGATAACGATAAGTCTATGCTTAATTCAGTAGCTTAAAGAAAGTTGCGTGTTCTATATTTAATATGAATATAATGTAGCCAATGCATGTTTCTGGAAATGCTAGTGACGAATTGATAGTTCATGTCAAATTAGTTCTCAATATTATAATCACATTTAAAAATGATTTTATTACAGCAACAATAACATTTTTAGCTTGAAAGAAGTAGTATATTTCATTATATTTGTGATTTTCTACAAATATATTAAAGCAAGGCTGCAGATATTTATTTGCTACTAAGAAAAATAGCTTCATGGCCATTAATTTTAATACCACAGAACGTTTCTCAGGGCCAGCATGGTTGAATTTGTGAGAAAAAATGTATGTTAGTTTCCAAGTTTTAAGTCTTAATACTGAAGGACAATTTAGCAAGAAACAGTTTGTGAAGCATTACATAAAAATAACTGATCTCTAACAATTTTTAAGAAAAATATCGCAAATTTAACACTGTATTCAACCTTTACTTCTGAAACAGGTTTTTGAAAAAGAAATAACTACTGAAATTATCAAGCCGATGCATAATGTTTATATTTAAAGGTATTTTTAAAACGATTCCTTTTAACATGCTTTTAATGTTTTAAATGCACTTAAATACATTTTAAATGTATTTAACATGTATTAAAATTTAATTTAAATGTTATTATATTTATATAGATGCTTTTGACTATTTCTCTAATGGCCATTTAGATAATGTAGTGGCGGCTCGTAAGTTATAAGTCAAGAGTGTTACACCTTGAGTCCAACTTTGTTCAGTCATATCCATAATTACATTTTTTTCCCCACCTTATGTAAAACTTCACCCCTTCATAGATTTTCTCTACTTCTTTTATGTATTATCTACTTACCCCTTTCATCCTCCATTTCCAAACTAAAGCTTTTCTGTTTATGGTATCCTTATATCCTTTCTCTCTTCTTCTTGAGGTATTTGTCTATTAAAGTCTTAATTATGAACAGATTATCTATTGTCTGTTTTCCTTTCCTGAAACCTGCTTGAAATTCAGACAGCTTCCTTTCTTGTTCTACCCATATTCTTAGCCTTTCTGCTAATATTCCTGTGTATATTTTTCCTAATATAGATAACAGACTTATTCCCCTGTAGTTTTCTGGTTTATTTGCACCTCCCTTCCCCCTATAAATATGCACAATCATGCTTATACCAGCTTTCTGGTATGTCATCACTTTCTTTTACAACTTTGTTAGTAACACATGCATAAATTAAACCAACATGTACTCAAATATATACTATTTAAGTTATGTACATCAATTCCACTCTCCTCTTCTTAGCTGTTTGGGATATCCCTATAACCTTCTATTAAAGTCTGGAATAGAGCACATCATCCTTTCCTCTAGGGAAAGCATAACCAGAGCAGTCTGTTTCTTTATTCCCATTATTTTCTAAGGAAAGTTCTTTATCTTTTTAATATTGAAAAAACACCATTCATATTCCATTGTTGCCAGTGGGAAGGTAACAATTATTTTTAGAACAATGATACATTCTGAAAAATATGCAAGTTGTTCTTACCATCAGTAACATGCATATCTTCTTAATGTAACCCCCTAACTCGGTTTTCAATTTTTGCGCATTTATATTTAGATATACCTTGACAAAGTCTTGGAAATCAAGTTCAGGAATATTAAATCATACATTTTGAAGTGTTTACAACAAACAATTTTGAAGCACTCAAATGGCCAGAAAATGCAAATAGCTTTTTTAATGCTGATGATAATTATTTTAGTCTTCCAGAGCAGAAACTGATAATTTGTTGTACATAGATTCCAGATTTTCTCCTATGGCTAATTCTCCTGCGACAGTTTCTGTTCATAGACCTTCCATCCATGAGACACGCTATCACAGAATTTATATAAAGGATATATGTAATTTTCATTCTATCAATCAAAGAAAATGGTACATCTGGTATGATTTGTGGTGCAATTATAGCCAAAACATAAACTGTAGGATTTCAAAAATGCCATCGACTGAGAAATAGAATTTTTATTAATTCATTATCGTAAATACCCTAACATTCTTATCCAACTATCTTTGTGTTAATATTAAGTATTGACGGTTCTGTGTTGAAAATATCACCTAGTGGGGGAGTAGAAGCAACTTTTTTTCTGTACAAAATGATTAAAATGTCCTATTTCTTGGATGATTTTAAAAACAAAGGATGAATACCTTGATTGTATTGGGAAAATATCTTGCTCTGGGCGAAAGAAGTGGCATTTAGTAGGATTAAGTTAGCCTGGTGTGCATGACAATGAATAAAATTGGCATTTGGATACTTTTCTCTGATCGAGCACTTCACGTCCCATTTCTGCCCCTTCATAACCTAAGCCCAACATATATTTGGCAAATTATATCTGGAAATTTGTCAAAACAAACATGCTTTAGATCTGCTAAAATGTATTCTATTAAGCTAAGAAATGTTCTATCATAAATTTTTAAACAAGATACAAAATCTCTTCTGAAATTGACCACCAATTTCATATCTTGAACCGATATCCATTTGAGTTTTACAAAAACTGTTGATAAATTTGTCTGCTTGCATAGATTTGCATTACGGTGTTCGTCTTTTGTGTACTCTTGACAGACAGAAAGTATCGCATTTAACAAATCATTTTGAATATTTTTAGAAGTACCATTAAATATTATCACATTTTCCAAGTGATCTAACATGCTAAAATTATTTTATTAGGCCTTTAAATACACCAGGATTGCTGGGGTCTTCTATTCGTCATGACATCACAAAGAAAGTTTAAATTCTACACAGAATTTAAGTGAATCAATACTGTAGGACAAAATGTATCTATTTTTGTCTATCTGTTCCTTTTGTTTATGAAGACCAACCCTACCGCCCTCGTTAAGTTGTTGTCTAATACTGACTTTGTCAAGGAACCTAAGCTAATTTCATTGTTTAAATGTATTCCAGATTGCACGTGTTGCTTTACTTTCATGCTTCAGTGTTTCAAATCTTTAACAGCTATTTTTGTCATCACCACCAAAAGGAACGATTCACTGCACAGCAACAAATCCAATCACATTTATTGTATAGCAAATGAGCCCAGGGTTCATAGAGCTTAGAGTTATCCGAAATTCGTCTTTCAGGATAAGGGAAAACCCCGGAAAAACCTTATCCAGGTAACTCATCCTGACCAAGATTCGAACTCGGGACCTCTTGAACATGAGGCAGACATGCTACCACCACACTACCGAGGCAGGCAAATTTGAGGTATTATTTGTACCACAAATATATTTGAGAGAAATTATTATTATTATTATTATTATTATTATTATTATTATTATTATTATTATTATTATTATTATAATTATTCTTAAGATATAAATAATAAGTATGTAGGTAAATATCACAGAATTTATGTAAGTAAAATTCTGTAAGATCTGAGAGTTGAGCATTTTTCCATAAACAAACGTTTCCACTGTCGGAAAAGAATGCACAATAGCAACTTTTCAGCAGAGGGACCCTAACAGTACAATATTTTATGACAGCCAAGAGAGGTCACCATGCCCACCCCTACATTCCAAAAGACAACTAATAAGAATTAAAAACGAAAAAGTTCACGTGAAGCCTTGAAGAGATGTATGTACAGTTAGGAACAAGAATTAGCAAGACAGAAGAAATTGATAAGAGTAATTATTAAAATAAACACTACTGAATATACCGCTTTATTTTCTTTCATCACATTGCCCTGAGATCTCCATTTCAATTTCTTGCTCTACAACTCTATATACTATAACGAGGGCCGTATTCCTAACAAAAATAGTGGGAGGACGTACACCTAAAATTTTTTCCAAATGCTGGAGAACTGATCAGAATTCTGCACTTGAAGATTCGCCTTCATGCTTTTGTCCTCAGCATGCGTGCAGCTTTTCTATCCATTCTTTTATGTAATCCTCTGGGTTCCACATATGTACTGGAGGTCGTTAATAGTCATAAACATTATTTGAATGTATTTTGAATGTAAGTATATATTTTGTATGTTTGTAGTATTTTGAATGTTAAGTTAAGAAAGGTAATGAATTAAAAAAGTATAAATAATATTATTAGTAAGGGGATTGCATCCCCCTCCGAAAAATAGTGGGGGGACAGCGTACATCCACGTTCTCCCTGCACTACAGCCCTGGCCTATTGTATTCTTCTTATACCTTCAACAAAATTTTTAAACAAATTTTATTTAGATTTTCTAGAAGTAGATACAAGAATAAGTTTTTTAAAGAATATTTTGTATAGAATAAGTAGAGGAAGTTAAATGAATGCAACACATCAGACTTGTTCCATCTTGTTATATCTAAGCTCTCATACAGACAGGACAACTGGCCCACATTCACTGAATGGACCAGTGTTATGAGAGGTGGAGACGACAGGAAGAATTCTTGGATCAATTAGCCAATGAAATGAACCACCAGACACTTCACATTTATTACCAACTCTGTGTGCGCTTGGGGCTATGCAATTCAGATACTGCTCACATTGGCACAACTCCGTCCTTTTAATAAGATAGTTTCATGCTTTAAACAAAAGCAAGTTCAACTGCTAGGAATGTATTTCTTTTATCATCACATATTATACAGAGAATTCACAAGAAACTCATCTTCTGAAGTCCGCTGAATCAAAAAATGCATTTTTACTTTTTCTACTACCTACCCATAATAAGCAGAAGATATCTTCTATTCCGCCTAAAAATTTGATACCAAGATTTAACTGATTTCTGAACAGTAACCTTTTGAATTACCTTCATTAAACTTTTCATAAAATTTACGTATTATTATTAATGACTGGTGAATGTTTATTAAATCTTCTTATCTCTTCTATATCTTCTATAAATGGATTAAATAGCACTGGATTAAGTTTGCACCATTGTCTAAATCCTGTATTATTCTTGTTCTCAGTAATTTCTCCCTTGGCTATTTTCAAACAACATTCATTATTTACATATGTCCTTTATATTCCTTATAAATGATTCACACAACCATTCTCATTCAGTTTCAGCAGAAGTGCCTCCCTGTTAACAGTATCAAAAAACATTTTGAAACTATATAGAATAAAAAGAAGTATTTCAGAAAGTGGAGTGCCATTGTTACTAAAATTAGGCAGGTGAGTCAACCTTGTAAAGTCTGTTTACCCAATGCGTGTGCAGTTCCCAGTCAAAGGGACCTCAAAAGACGGGACCCTCCCCTCCACTAATGACCGTCATAAATCTATCTCCACACTTCAGAAATGGAACACTGACGTTGGGGACCAATAGCCGCCCCCATTTGTTGAAAATGACAGTTGCATGTCTACTCCGCGTGGAGTCTCAGTTGCCAAATTTCCAACTTCCAGTTGTTCTGTTTCATTAGGTGCAAGACGGTGATGTTAAAATGTTGCAACATTGTAGAAAGGACCGTCAGGAGGAGGGTCCATGTTGTAAAACGATTATTAGGGGTTGTCAAAGAAAGCGGCCGCCCTGCACTTGCGTTGGATAGACAGACTTTATATACTTTTCTGCACTTACAAGTTTTTTATGAAGACTAGTTTCTGGGGACTTCTCCCCTATCGTCAGTTCTGTGGTTGACTGATGATGCATCTGGTGTCTGCATCTGGCTTGGTGTCGTGCTGCCATCTAATGTCCTGGTAAGTTTGATGACGCCATCTACCGCGGGAATTTCAATAATAATAAATATTAATATTATTAGTAAGGGGATTGCGTCCCCCTCCGAAAAAGTGGGGGGACAGCTTACATCCACGTTCTCCCTGCACTACAGCCCTGGCCTATTATATTCTTCTTATACCTTCAACAAAATTTTTAAACAAATTTTATTTAGATTTTCAAGAAGTAGATACAAGAATAAGTTTTTTAAAGAATTCAATAAGAATAATTTTTTAAAGAATGCGGTAGATGACGTCATCAAACTTACCAGGACATTAGATGGCAGCACGACACCAAGCCAGATGCAGACACCGGATGCATCATCTGTCAACTACAGAACTGACGATAGGGGAGAAGTCCCCAGAAACTAGTCTTCATAAAAAACTTGTAAGTGGAGAAAAGTATATACAAGGTTGACTCACTTGCCTAATTTTAGTAATTTTGAAACTAGTTTGTACAACTGTGAATAGAGAAAATCATTGAATGCAATGTGTCAGGTTTATAAGTTTCATGCATCCACATGCATATGAACTTAAGATGAAACTTAGAATAAAAAAGTACACATTTATACAGAAATTGCAAGTTAGTCAACAGTTCTTAAATTCTAAATTTAAATTCATTTTTCTCAAAAGGTGTATATTGCTTTCTCTTGATGGTTTTTACCCGCAGTGGCAATTTTAATGTACAGCGCACCCATTTTTAAGAAGCTGAACTAGTTTCAATTATCTCCAATGTACTTTTGTGTTAGGCAGTGTGTTTGTGTTCAATTTACTCCACTTTAGGTCTCCATTTTTCCCTTAAATCTTTCACCCAAGATACACGTATTAGTTGAACATATGATTATACATTGAGCCTAATGCAAATGCACTGCAGAATCATTTACAATTAATTTTTGAAATTTGCATAATATATTTAAAAAATAGCCTCACCTCTAACGCTTGCAATATGCTTTATGATCTTCTGGGGGTAACCTCCCTCCACCAAGCAGTGACTGAACCATTTCTGAGGTGGAAGTATCCAGATACCACAGTCCATTACTTCTAATGTTAAGGGGATGATGTGGATGACAATACAATGAAAGGACCTATAGATATACGTGAACTTTGAACAACAATGGACCTTTAGGATGGTTCACCTGATCTAGTCAGAAGTAAAGGCTTGGATAGGGCCCACTTAAAATTGCTACCCCAGAGCACAGAATCAAACAGAAGCTCAACTAAAGAACCACTGAGCTACCCAGCACCATTTAGCATAAAGGTAAAATTAAGATAATAATAAAGTCATGTAAATTTATAAAACTATAACCTTATATTAAATGGGTACAGATTTTCAACATTAAGGATAGTATTAAATATTACAAATAGAAGCATTATAGAAGCAACAGGATCAAATACAAGAGTGTGAGTATGTGGTGTTTTAGGGCCCGTCGACATCAAGGTCATTTGGGCACGAAGTCAACACTAAAACCTAAAAGCTACAAAAATTCAGCTAAAAAGGTAAAATATAATAAAACACTCAACTGCTAAAAGGACATTAAAAACGATCTAGACTAATAATTTAAAAACTCTAAAAGTAATAAATATAAAATACAAGTCATACTTGTTTATTAAAACCGATTTTAAAAACAAACCGCCGTGCCTTATCCACGGCCACTGGGTCGTCACCTAAAACACCGTGCAAGTTAGTCTCCAAGCCCAAAGACTGGCGAACGCGGGCGTACTGCGGGCAATCCAGCAGTACATGCCGCACAATGAGGCGTACTGCACATGGAGCACACACAGGGGCCGGTTCCCCTCTTAACAAATGGCCATGAGTCGCTCGTGTGTGCCCAATTCTCAGCCGGGTGAGTATCACCTCGGCTCGCCGGTTATCCCTGCAGGAAGTTAGCCAGGGTTGTACGCTCTTCTTTATTGCCCAGAGTTGTGTGCCTTCCAAAGCTGTCCAGGAGTGCTGCCAAGCAGATAGGATTTGGCGACGGAAAAAACGTTGCACATCCTTCAGATACAAGAGAAGGAAGAGGAAAGGAAGGGGGAGAGTCAGTCACTAAACTGCTGAGGAAGAGGGCGAATGTCCTGGAAAACGTTCCAGCATTTTAAAAATAATAAGTGAAGGTGAGTGTAAACAAGTGTGACTCAACAAAACTTCAACATTAAGGATAGTGTTTGAGACAAAATTTTTAAAATTGTATTCATTAATTTCTTACCTTTCATTTTGAATTATGAACTTACTCCCATTTCAATCAAATCTCTTTCCACATTTCTAAAAAAATACACATTTTGGGACTTCCTGAACAACAAAAAATAAATAAAAAAGTCTGTGTGCAAACTGTGTAACTCAAAACAAAGAGTTGTTTAAATAGAAAATTTGGTATTTAGGTTCAGCATCTTCGAAAGGTGTGACATGTTTTTGAAGAAAATCCCCCACCACAGACTACATTTTATATGGACCATTTTCCAAAAATATTGATTTTCTCAAAAATGGTTCTGATGATGCTGATCAAAATACCATATAATTGATATCTTTTTATGACAAATAAAATGTTTATGTTAAATTTTCTGGAAATGTTATCAGAAGTCCTTTTTGTTCTTAAGTTTGCATAGCTGGTAAACTGCAAAAGACAAAAAATCTTACTGCACAGATGATGTTGATTTCATTAAACAGGAAAGTTTATATCAAATACACTTTTTGTGAAGTGAATCATTACTGAGGTATTCATTTTTCTTTGTTTAAATTTTCTGGTACTTACAATTTTCTCAAATAGGAGGTTGTTATTTGTTTACTTATGTCCTGGACATGTAAATAGAATAGAACCTCAAATTCATCACATAGCCACTAGATCTTAAAGGGTTTGACCATTTCTTAGGCTCACTGTATTCCCCTTTTCCCACTGAACTTACAAAGGAATTCCTGCAAATGCTTAGCTCAATTAATATGAAGTAGATAGAAGAACTATTCTCTACGAATAGTTTGTTGAATATGTGGAGAAAGGCATGTGAAAATAGAACATAGATTTTATTATACTTTACACAACCTACAAACGTTAAGCCGTGGCTAAGAATAGTGGAAGCTTGAGAAGAACAGCATAAACACTAATGAAAATAATGAAAAAGCTTCAGGCAGCTTGTGTTCTTAAAATTTGAACCAAGAACCTCCTGAATACAAGTAACAATATGACCCTTAATTGCTTCCCTTTCTAGCTGACATTGTCCAACTAAGAAAGGGAGGAAAATTTTTCCTTCTGCAACAGTAAGTTATGTACACTATTACGTATGAAGCAATAATTAGCACACAAGATAATAATGAAACTTAACAGCGAGTTTGTGAAAGCAAAAAGAAAGAAAGCAGCACCCTTATAAATTGGTTGTTCTGATTTGCATGCTAATTAAGTTTGCAATATTCTTATACATAAAATTCATTATGTTTGTGTATGTTCCTCATATGCTTCTATAGCATTGCATCAATTTCCAAACGAACGTGACATACAAAACCTTTGACACAAGGTGAAAATTACTGTGTAGCTTAGAGCTACAAATTCCACTCCAATTTGCGCTATTAATTAATTAATTTTATGATATAACCCAAGACAACACAAGCATGCTGTTATCAACAGTTTAACTTACAGGTTGGTTAATGTACCTTTAAACAATATGGAATATATCAAAGAGTACAATAATATCATTCACACTGCAGAATACAATGGATTCAGTGCTGAATTGGTCAAAAAGAAAATTGATAATTTCAAAAAACAAAGATGCAAACAAGTAACTACTCTTTCCCCAATCAGCAATGAAACTTCATACAGAAAATTTACAGAGCTACACACCTTTCCCAAAAAGTCTTCAAAGAGCACAATATTACTTTGGCCCCACAGAACAAATTTAGTGTACAACAACTTTTGAAATTACATAATACAAAGGAGATACCCAAAAACAAAAATCAGGTGTGGACCGATAAACTGCAAAGGCTGAGACAACTTTTACATTGGAAAAACAAAAAGGAACTTGAACATTACGATAAAAAAGCATTTTAGGAGCATCAGGAACAAAGAAATAGATAAATTGGCAGTAACGTACCATTTTTGGAAGGAGAATCATGATATAGAACGAGAAATTCACTTATTAAAAAGTGTCCAAGGTCCAGCTGCATTCATCACGTGGGAAAAAGTCTTCATAAAGAAATATGAAAGAAAATTGTTTAATTTCAACACTACCTTTGATGAAAACCCAAACTTCAAGTTCATCAAGATACCGACAGAGACGCACTGTCCCCTCCAATGAGTTCACCAAACCAACATCCATTAGTCGACAACAGCTGATGATGTTAGGAAGATCCCAACGAAATGCATTCTAGGTAAATACTAGCAATAAATGGAGCATTGAGTATTAGTTCGACTCAAAATTATATTAATTTTGTGCTTCATTGTATCATAGTCCTTACACATTGCAATAATAAATACAGTTTGATTCAGAGGAGGTGACAGCTCTCGAAATAAGCGCTGAAGATTAAACGAGTTCATCTTCTGTTGTTAGGAGAGGAAACATCAGACTTATTGCGAGGCGCAGATGGTAACTTAGCAAGATGTTCTTTAGCCTTGTCACCGTGTTGTTAAATTCGAGTGGATGAATAGTTCATTATATTAATTAGTATTTTTAAATGCATGTGTGTGAGTGTGTGCTTGATCTGTGATTATGAAAACATTCAACTCTTTCCGTTGTTTAAGGACTATGATACAATGAAGCACAAAATTAATACAATTTTGAGTCGAACTAATACTCAATGCTCCTTTATTGCTAGTATTTACCTAGGACGCGTTTCGTTAGGATCTTCCTAACATCATCAGCTGTTGTCGACTAATGGATGCTGGTTCAGTGAACTCCTCGGAGGTGATAGGTGCGTCTCTGTCGGTAACTTGATGAACTTGAAATTTGGATTTTCTTCAAAGGTAGTATCGAAATTAAACAATTTACTTTCATATTTCTTTATAAAGATTTTTTCCCACGTGGTTAATGCAGCTGGACCTTGACACTTTTTAGTACGTGAATTTCTCGTTCTATGTCATGATTTTCCTTCCAAAAATGGTACGCTACCGCCAATTTATCTATTTCTTTATTCCTGATGTTCCTAAAGTGCTCTTTAAGCCTAATGTTCACGTTCCTTTTTGTTTTTCCAATGTAGAATTTGTCACAGTCCTTGCAATTTATCCGGTACACTCCTGATTTTTTGCCTGTGGGTATCTCCTTTGTATTATGTGATTTCAAAAGGTGTTGTACACTAAATTTGTTCTGTGGGGCCAAAGTAATATTGTGTTCTTTGAAGACTTTTTGGAAAAGGTGTGTAGCTCTGGGATGATACGTAAATTTTCTGTATGAGGTTTCATTGCTAATTGGGGAGAGAGTAGTTACTTGTTTACATCTTAGTTGTCTTTTGAATTTATCTATTTTCTTGTTGACCAATTCAGCAGTGTATCCATTGTATTCTGCAATGTGAATGATATTATTGTACTCTTTGTTATATTCTATCTTGTTTATATTAACCAGCCTGTAAGTTAAACTGTTGATAACAGCATGCTTGTGTTGTCTTCGGTTATATCCATCTGATTTTATGAAATTTTCTGTGTGTGTTTCCTTCCTGTGTATGCCAAATTCAAGTTTATTATGTTTTCTGGTAAGTTTCAAATCTAAGAAAGGGATTTCATTGTTTGTCGCTTTTTCTATGGAGAATTTTATTGCAGGATTTTGTAAATTAAGTAGTTTTAATGCATCATCCACTTGTTTCTCATTTATTATTGCCCAAATGTCATCCACATATCTGTACCAATACTTAAAAATTAATGGGAATGCCTTTGTGATGTGCGTTTCCAAAAAGCTCATGAAGAGTCTGCCAAAAATGGGGACAATGGGTTGCCCATAGATAGTCCTGATTTTTGTTTGAAAATTTTTTTATTGAATGTAAAAAAGGACTGTTCAATGCAAATGTTGGTTAATTGAAGGTATTCCTCTATGATGTTTTGGTCTATTTGTAGGGACTGAAGCCATGTTTGAATGTACTCTATGAGTTTGTCTCTCGGAACACTTGGGAACAAGGAGATTACATCAAAAGATACCATTCGGTCGGTGGGAGAAAATTGTAGATTTTTAGTTTTGTTGATCAATTCCAACAAATTTTTAATACTGTGGCTTTTGAATTTTGGTAGCTCCTTAAATTTTTTGTTTAACCATTTGGATAGCTTGTAGTGTTTATGTTGTTAATCATTGGGCGCATCTTATTTCCTGTTTTATGAATTTTGGGTAGTCCATATATGTTAGCTACTGTAGGGTTGTCTGGTTTTAAACTTTGTTTACTTTCTTTTGGTATGATTGTTTTATCCTTCCACACTCCAAAAGAAAAGACCCAAATGATCGCAACGAGCCGACTTAGATAGTTTCAATGAGGCCATTGTTCAATGAACGGTCAATGAATTCTATATTATGAGAAGCAAAGAACTACATTAAGGAAGCTGCATGCCAAGTTACAAGATTCCATTGATTTTTAAGGAAGTGTGTCTGCTCTAAGAAGAATACTTCTGAGGTTGGACTTTAAGTGGAGGAAAACTAAAACCAACAGACGAGTTTTAATGGAGTGCCATAAGATCAGAGTAAAGCGACTTCATTACCTCAGGATGATACAGCAATACCAGAATGAAGGCTGACCTATTCTATACATGGATGAAACTTACATTCATACTTCCCATACCTCAACACATGGTTACAGTGATGACAGTATCCAAAGGCCAATGTCTTCATTCATGCTGGAAGAAAACAAGGTTTTATCTCCAATACATATGTTCGATTTAAGTTTCATCAAAAGACTGGTGATTATCATAGCAACATGAACTATGCAAACTACCAAAAATAGCTGAAGGAGTGACTCATACCCAACCTGCATCTAAATTTTGTTCTAGTAGTGGATAGTGCCCCTTACCACAACGTTCTTCTTTACCTTCCCTAATTGTATCACTATCATGGTTTTAGGGGATACTTTTTCCTCTCTCACTTTTAAGGTCGGGCCAGCGGAACCGAAGCTTTGGATCCTATAGCAAACCAAAATAGGTGATCAGTCCAGTGCCTGGTGTGAAAGTGAAGGAAGTGGATGATATATATATATATATATATATATATATATATATATATATATGAGTGCGAGATGAATGATAGGAAAGATGATGATGGAGCAATTGGTGCAATGCTGACGGGGGAAACCTGAGGACCTGGAGAAAACCCGTCCCAGCATCATGTTGTCCACCGCAAATCTCACTTTGTGGTCACCTGAGATCGAACTCGCGCCATGTTGGTGAGAGCCAAACAGTCTAAACACTCAGCCATGGTGCGGTCTACCACAATGACCTTCATAAAATACCCACTTTCAGATCCATAAGAGATGTAATGATAGATTGGCTTAGGCAAAAACCTTTCAACAGAACACTTCCATGCCATTAACTTCTCTACTTTTCTCAATCCTGAAATTTACAACTTAATTATCCATTTAAATGTCACACACAACCTACAAAATAAGATAGTCTTCTCCACCAACATAATCATAATATTTTGCGTCTAGCTCTTTATCATCTAGAATTGAACCCCAATGAACTTATTTGGGCTACTGTAAAAAACTACGTGGCTAATAAAAATGTTATGCTCAGAATGGAGGACATAATTCACCTAGCTAATGACTAATTTGCCAACATTTCAGTAGAAGATTAGTAAGAAAGGTGTAGGCATGTGAAGAAAATTGAAGCAGAATATATGCAGATTGGATGTGGGACAGGAGATCGTAATTCACTTGGGAGAGGACAGCGATAATTCTTCTACAGACTCTTCAAGTGGGGAGGAAGAAGACGACTTTGAAACTGATGAAGCAATAGGAGATGAAGCGGACACAATAAGATGACTGCGCTACATCATGGACTGCAACAGCACATATCACATCAAACCAGCCCCAAGGTAAGGGTTGTTTTTTACTCAGCTTGCGGTGAGATAAGACAGCTAGGGCCGTCTGCATGCTACCCCCTCAACACACACACTACTCCCTCCCCCTCCACTGTGCATTGGATTGCCACATCTGAGTGAAATTGTACCCAGTTTCCCTGAAATCATAAGTGATTAAACACATGATAATAATAAAAAAAAAGCAACTTTGAAACAAATAAGTATATTGGTTTGATCACAAAAAGGATTTCGCACAAAATAATTTTATATATCAAACTTGTTTTGAAAAACTTTACACTTTTTATGATATTCATTTCTTTATAAATGTAGGCAATTTACTTCAACATTTATGTCTTTATCCGGAAAAAATTTTAAAATGATATTTTGGGTAGTTCCTGTGATAACTTTAAAGTGGTCTTTAGATAAGGCAAACTTAACATTGACTGCATAAGATGGTTAGTTTCTCTTTAACTTTTATAGGACAAATAAAACTACAGTAAAACCTCGTTAATCTGGACCAATTGGGGCTTAATGTTGTCCAGATTATCTGAAGTCTGGATTAGGTGAAATACATACCACAGGGAAAAACTGTGAATCAAATTAGAGTATGTACCGTATAATTTTATTAGAATGTAATATACAATAGGCCCACCTGATTTTAATTACACATTCTTTATATATTTGGTTTGAAGAAACTATCAATTTTCTTTTGTGGTTTATCATACATCTATTCCACAATGAGATCATGAAGACTCCTCATATGATGGTAGTATGTGGAAATGTAATCTCAGAAACTAATTGTAGTTGGTTTATTAATACTCGTCACTTACTTGTTTATATTTATGAGAGACTAGTTTCAAAGACATTCGCCTCCATTTTCAATCTCTTTCCAACTGGCATCTGTTGTCTGCTCTCTCTCTCTCTGGTGGTGGAACTATGAACTTCTTTGTCAAATTATCTACTGGTGGGAACTTTGAAATCCCACCAGTAAATAATTTGACAAAGAAGTTCATAGTTCCACCACCAGAGAGAGAGCAGACAACAGATGCCAGTTGGAAAGAGATTGAAAATGGAGGCAAATGTCTTTGAAACTAGTCTCTCATAAATATAAACAAGTAAGTAACGAGTATTAATAAACCAACTACAATTATTAATTTTTAGATGAGTCGTATTTATTACACATCAGCTGCACTTTCGTACCTATTTTGAGGACATGTTTCGCAAATCATCATTTGCATCTTCGGCTCTTATGCGACTAAAGCTTGATCCAGTGGTGTGGGTAATTCTAGGGTTGCTGCTGCCATCTGTTGATTTAGTGATGAACTTAAATGTGGGATTCTCTTCTGGCGGGATTTCAAAGTTCATTAGTTGGTTTTTATGTTTTTCTATGTATATTCTCTCCCATATGACGAGTTCACTATGTTTTTGTACGTATTTTAGTAATTCTGTGCTATCTACTAGAAAGAAAGAACACTTCAGGCACTTAAGATACAAAAATATTGATAAATCCGCAATAGCAGCTCATTTCTGGTCTGAAAATCATGAAATTGAAGATACGAAAGTGAAGCAGATGTGTAATAAATACAACTCATCTAAAAATTAATAATTATTTCGCTTCACTGTGGTGTTCCAATACAGTTAAATCTCAACAACTACAATTAGTTTCTGAGATTAATTTTGACGTCACTGTTACTAAATTCCTCCAAACATATATATGTGGAAATGTGTTTATTATCAGTTTCTTCGACAGTCTATTTATTACACAATTCAGATGCTGTTTAACCTCATTTATCACTTTTGACTTTCCGAAATCGACATCCTCAGCCTCAGATTCACTCCTAATTTCCCTTGCATTTCTTACACTTTCTGCAATTTCTTTGTCAGTCATGTTGTGATAACTTGGATTATCTTCATCTCCATCCAGCCTTTTTTCAAACTCGTCTACTGTGACAGCTTTATCCACGCCTGCAACCAGGATTAGTTATAAGAAAGAAATCTCTTCCCCTTTACTTAAAAAGTATAATAGCTTCTGTATAAGTGGGAGGGTTTCATATGCTTTTGCTGTACTTCTCCGCACCTTATTAGAAATTACATTCTATACAGTTTAACTTCAACAGTTCTTTTCAATAGGATATTGCAAAGTACTGACCTGACTGTGGACAGTATTAGTTTGCTGTACATTGGATAGCTCTTCCTTGGTAACTCCTCTAATTGGTGTAGATTCAAAAAGATCCACTGAATCCCAACATCCAGCTATAAAGGTAATAGAATAACATCAGTTTAAAGTTAATGATATTAATTTCCAAAATAAATAATTTGGGCACATTTTGTTAAAAAGAGAGATGTAGGAAGGGAAAATAAGGAAAACAATAGCATGTAAATCTGCTCATTATAAAAGTGTGCAACACTACAGAACAAAGTCTCTGATAAAACTCTTTCTGATGAGCACATAAAATTTTTGAAAATAGTCAAAGATTAAATCCCTTACCTTACCAACTAACGAGCCATTATATAAAGATAATTATCTGAGCCTTTCCAGGCATGTACTGTAATATTTTTATTGTTACTTAATGAAAAATAATAAATTGTTTACCAGAACTAAAGTTATCAATTCTTTTAAACATAATGGCTAACCTTTTATTGCAAAAGATAATGTGTCTCTTTTTTTTTAAGAATACCTGTAAATAACACAAAAAACTTTTCCTCTTTAACATAAGTTTGTTTAGCTACAGACTGGACTAACAACTATTCTCATGGTGCCATGATAATTATGTATGGCTACCATGCTGCAGGATATCAATTCATTTCTCTGAGAGTATTGAAATTTACCTAATCCTCCAGGTTGAGGGTTTATGTAATGGACCAACTCCCCATTCATAGTAAAAAATGCAAAATGCTAAAAGGCCAAACAATAATAAGCAGAATGGTCTAAATAAGAAGAAAGAAGTGAGGAAATAAATTGGGAAAAATAACAAGGTGTATTATGTGTTTCAAATGGGAAGGTGTTTGTCCTTGAGCGCTACTAGGTGAGCAACCAATCGGAGTCCTGCGGTGTTGTCATATTGCATTCTCCCTATGCGGTGTGCGACGAGCACCAAACTAATCAATCTCTAATAAATACTATTCCCGCTAGGACAAAAATTCAGATTTTGCAAAAACTGATCCATGAGGAAGGAGAGAGTAATGTATTTCACATAACCATAAAAACCCCTTATTTTTAGCTCAAATAGTTTTCTTAATGCAAATAAATAAAGTAGATGCCATTATATTATAACAATGCATTGCGACGTAAGCACTGTAATGAATATCATTACTGGTTGGCATGTATGCGTGAACATATATTTGAAATTACTCAGAACTGAAACGTAAATATTTGACATGATATAGTAAAAGAAATATGTACTTTGAATAAGCCAAGGTGTTTGTTAAATTTGACGAGAGGAAACGATACACTTCTTGCTAGTCTGGCAGAATGTGTATGGTCACATTATATCTTTGTTCATGAATGGTTCGTAATTTCTATTTACTCTAGAGTTCAAAGCAGCATTATTCAGTCACTCTTACATGAAAAAGTGTATCAGCTGGAATAGTGAGACATGATCCACCTTCCGCCCCTTACGGGTTAAGAATATAATAAAGGAAGTATAGAACTGTTAAAATTTGACCTGTTAAAATCCTGCTAGAACAATCCAATAGAGTTAATGTGGGCTCAAATTATGTTGCAAACAGAAATAATATTTTTAAACTGACTGACATTGAATGGCTTATTCACAATGAAACTGACAAGGAACACAACAAGACTGGGAAAACTGCGTGAGACATAAGATAAACTACAAGAAGACGACTTTTGGAAAGAAATAGTATGCAACGAGATTTTGGAACCTATGATCATAAATTTGCAGTACTCAGACGTTGAAGACAATGACAATGACAAATTATCTCTTAACGCTAGTAACATTCACAGCTATACGGATGCACCGCTGGTATTTTCGTTGGATTAGAAAAATAAGTAATTTGTAAACTATAATTAAATTTAAACTAAATATTTAAAACATTTGTGTAATATACAAATATTCATGTTGCAATTGTGATTACAGCAACTGCATTATTATAAAACTTTGGAAAATTCAGTTTGCGTTCCCATACGTCTAGCGGCACAAAGACTCGCAAATGTGTGAGAGAGAGGGAAATATAAAAAGAGTGGGGATAACAAGATGACAACGGTGAAGGTTCTAACGCATCTGATTGGTTACAGGCGAGAACTCTTCCCATCCGAAACACATAATAGTCACTTTAACCAAAACAAAGAGAATAGAGCAAGGAGTTAAAAATGTATTATCAAAATTGTAAGGTGCTGATATATGGCTAATCATACAAAATTAATGACAACAGAAATGGACTTTCTGGCAGAGAACAGCAAGAATTTCTAGAAAGGACAAAATATAAAATAATACTATTGGAAATATTATGGAAGAATAATCAAAGATATTGGCTGAAATTACATTCAAACAATTGCAATGGTATGATCATGTAGGAAGCATGTCTGAGGACAGAATGTATTGGAATGGATACCACCAAGGAAATACTAACAGAGAAAGGCCTATCGTAACATCATGCATGCAATAAGCAACTTGAATATAGAAGATGACTTAACAGAGAAGAATGGAGAAGGAAGATTGAAACACATCAAAAAGTTGATTTATATAATGTGGTAAAGATTTAAGTACTTTGTATCAGTTAATTTATAAGATAACAGAGTCGTGAACCCAGGGAAACTGAAACATCAGCTACAATAATTGATCACATCATAACTAACTTATCTCCAGGTAATTACCGGAAGAAAGTAGTACACAGTCACCTATCAGACCACCATGCGACTGAAATTGACCTTGTCCCAATATTTCAAAAATATTTTATAGAATTTAGGAATTTAAATAATGCAAATGTTAATGGCTGTGTAATTTGTTAAAAACTGAAACATGGATGGAAGTATATAATGAGAGGGATGTAAATAAAAAATGGGAAATATTTTGTAAGACTTGAAGCTTTCATGGCGAGCATTACTAATCAAGGCTTCGCGGGTGATCAGCCGTGTCAAATTAATAAACAAATAAATTACTTAATACATAAATTAATAAACAAATCAATTTGACATGGCTGATCACCCACAAAGCCTTGATTGGAATATATTTTATCAGATTAAATTTAAAGGGAGTCGATTAATGACACTAAACAACACTTACTTTTAAATTTTTCCGGAACATGTTTCAGATACTTTGCCTCTACCCTCAGCCGGCCATCGACTGGTTCTCATTGGTGCAGTTGACGATATTTTGTCATAGGTCTCCTCTGGTGGCGGTTCAAGGAACTTGCTGAACAAATCTTTCTGGTGGATGTCGAAATTGAATACTTTGTTCCTATTTTTTGAAATGAAGATTTGTTCCCATGTGGATAGTTCTTGTTTTCCTGATGTATGTTTTAGTAGTTTTGGTTCTGGATTTATGTTGTGGTTTTTTCCCCAAAAATATGTGGCAACGGCTGATTTTTCTAATTGTTTATATTTTATGTTTCTAAAGTGTTCCTTTGCTCTTGTTTCTAAATTTCTTTTGGTTTTTCCACTGCATTCAATTTGATATATACCAGATTTTTTGTTAGATGGAATGGCATCTTTGATGTTTGAGCAAATTAGGTTTTTTAAGGAGAAATGGTTGACTGGTGTTAATTGAATGTTTTGTTTTTTGAAGACTTTTTTGAATTTATCATAGGCCCATGGATGGTAAGTGAATTTTTTGAAAATCATGTTAGTTTCTGTAGCTGAGAGGGTTGTGTTTTCCTTTATTAGCTTCTTCTTTTTTGCTAAGTTCACTTTTTTGTCTACTAAGGATTTGGGAAGGTTATTTTTTTGTGCTATTTCAATTATTTTGTTGTATTCTGTTTTGTATTCTTCTGCTGTGAGAGGGATGTTTACCAGTCTGTGTGCTAAACTATTGAAGATTGCCTGTTTGTGGGATCTTGGGTTGTAGCCATTAGCTTTTATGTAGTTGTCTGTCTGTGTTGGTTTTCTGTAAATGCCAAAGTTTAGTCTGTTTTTATTTCTCATTATTTTTAGATCAAAAAATGGTAAATACTCATCATTTTCTATTTCTACAGTGAACTTGATGCTTTTTTCTTGGATATTTAAAAGTTTTAGTGCATCACTGATGTGTTTTTTTGGTACTATTGCAAAGATGTCATCTACATATAGTTGCCAGAGTTTGAACATCCAAGGGAAACTTTTGGAGATCCTTATTTCTAATGCACTCATGTACAGATCGGCCAGGAAGGGTGATAAGGGGTTGCCCATTGCTAACCCTGAAGTTTGGTGGAAATATTTTGTTTGAAACTGGATGAAATTTTGTTCTATGCATAATTTGGTTAGTTCGATGTAATCTGAAATTTCAGGTGATGCCATTCCAAGTGATTTGAGCCATTTTTCTATCAACGGTGGGAGTTGATTTACTGGTATGCTGGGAAACAGTGATTTAACATCAAACGAGACTAGTGTGTCCTCTTCTTTTAGTTCAGTATCCTTAATGTGTTCTATAAGTTCATAGGTGTTTTTGATGCTTAGGATGTCGAATTTTGGAAATGAGTTGAATTTGTTTATTAGCCACTTTGCAAGTTTGTATGTTGATGAATTTATACTGCTAACTATAGGTCTCATTGTTATGGATGGTTTGTGTATTTTGGGTAAGCCATAAAGTCTAGGTAAGGTTGGGTTATCCGGTTTAACTGTATATTTGTTTGGTATTATGCTTGATTTTGCTATTGTTTTTTTCAAATGACTGTATGCAAGTTTTTAGAGGATTTTTGTTAATGATTTCATATTCATTGTCAGTTAGCATTTCTTCCATTTTTTTTAATATAATCTGATTTTTCCATTATGACTATCTTATTACCTTTGTCTACCTTTTTTTTTTTTTTCTTACTTAACTGATTTTTCATTATTTCGTTTATTTTCTTATCTGTTTTCATAGTTTCACAAATATTCACTATACACATAAACACCATGCCCAAGGCGGGACTCGAACCCGTGACCCTCTACGCGGCGGAACGCTAGAGACATACGCTTTAGCGACCATGGCTACGAGGGCCGGCAAGCCTTTGTGTATATAACGTTTTTCTGTTTCAAAGAATGGATAGTATTATGTTTTCTCTTCTGAAAGGATCTGTTCTTTATTTCCTCCAAAATATTTTCACAATGGCTTTTTACTGAATTTTGTTTGGATCCTGGTAGAACTTGTGTTGAAATGTTGAGTGTCATTAATCGACTCCCTTTAATTTAATTTATAACAACACTGTTTTCAACACTTCCAAGAAAGGAATTTTATCAGATATTTAACTATTACTTAGATATAGCATGCCCAAACATCGTTAAGAGATTTTCTAACAAAAACAGGTTACGATGGACAAATAAAAACATAGTACTTACCAAAGCTAAATTGAAAGAGTATTACAATGACTATAAAACTACTAATGATGGCAAGTATAAACAGCAGTATCTTGCTTTTAAAAAAGAGTATAGCCATTGATTAAGATTACTAAATCAAATCATATAGGAAGGGAAATAGAAAACTCTAAATGTATCTCAAAAACAGTTTGGAAAATTATCAATACTGAATGCAGTAAAATAAAAAAAGGCCCCGAAAGCATAACCTTATCCGATAAGGGTGAAATAGTGACTGACCCTTTAACTATAAGTAATATTTTCAACTTAAATTTTATAAATTGTATCACTCATCAGCTAAAAACCAAAGACGTGACAACAAAACCCACTAGCGACAAAAGATACATTAGCAACTCCATCTACATTAGGGAAATAACCAAAAAACATAAATGGAATGAAAAACAAAAACGCTACTGGAAATGATTGCTTATCTGCAGCCTTATTAAAACAATGCACCCCTGTCCTACTAGAACTACTGTTACAAATGATTAACTCGGTGATTACAACTGGAATATACCCGGATTATTTATAAAACGCTTCTGTTAAACTTATACATAGAAAAGAAGATAGGAGTCTGTAGGAATTTATAGACCAATAACACTAGTATCCGCCCTGTTGAAAGTAATTGAAAAAATCATAGTATACCAAGTTACATATTTTTTAAATAAATACGGGTTATTCAGTGACTTTCAGTGTGGATTTAGAAAAAAATAGATCAACTATAGATGCTATCACTGCATAAATTGAATATATTATTGAGAATCTAGACAACCAAGTAAAATGCAATTGTATATTACTAGATCTAAGTAAAGCATTTGGCAGTGTAGATCATGACATACTATTGGATAAACTGTATGATTGTGAAATAAGAGGAATCACCTACAACTTAATGAAATCATACTTGACAAACAGAACATAGCAATTAAAAATTACTCAGGTTACAGATCGTCATTTTAGGAGTTACTACTCAAACTTATTAACAGTTAAGTGTGGCGTTCCCCAAGGTTCAGTCCTTGGTCCTCTTTTATTCATTTTATATATAAATGATTTCATAAACATTACAAATGGTAAAATCGTTATTTATGCAGAAGATACAAAAGTAATAAATGTAGGCAGTAGTGTACCACTTTTAGAGAACATTATGAAACATAATATTAACTGTATAACTGAGTATTTAAATACAAATCATCTGATTATTAATGCACAGAAAACAAATTTATACAGACCCAGCAGAATAAAACTGTCACAAGTATAGTTGTTACGGTAAGTGAAAAATTTATAAACAAGATCGATTGCGCTAATTTTTGGGGAGTCATATTCCATAGAAATCTAGTCTGGGATAAACATATAGAGAAAATTGATAATAAAATCAGCTCAGGCCTATATGTTTTACAGAAATTGTCAAAAATAGTTAACATACCAAAACTAAAAATCATATACTATGGACAAATACACCCTCATTTAGCATATGGCATAACCATTTGGGCACAGAATGCAAAAAAAAAGAAGTATACAAATAGGATTTTCAGCTTACAAAAGAGAGCAATTAGGATCATGTTAGGTTTAAAACAGATGAACTATGTCGAGAAGCATTTAGAAAGCTTACAGTCCCTATATTTGAAGTAACAATGCTTGCAAAAACAAAATTTATAAGTCAGAAAACAAATAGTCAAATACATTACATAGAAAATAAAGCTAGCTACAGTGAAGCAATAAATATTACACAAATATAAATATTTTGTAATAGTCAAATACATAATTATGGAACTAGGGTAATCAATAAATTTCATGCTCTAGTTGAGAGGATTGAACTGTACAAATCCAAACCGAGTTTTGCAGCTTGTTACTTGTAGAATAAATTGCCAGAGGAAATAAAAGGTATACAGATGACAAATAGATTTAAAGGTAGTTGAATAATACACTTGAAGAATACTTAAGCAGTTAAATGAAATTGTAAATCAGTAAATGCCCAAGTCATGTGTATGATTTATGGGAAGAATAAAAAACTTGAAACTTGTAGAGAAAATTGCATTTTTTCTTTAGAAACATTGCTGTTAAATGTAATATTTAGGAAAATTCAAGTTATGCAGTATGGAATGTCTTATAAATCTCCATATTCAGCCTTCTGATCATCTACTTGGTTTTCCCAATAACTACAGTTAATGGCAAAACAAAAATGAAATCTCCTAGTTAGTACTAATATTCAACGAGTTATTAAATTTTTTAAATTCTGAGAACCTTAAAATTCTAGAAGCTGTTAGGGAGTGTTATTTTAAATATGTTTTATGCTATGTGTGTTTGGAGGAATTTAGTAACAGTGACGTCAAAATTAATTGTAAAAACCATTTGTAGTCAGTTTATTGACACTCGTCACTTACTTTTCTTATGTTATTGAGGGACTAGTTTCAGAGGCTATTGCCTCCATTTTCAACCTCTCTCCAACTAGCATCTGTTGTTATCTGCTCATGACATTGATCCAAATCCAAAATTATCAAAAGGAGTGATAAACCAAAATAAACTAACAACATGGGAGAACATATTCATATGGAAAAATAAGGACTGCGTAATGAACTTAGAAATCCCACCAGTAGATAATTTGACAAAGAAGTTCGTAGTTCCACCACCAGAGAGAGGAGAGCAGACAACAACAGTTGCTAGTTGGAGAGAGGTTGAAAATGGAGGCAATAGCCTTTGAAACTAGTCCCTCAATAATATAAGTGACGAGTGTCAATAAACCGACTACAAATAGTTTTTACAGTGTTTTACGCTATTTAGAATTAGCATAATGCTGCTAAAGAGGGTCTCCAGGTCAAGAAATCTTAGTAACTGATGCCAACTTGTCATGAAGAAATACATTAATTTTCCTGTAGTGCACAAGGAGGTTGGCAATTATAAATCAAAATGGATTAAGGATAATGGAATGTAAATGAGATTTACAGAGAAGAAAAGATTTAAAAGAGGAAGGGAAGGGAAACTGAAATGGTTGTATATGACTGGCAGGACATAATTAGGAAGGGAATATAAATAAAGCAGAAAGGTGGTGTAATATTTGCAGATTTTACTTCTAATTACAAATTTATTTTAAATGAAAATTTTTATTAATAATTACTAGGTAAAGCAAATGAAAAAGGAAATCTTCACTTCGCAACTATTTCTCCAAATGCTATACTTCCTTTTATTATTTATTTGCATTCCCTCCATAACTACATCACTCCTTCCCACATACGACCATTTCTGTTCCAATTCTGCTCCTCATTTTCATCTTGCTCTACTCTTTAAATCCTGTTTCCATTCCATTATCCATCACTCTATCTATATAATCTGTGTAAATGTATTGCCAAGCACACACTTTCCACATCATGCAAATTATGTGGCACTACTGTGTCTTTCATTTCTCATATATTGTCGCATGATGCTATGTTGACCCTAAACCTCTCTTTGACAATATCACCCCAATTAGCACACCAACTTAAAAATAAAAAAAATATGAGTAAAGTTTTGAAATATTCTTATGTAATTTTTTTTAACCACTGGCACAACAGCCCTTAGAGGGCCAAGGCCTACCAGTCCGACTGTTGGCCTCACGCCCACTTAGGCACGGCAGAGGTGGACAATCATTCAACCGATATGGGGAGGAGATGTGGTCAGCATCTCGGCATCGCTCAGCCAGAATGTTGGTTTCCGTGACCAGGGCCGCTTACCTAGCATAAGCTCCTCACTTTCCTCACGATGCAGAGTGGGCACTGGTCCTATACCCGGGACCTAAAATCTCCACCACATGGGTGGGATCGAACCCGGGCGACTTTCCGTGGCCAGGGACCAAAGCACGCTGCCTTAGCCCGCTACACCACGGCGCAGGACTCTTATGTAATTACAACTTAAAAATATAAAAAGACACCAAAGTGTCACCTCTTAAGTATTATTTTGCTTACCAAGCTGTTGTTCAACCAAGAGTTGTCTGTTTTCTTCCAACTTCTTAGATTGTTGTGGTATCACAGCAGGTTTCTCAGGTTTGTTGGTAGCCCTACAAAATATTGGGAAACAAACCTTTTATTAAAAGAATAGTGTTGCATCCACATAACTTTCTCTACTCACTTTACTACAAACTATCGTTACAAAGCATATTTCTCTAGAGGCAGCAATGACAGGAATAAGGATATGCAAAGCGAAACTCGATATGTCAAGCAAATGGTTACAGAGAATGTATGGAACACTGGTAGAGTCAAAGATGTTGTGTGCTGCAGAATTAGTAGGATGTCAAAGGTAACTATTAAAATAGACTAGTTATACAAACATTTTGCTACAGTGATGTTGGGATTGCCTAGATCATTCCAACCTTAGTAGAATTAGGAAAAACCACAAGAAAAGGTATAATAATTGAAAGAATCCTGAAATTTTGGTGTAACTGCTTGACAAAAGATGATGAAATCTTAAAGGTCTATATGAGTCAGCAAAAGTGAATGGGAAACAGATGGTGGTCAGGAGCTGAAAAAACTAAAAGAAAATAAGAATGGAGAAACTCTAAAATGGGAATGTGAATGATTTTTGGAAAATAGAACCAGGACAGACGATATAAAAAGACAAGATATATGGGGAGGGCTAGAAAACAGAAATCATTATTAAATTATAGATGAGTCATATTTATTACACATCAGCTTAAGTTACGTACCTATATTGAGGACATGTTTCACAAACTACAGACGTGTGCAAATTATTAGCAATTTTGTTTTGAATGCTTCCAATTCTAGTTCAATAGGCCTTACATGCCTCACATAACTTTATATAAGTATTTTAAATGTTCCTGTGGCTAATACATATTACTTCTAAAATCTGACATGCTATTTTGCAGATATTTCTGGCTATCTTGGTTTATTTTTCATCTTTAGAATGTTTATGCTAATTTTTCCCCATTTCCTTCACTGCGCAGTGAAAGGTTAATTCCTTTCTTCTGCCCAGTAGCTCATTACCACTTCTTCTGTATTGTTCTTTGGTACCTAATGGCACTCCAGGTAAGTCATCTCCTGGCAGGTAGATCCTTTCCTGGGCATTTTGAGGGTGGGGGATGAGGACAGCAAAGGTTACTCTCACATTTGCTACGAAACCTTGCTGTTAGGAAGATGGGTAAGGTCCAAGATATCACACCACGCAAAAGAGCTCAAATTCAAGTGTTATTAAGTGCTGGAGATAAAACAAAGAAGGAAATAAGCAAAATAGTAGGCGTAAGTGCAAGTTATGTGACAAGGTTTGCACATAAGCTGAATGAAAACAAAGCGACTTCACCACAAAGAGTGGGCAAATGTGGCAGAAAACGAGTGTTAACTTCAAGTATGAAACGTGTATTGGTCAGAGAACAACTTAAAAATCGAAGCATGACTTCTACACAACTTCAGGCCGTTGCACTAGAACATGGGTGTGCAGTTTCATCAAGCACAGTGCGACGAAGACTTTTTGAAGCCGGTTTGAAAGCAAGAAGGCCTCGCAAAAAACAAAAACTAACGCCCATGATGATGAAAAAACGTCTTGCTTGGGCAAACACATTAAAGGACTGGACATCTGAAGACTGGGCAAAGGTATGCAAATTATTCAAATTTATAAAAATAGTTCATAGATTGTTTTATTTTCAGAAATTCATTTTGGACATTCAAAATGCTTTTGCTATCTTTTTCTCCGAATGATTTTTATTTGTTATTCCAAGGATTGTAGCCAAACATTTTGTTTCCAGATTGTGTTCAGTGATGAAACAATGGTTTCAATAGTTGAAGAAAGCCCACAGTACGTCAGAAGGAGGCCAGGAGAAGCATTTAAAAAGGAATATGTGGTGCAGAATGTGAAGCATCCAACAAAAGTGATGATATGGAGTGGAATTTCTACTTATGGGATGGGGAAAATTCACATTGAGAGGGAACCATGAATGCTAAGCAATATTCAGAAGTGGTAAAAAAGTGCATTAGGCCTATGATGAATGAGTGGTTTCCATCAGGAAATGGAATGTTCATGCAAGATGGTGCCCCATGCCACAAAGCAAAGTGTGTAATGAATATTTTTGATGAACATGGCATATCTGTTTCGGATTGGCCTGGTAATAGCCCAGATATGAACCCCATTGAGTCTGTGTGGAGTGTCTTGAAAAAAAAAAGTTAAAAGCTTTCACCCAACAACAAAGGAATCAATGCTGAATACAACTTTGTCAGTGTGGCAAAATGATGAAGAAATTCACAAAATGTGTAAGACTTCAATAGAGGGCATGCCTGCAAGAATTTCTGCCCTAATAAAAGCTAAGGGGGGACACACTAAATACTAGAATGATAAAATAAATCATTAACATTAAGAAAACGAGTATTATTTTGTTAATAGCTGTACCAGATGGAATTTAAATAAAACTACCAGCATAAAACTGAAAATTGCTAATAATTTGCACACGTCTGTATCACTGGAATCATCGGCTGATGATGCGAACAATAGTTTGCGAAATATGTCCTCAATATAGGTACGCAAGTGAAGCTGAAGTGTAATAAATACGACTCATCTATAATTTAATAATTATTTTGCTTCATTATGGTGTTCCAATACAGTTAAATTTTGATATATAGAAAATCATTAAATTTTTATATGATAAGAGGGAAAGGGGAAGAGAAAGATATATAGATCAATGTAAGAGACAAGAGAGGGAAGGAATGGCTTGGATTAGAACAGGATCAATGTTCTTAAGGGGACTAACAAGTAGCAGATTAAAAATACGCGAATTATGTGGAGAAACAGTAAGTACAGTTTATATTCTAACAGAGTGCAAAGAGCTAGCAGTATGGCAACAAAGTATCAGAGAAAAAGAGGGAAAAGTTGCCAAGTGAGTTGATAGCCACAAGAAAGGTTACGGGGAAAAACGGAAGTAGAAATAGAAATATAGGAAAGTTAAAGAGAAGTGGATGAGAAAACTAAGGATTGGAAAAGAAAAACTCTCGAGACAGCAAGGGGAGAGTAGATGACAGAGTGAATGTTATGTTACTCAGCAATGCTAGAAAGCCTGGGCACCAGACAAGCTGAGTCAGCTATTGTAAAAGATGGCCATTTATATAACTAGGTTAAGTATGTAAAGTTTGAATAGTAAGTTGTATAAAGAAATTGAGGTGCTCAGAATTATAATGGCATATCCCAATCGACATTGAATTTTGAGATAGAAGCATGATTGTGTACAGCTGTCGTCTACCTTTCATGTACAGAAGTATCAAATGAATTGGAATATGCCAAAGCTTTCGTTTTCCACCTTTAAAATTTGTCTGCAGTAAAAACGAACATATTCTCAGAGTAAAAGTGACATATCCCAACTATGAATGCTTTACTTTATGACTGCTACATGTTCATAGCATTGTAGTGAACAGTAGTGAATATGGCGCCATCTGCAGATGTTATTCCTAAATCTCATTTTAAAAAAATAAAAATAAAATAAATCATAAAAAAGAGAGGGAAAGAGGGAGAGAGAGAGGGGGGGAAGAAACGAATGAGAAAGGCAACTGAATGGGTAATAAACAGAAGAAAGCTGTGCACAAATAGTGGTAAATCATTCACTCATCAAATGAACAGGGAAAACTTTGTTTACATACAGAACGGTATCACTTCAAACTTTGCAATTAGAAAAAAGATGTTATGGTGCTCCTTTGCTTTTATCTCGGATGCGAGAACCCCTAGTGGTCTCCCGGGGAAATATACGAGTCAAATGGAGAATTTAATGTCAGGACGGCACGTTGGCCATGGTAGCTCAAAGGTTAATAGCGACTGGATGGAAACCAGGAGATCTGTGGTTCAAATCCCAGCCATGGCATTGAATTTTTCATGTTGATTTTATCTATTAAAAATCTTAGCCTATATACGGCTAGTGTGGAGAAATGATTACTTTCCATCAATTAACTAAAATAATAAGAGTTAAATGATGAAGCCTGGGACTTAAGTACTTACGATAGTAAGTTGCCACAAATGGTGTATCTCAGCTGCGAGAGCCCCTAGTGGTCTCCCGGGGAAATATATGAGTCAAATGGAGAATTTAATGTCAGGACGGCACATTGGCCAAGGTAGCTCAAAGGTTAAAAGCGAAAGGACGAAAACCAGGAGATGCGTGGTTCAAATCCCGGCCATGGCATTGAATTTTTCATGTTGACTCTATTTATTAATGAGGTAAAAGTTCACAAGTTTCATGGTTTAAGTTACAGCAGAAGTACAGTGAACAGAGAAAGTTAAAGAAAGCTAAATACAATGACCTGATGAAATTACTGAAATAAATCTATAAATACATCTATTATGATTTTTATAACAGTCTTTGTTATGATGGTATTGATGATGAAAAATGTGAGCATTCGGAAATAGAGCTGGATTAGATATTTCAAGATGTTAAACGAGGGTAAAGTCTGCTTTACAACAGCTTTTCTGTGTTGTATATTTTTTGTTCTAATAAACAACACAAAGTCAAGGAAACTATTAATCACAGTGGTTCAAAAATTTGCACATAGACTTGAAATCCCTTAATTTAAATATCTAGAAAACATCAAGTCTTAATGTTAACTAGTTCCTATGTTCTGGAATAAAAAAGCATAAAAAGACATTTATCTCAAAATGAACCTTTGTTAGGATATGCTGTTATTATTCTAAGTGCCTTAATTCTATTCCATTCATCTATTTTTCTACGTTGTTAATTGAGATAAACTTTTATTACATTTATATAGAATAAAAAGAAGTATTTCAGAAAGTGGAGTACCATTGTTTTACTGAAATTAGGCAAATGAGTGAACCTTGTATACACTTTTTTCCCTTAAAACTTTTTTAATGAAGACTAGTTTCTGGGAACTTTTTCCCCATCCTCTGTTCTGTGGTTGACTGATGGTGCAACTGGTGTCTGCCTCTGGCTTGGTGCTGTGCTGCCATCTGATACTCTGGTAAGTTTGATGTCATCTACAGTGAGAATTTCAAAATTCATCAAGATTTTCTGTATCTTCGTAATAAATATGTTTTCCCAAATCTGCAGTTCTATACCTTGTTTCACGTAAGCTTGCCCAGTATCTCTTAACGGAAGCGTGACGTAATCACCTCTCATAGGTTGCTGTTGTGGTAATGCCTGTCGTGCGGTAAAAATTAGTTCGTTATTTAACATGGTGATATATCATTATATGTTGGAAGAGAATTGTCAAATTTATATTTTCGTAACTGTTTTAATTAAATATATTACGCAACAGAGTTGATTTATCTGAAATGCATGTTAATTCTTAAACGAAGTAAAGAGGAGGTTCCTTTGCTCTCAAGCACATGGCACGATAGCACGTGATTTAGCGGTAGTGGTGACATTTGTTTATATGACTTTTATCACTGACCTTGTTTTGAACTGGATTAGTCATGCATCGCCATTCGAGAGTGCGGGAGCTAAATTATTTTATTGATCGTTTATTGCGCGTGTACTTATTATACGTATAATGGCAGAGTCTACCGCCAGTTTTTCGCTGAAGTATCGCAAGGATAATTATTTACAAACAGGCGAAAAAAGAATTGTGTTGCATGTGTTTAATGCACTCACAGAGAAGAATCCGTCTTTGTCAGTGAGAGAAGTCGAACAACTGTTCTCTGAAGTTACAATGTGTGAGTGTTAGATCCGTAGGAACATCGCGACATGAAATTGAGGAAACAGGAAAACTTACCACTCCAGGCAAAAGCAGGAATAAACAAAAGTGCGTGCTCGGAGAAAATACGTGAAAAGTGTTGTGCGTCGTCATGTGTGTAGTTTTTCTTTAGAAACGAACTCCCTAAGATAAGTAACATTTTGTCTGCTGTAAATGAGGATGCAGATTTACCAAATTTCAGCAGATTGCTTATACAGCTGGGATTTGTGAATGATAAAAGAGGCAAGAAAAATGTGCTAAAAGACAGAGGCGATATTGCTGTGTGGCGAAGACGCTATTTAAGGACAACCACACTTCACCGAGATACAAATCACTAAATATACACGAAGAACGCACAAAAAGTAAAGTATGGTGTGACACGACTTTTATGACTGAAAGACAAGCATTTTTGAAAGGTATGTGTGCTGGTTTAAAAATCCCAGTGGAAAAGGCCAAAGGCCTTTCATTATAAACCCTTTCAGTTTCATTGCTCAGTCATTCTGTTTCAATTTGCTCAGTTCATTATAAACTTGTATATTTGCATGCCTTCATATCCTTATTTGTGTGATTTTTGTGTGATTTTATTTATCTTCCCGGCAATTATTACGACATTTACTCCAGGTTTAAATGTGACGGGAAGGCACCGCCTATGGCCTATGACGCGAAAGCATTAGCCAATTAGGGCGAGGGGGAGGGTTGTTGAACGCGGAGTGATACATTTCAGCGGGGCAAGGTTATATGAAACAGAGATTAGAAGTTTCTTTGCCTGTTTGATCAATTCTATTTCTTGCTTTATGTTGTGATTCTCAGACCAAAAATGATGTGCTATGGCAAACTTATCCATGTGTTTGAATTTAATATTTCTGAAGTGTCCTTTCATTCTTGTTCCTAGATTCCTTTTAGTCTTCCCAATATATATCTTGTCACAATCCTGGGTTGTCACACAACTACTACAAAATCCAGAATATACAACTCTAACAAAAAAATCCATTAAAGCGATACATAAAAACCACCAGAAAAGCAATTAAAGAAAACACCATAGTTCAAGATAAGATAAAAAACATCATAATTGTAAACAACCCTAATTTGCCAAAATTAAACTGCCTACCGAAGATCCACAAGACAGACAACAGCATGCGACCCATTATTAACCCTTTCACTGATATGGACGTCATATGGACGTCATATGACGTCCAAGTTAAAATGCCCCAAACCGATATGGACGTGTATAGACGTTCTGCGCATACATACATTTAATGCTCATTTAACGCCAATTATTTTAATCTTCCTATTTTACAAGAAATTACAATTATTTCTATATGGGATGTAAACATACCCTTAAAGGTTTCGTTTTGAATTGTACACCTCCAAACCGGGATAAACACCCAAGAGCACATCTGCAGATTCACACCAAATAATATTGGTTTCCTTGTGAACTTCTTTTTCGGTTGTGGGTGGTATGCTTTTAGGAAAGTGTTTTCTCTCAAGTATGAGGGGTGATGTCGTGGTGAATTTCTTACCCCGAGCTATTTATATGCGTAAGTACAGGTAGGTGAATGGCTTGCATGAATTTACAGCTCTGAAAATTACTAAACAATTGTGCATGGTTACATCCAGTGGTATAAAAATACTTTTTTCACCATTTAACTGTTTTCCGTAAAGAGGGATAGCTGATCCACATCACCCATATTTGACCCGCCATTTCCCCAAACAAGGGAGTAGCTAACAAGCCATCTGCAGACCAGTACATGTCACTGCTACCTTTATCCTAAACATCTCCTTCATGATCACACAACAAATCTTCCAGATTTTCCAGAGTAATATCAGAAGCCTGTACACATCATACGCAAGGTAATTTATTTGCTACATTACTGGGATAAGCCATGGTTAACATTGAAATTTAACAATTTCAAATGTGTCATGCATTTAGCTCTTGATAGCTATAAGAAATCACTCTGAACACAGAGTATAAATAACTAAAATACTGAGCGAAAACAGCTGCATAAAGCTACCAGAAACCTTGGTTGAGAAACACTGTAATAACAGATGCTGACAGAGAGTTTTCTCTTCAGTATAAAGCAACATATACTCGTATGACTTCTGTACATCCCGGAAAATCACATACTAGTTTCTTTTGACGTTAAGGCACTTTTTACAAGCATTCCAGTAGAAAAAATACCTACACTCCTCAAAAAATGGCTTATGCAGACTACAACGGACACCAGAGAAATAGATGACATTATCAATCTTACAGATTTATGCATAAGGAATAATTACTTCATATATCGAGATTCAACTGTATTGGAACACCACAGTGAAGCGAAAAATTATTAAATTTTAGATGAGTCGCATTTTTTACACATCTGCTTCACATCTGCTTCACTTTCGTACGAAAGTGAAGCAGATGTGTAAAAAATGCGACTCATCTAAAATTTAATAATTACTTCATGTTTAACCAAAAATTCTACAGACAATCAAAAGGATTAGCTATGGGGAGCCCACTTTCGCCTATTTTAGCAGACCTGTACATGAGCTATTTTGAAACACACATAGTAAAGGCCTTCCCACAGATTTATAAATTTTGGCGGAGATATGTTGATGATGTTTTTGCTATCATTCCGAAAAAACTTAGAGAAGATTCTCTAAAATTACTAAACCTACAAGATAATCACATCCAGTTTACAATGGAAGTAGAAAGAGACAACACCCTACCCTTTTTGGACCTCAAGATAACTAGAAATCGTCATGGTGTAGATTTTGGAATATACAGGAAGCCCACACACATAGATAATTACATAAAGAAAAATGAATACAACCCAGTTTCACATCAACTAGCTGCCTTTAGAAGTCTAATTCACCGGCTATACAACATTCCACTGAGTAAGGAGGAATTTTTGAAAGAACAACACATAAAAGACATAGCGGTATTAAATGGATTCAACCCAGCCATCATAAGAAACATGATGAAGAGAAAGAAAAAACTAAAGATAATATCAAAAAATACCACTCTCACACCACTTAAAAAACACAAATTGGCAATATAGAAAATTCACCTACCATCCATGGGCTTTTAGAAAATTTGAACAAATCTTCAAAAGACTAAACTTAAAACTAGCACCCCAAAACAAATTCAGTCTGAGGAACCTGCTAAATAAACCACTAAAAAATTCAATCCCCAACAATTTGAAATCAGGAATTTATCAGATTAATTGTGAAACCTGTGAAAAAAGCTACATAGGAAAAACTAAGAGAAACCTGTTAACCAGGGAAAAAGAACACCAGAGGAACATTAAGTTGAAACAAACAGAAAAATCTGCAGTTTCACACCATTTTTGGACAGAAAACCACAACATTGGCCACAACATTAAACTGTTAAAATCTTTAAGTACACCCATAGAATTGGACATTTGGGAAAAAATATTCATAAACAAAAACCGTGATAAAGTTATAAATTTTGAAATCCCGGCATTAAATGAAGTATTAAAACTTAGTGCCCCTAACACCAGATGGCCGAGTGATCGGAGCTCCGTAGTAGTGGAAGAAGAGGAATGTTCATTTAGTCACCAAACAGCTGAGGATGAGATCGAATGATCTTGAAAATGTTTCAATTATACAACAAGTGAAGTTTGAGTGTACACATAGTGACTCATAAATCAAACTCAAATATGAAGAATACTTCACTGTTAATAATGCTTCTGCTTTTAATATTTATAACTTTTATATAACTGTGACACCGTAAGAGATAGGCAAAATCATATTACACAAAAAATGTAGATCTCAATAAAACAAATAATTATGTCTGATAAATTTTTGGTTTTGTGGAGTGAACCATTTTCGAGATATTCCTTGTTGTTTGTCCAGTACTTATACTTTTCTCGAATGAGAAGGTGTTACGAGGGTTATGCCGAAAGTTTTTAGCAAAGATTCACAAATACATTTTATTCACAAACTAACTATTATAAATTTTCAAAATACTCTCCAAGAGGACTGATACACTTTTCCATCCTTTGAAACCACTTAGAAAATGTCTCAGTCCAAGCTTCTTTAGAGATGTCACTTAGAGCACTGTTACACGCTGCAATAGCCCCTTTATTGGATGAAAAAAAATCTGCCTATATAGTTTTTCCTTTGTCTTTGGGAACAGGAAATAGTCACATGGGGCCAGGTCTGGTAAATAGGGTGGGTGAGGTAAGACTCACACTTTCTCCTTCTCCAGGAAGTCCATGGTTCTGGCAGCCATGTGTGTTGAGACATTGGCGTGATGCAGAAGATGCCCACTCTTCATCTTGGGATGCTTTGACCTCCATGTTGCAAAGACTTCTGGCGGACATTCAGTCACATACCTCTCTGCAGTGACTGTACAGCATGTGTCCAAGGTCACAGAGGTGAGATGACCCATCTTGGTGAAGAAAGTGACCATCTTCTTTCCAGAGCTCCTAGTTCTCAGAGTTTTCATGGGTGGTTCCTGACCTGGAAAGCACCATACTCATGACTGCCTCTTGGTTTCGGGATCATAATGGTACACCCATGTTTCATCACCTGTGATGATATTGTATGTGTCTTTGGACCGTCCTTGATCAAATTTTTCAAGCATAAATTTACACCAATTCACTCTTGCGTTCTTTTGGGCTTCTGTCAGGGAATGTGGCACCCAATGCACACATCTCTTGGTTAGGCCTAAATAATCATGAACAATGGTTTGTGCTGCAGTCGACCCAATATTTAGGGTCCCTTCAATATCACAAAATGTGAGATGAGGATCCTCTTGGATCATTTTCCTCACAGCATCAACATTTTCTTGAGTCACTGCCCTTGTGGGGCGACCAGGATGAGGTTCATCTTCAAAAGACTCCCTGCCCCTTGAAAAATCACGGAACCAATTTCCAACAGTGGTCCTAGATGGAGCACACTCACCAAAAACACGTAGTGAAGAGTGGCTTTCTTCTGCATTTAACTTCTTTTTGTAGTCATAATAAATCATTGCTCGGAAATCATGGCGCGACTGATCCATCTTGCACTGTGTTTGACTCACCACTAACTGCGTCTTCACTCGCTGTCCATGCATTTCCCAGTGGTGGGGGGGGGGGGGGGACCGCCACACGCATGCTCCAAGGTCAAAAAACATCACTCTTTCAAACTACAATAATGTCATGGTTGTCAGATTTTCCGTCTTAGCACTGCTAAAAAATTCCGGCATGGCCCTCGTATTCATTTTTTATCTCTTGGACATACAAAGAGAACGTAATTACAAAGACTTCCCCTAACAACCAAAACGTTTGACTATCACTTAAAGCTTACTTTTTTTTATTTGTAATTTTACGTCCTCCAATGTGAAGTCATATGGGATGGTGAAGGAAACGGATGAAATGATACTCAAATGTGTCCAGGGTCCATGGAGCTTAGAGCTACCTGACATTCGTCTTTCAGGATAAGGGAAACCCCGAAAAAAACCCTATCCAGGTAACTCACCCTAACCGAGAATTGAACTCGGGACCTCTTGAACGTGAGGCAGACATGCTATCTCTATGCTACCGAGGCGGACTTAAAGTTTACTGTATTCTCTTGTACTGACAATACGATAATGTTTTTTTTTAAAATAGAGCAATAAGTGTTTGTACAAAAGTACAGAAAGTCATGTGTATATCACATAATGACCAAAACATTTGACTGTCACTTAAAGCCTACTGTATCACCTTGTAACTATAATAAGATAGGGGAGTGCTAAGTGTTCAGTGGAAGGAGGAGGCTCAGTGACAGTGAGCTCCTGAGGTGTGGAAACAAAAGTAGCCTAATCAGCAATGGGTGTAGAAATCAAGTCTACAAGGCAAGAATTGGGCTCTTCAGGCGAATGATATTTAAAAAAGAAAAAAGCAGCAGGAGGCAGTAAGATGGAGGGATTACCATTGGCAATCATAAATTTAATGCTATTCCTAGCTGGAATTGAGCAAAACCCAGGCCCTGAGGAAATAAGGGAATTTTAGTAGAATTGGTGGAAAAATATCAGCAAAATGGATGGTATAGAGCAAAGGCTAACCAATAATTTGGACAAGATAGCGAAGGAAATAAAAGATGAAGTTGGTAAACAAATTCAAGGGATTAGGTCAGACGTGGAAGTAATGAAAATAAAACTATAAAAAGCAGATGAGAGGAAAAGAAGATTTAACTTGATGTTTATAGGAGTGAAGAAAAGAAGAGGTTTTTGACCAGTGCAAGAAGTATCTCAAATACGGAAAGATAAACTGGAATAAGAGCTACAAGGATGGGAGACTGTTGTAGCCTATCACCTAAAAAGACAATCAGAAAGGAGACCAATCATGGCTCAAATTAATTTACGAAATACTAGACAGGGTAAAGATGCTGAAAGAGAGTGATATTTTCATAAATAAGGCTTTAACACCGACAGAATCACAAAAAGAAAAAGAAAAAAGAAAAAAAGAAGAAAAAAAACCTAATCTGGCAGATGAAGGAAGCAAGGGCGGCAGGCAATCTGAGGCAGCAGATTGATGAAATAAGGGAGGTGATGTCAGCAAGACAAGAGAGAGCGATGGCAGCAGCAAAGAAAGAAAGCGTGTAACCAAGCTAGAAGGAGCTAGAAGCAGCATGTGGTCTTGCAGGGCGAGGGAAAGGAAGCTGGATTCAGTCGAATGATAGCAGTGAGGAGGAGGGAGGGGCAACCACCCAAGGTCATAGGAGGGATGCAAGAGTAGAGGGAGGGGAAGATGGAAATATAGTAACATTGCCACATAGCAGGATTCTGGTGTTAGATAAACGAGTGACGTAGGGTGAAGGAAGCTGAGAAGCAAGAAAAAACTAGAATGGTTTGCATGGTCCAGGGGCAGAACAGGTTTGCAATAATAATAAGTAAGCTAGTTATAGAATTGCAAAGGGGCTTAAAAAATCAGCACAGCAGTTAATAGCAAATTGGGATTACCAAGCAGTGGTAGAGATATGACTAAAAGATGAAATCAAAATAATGAATTATAACTATTTAGGAAGAAAAGAGGAAATGTATGCAAAGAGAGGCAGACCATTAGCATGGATAGGTTTTTTTATCATGAACAAATTCAGTAAAACAATAAAAGAAACATGGTCTAGTTGTAAGGAAGTGCTTTGGATTATAATGGAAGATAAAGTGATAGTGGATAGTATATGTATTGCAATAATATATAACCTTCCAGCTTCTTCACAGTTTCATAATCCAGAATTGTTTTATCTCCTTGATAAAGATATAGAGAAGTTAATGGGAAAATATATGAATATTCAGATAATACTGTCACCCAATTAGCGGTAGGCATGAGGCCAACAGCTGTGAGGAAACCAAAGGCAGCCGAGCCACGCCTCCCATTAGTCTCTGTCACTAACTGAGGGGTGGTTAGGGAAATGTCCTTGTCCCCAGGCGCTTCTCTCCCCTTCTCCTGCCCTCCGGAACTTTCGTGGTGGGAAACCAGAGACTTCTAGAAAAACAGTGACATTCCTATAAAAAGGGTTTCAGAGAGACAGTCGGTCAGTCAGTGAGTCGCAGTTCTTGGTGTAAGAATGCAGTGCTAGTGTACGACGCATCGGAAGATTGTACGTAATTACGAGTGCAAGTGAAATTGTAACGGATGAACTGGTGAATCGTAATTGTGTGCATTACGTAATTTTGTGTAATTGGCAAGTGTTTAACTGTAAGTCGGTGGAAATAAAGAACATTTTTGAGTGGTGAAATTGGACTTTTCATTTCACGAACCCACACAGTCACAATACTATTAGGAGATATAAACTAAGAACTGTAGAATGTGAAGCTAGCTTTACAGATTGGTGGGAGGATAGGAATGTAATGGGAAAATGTGAATATTAGGCATAGCAAGGATAAGGTGACAGAAAGGGGTAGTCATTAATTTTTGCGAGCAAAGCGCACTGGATATTCTTAATGGAAAATATGGAAAATATGAACTTGGTGAATTTACTTTTATAAATGCAAATGGTCATAGTATAAGAGACTATGTGTTTGGTCATGTAATTTAAGTCATATGGTGAACAATTTTAAAATGGCTAATATAAGCACTACAAGTGAGCATTTAATGAGTACCCATTGTGTGGGGACAAAGAGGATATAGAACATATACTGTTTGATTGTAAGGAAACGGAGTTGTGGAGAAAGGAATGTCAAATACTAAAGATGAACAAGAGAATTAGCTTAAACAAGTTTTAAACAAAAATTATAAAAACATAGGATAGTTTTTAAGTAAGATAAAATACAATTGGATATGGACTGTAAAAAGAGAGGAGGACTCTATTCAGTGATAACGCATATTGTTAACATGTCTGTAAGTAAACTTCAATGGAGTGCCGTGTAGCAGTGGCCCAGACCTAAAACAGAGGGCAGTCTGAAAATTATAAAAACTTAGTACCTCAGTAAATATCATATCATAATAAGATAATGTTTATCTTGAAGTAGACAGAGCAATGTGTTTGTAAGAACATTTGGTGCAAGAGTAGAGAGTCATGTGAGTGTCTATACAAAAATTTTAGGTTTGTGGTTAAATCAAAACTTGAATTGGACTGTACATAGAGAAGATTTGATTAAAAGGTTAAGTAAGCATTAAAAACAATAAGTTATCTCTTTATTTAAAACAGATTGACAACCAAAAGATTTTTAAACTGAAACTACATAAATTGTTAAGTGAAGCATGTTTTTATTCTATTAAAGAGTATTTGGAAAGTTAAGTTATATTATTATATTTTGGCATTTACTGTTATAAATGTGTGTTTTTTTTTTAATTTCTGTATTTAAATTTTGTACTTAAATTTTGTAAATATTTTTGTTTTGACGTGTCCACAATATTGTATGGAGATTTAAAGGATGAATAAATTGAATTGTACCATTAGATTTCTTTTAACACAATAAAAGGTTAAAATGCATATATCTGCATTTAACAGGAACCTCTCAGCAGCCAACCATGTCATATCACCCATCCTTTGCCTCAATTTCTATAGAATAAAGAATATATAGCTACATTTTCCTGGGATTCTATTCTGCAATCTTTGGTTTGATACATCTTACAATGCATTAGACCAAATGACCATAAATTCCAATGTTGGTTGGTTGGTTGGTTGCTAATGCTCATGGAGATTGAGAATTTCCATTTTCCTTCTGGCCTCCCAATAACGTGTGACTAGTTGTGGTGTCAATTCTCCATCTGTTTTTGTCAGGGCACTACACTGGAGCAGATGATCTCCGTCCATCAATGAGTTCGGGTCCCTACACAGTGTGCAGGTCGGGGATTCAAAAATATTAATCCTGTATAGATGAACGGCCAAACAGTCATGGCCAGTAATCAGTCGGAAGATGGCAACAGTACTGCTTCTTGGGTAGTCTGGGATGGGACTTTTACTTCCTTGTAGAATTTTCCATTGCTTGTTGGTACTTTTTTCTTTGCATTCTTCTTTCCAGAATAAGTTGATTCTATTGTTTATATGTAGTTTTGATGTGTGGAATGAGGTTTTTTGTTGGCAGCTCTGTTTTATTTGTGTTCCTTTTTTTTTTTTCCAAGGAATCTGCTATTTCATTGCCTGTAATTCCACATTGGGATGGAATCCACTGGAAGTGTATTTCTTTTTTTAGACCTTGTAGTATTCGTAATAAACTGTAAATTTCAAGTATTCTATTGTTGTTAGCGTACAGTGAGGATAGGGCTTGAAGTGCTGATTGAGAATCGCTTAGAATCACTGCTTTAGAGAAAGCGTTGACCTGGTTGAAGAGTTGTTTCAGCGAGGTGCTGATTGCTTCTAATTCTCCATCATAGTGGGTTGCTAGTGCCCAAACAGATGTAAAAATTGAATATTTTACTATGTATTCCTGCTCCAGCATTACTTTCTTTGTCAAATAGGGAGCCGTTTGTGTATATGTGTAGCCATGAGTCTTGTGGATAATAAGTTTCAATTGTTTCTAGAGCTAGCATTTTAAGTGTTTCTGCACTTACATCCCTTTTTGACTCTATATTTTGCAGAAGGTTTACTCTGCTATTTATTTTAGGTTGTGATAGAGGGTAGATTGGAAGTGGGAGATGTTCAATTTTGTTTGTGTCTTCAAGGTTGTATTTTCTCTGTAGGCTATAGGCTTTCTGCATAAATCCTTCTTGTGTTTTTAAGGTCCTTTCTCTGCTTTTGTAGTTCTTCCAGTGAGTATTAAAGGGGAGCCTTTGTTCTTTTTCATTTAGGAGGAGATTCTGTTTTTCCATTTCATATTTAAATGGAAATATAAATTCCAATGTTGAAGCAAAGTAAAACTGCCATTACTTTCTTGGAAGTGTTGAAAACAGTGTTGTTATGATAAATTAACTTTAAAGAGAGTCGATTAAAGACACTAGACAACACTTACTTTTAAATTTTTCCGGAACTAGTTTCAGAGGCTTTGCCTCTATCATCGGCCGGCTCTCGACTGATTCTCGTTGGTGTAGCTGACGATACCTTGTCACAGGTCTCCTCTGGTGGCGGCTCAAGGAACTTGCTGAACAAATCCTTCTGGGGGATGTCGAAATTGAATACTTTGTTCCTATTTTTTGAAATGAAGATTTGTTCCCATGTGGATAGTTCTTGTTTTCCTGATGTATGTTTCAGTAGTTTTGGTTCTGGATTTATGTTGTGGTTTTTTTCCCAAAAATGTGTGGCAACTGCTGATTTTTCTAATTGTTTATATTTTATGTTTCTAAAGTGTTCCTTTGCTCTTGTTTCTAAATTTCTTTTTGTTTTTCCAATATAAATTTGACTACAGTCATTGCATTCAATTTGATATATACCAGATTTTTTGTTTGATGGAATGGCATCTTTGATGTTTGAGCAAATTAGGTTTTTTAAGGAGAAATGGTTGACTGGTGCTAGTTGAATATTTTGTTTTTTGAAGACTTTTTTGAATTTATCATAGGCCCATGGATGGTAAGTGAATTTTTTGAAAATCATATTAGTTTCTGTAGATGAGAGAGTTGTGGTTTCCTTTAGTAGGCTTCTTCTTTTTTGCTAAGCTCACTTTTTTGTCCACTAATGATTTGGGAAAGTTATTTTTTTGTGCTATTTCAATTATTTTGTTGTATTCTGTTTTGTATTCTTCTGCTGTGAGAGGGATGTTTACCAGTCTGTGTGCTAAACTATTGAAGATTGCCTGTTTGTGGGATCTTGGGTTGTATGATTTTCAAAAAATTCACTTACCATCCATGGGCCTATGATAAATTCAAAAAAGTCTTCAAAAAACAAAATATTCAACTAGCACCAGTCAACCATTTCTCCTTAAAAAACCTAATTTGCTCAAACATCAAAGATGCCATTCCATCAAACAAAAAATCTGGTATATATCAAATTGAATGCAATGACTGTAGTCAAATTTATATTGGAAAAACAAAAAGAAATTTAGAAACAAGAGCAAAGGAACACTTTAGAAACATAAAATATAAACAATTAGAAAAATCAGCAGTTGCCACACATTTTTGGGAAAAAAACCACAACATAAATCCAGAACCAAAACTACTGAAACATACATCAGGAAAACAAGAACTATCCACATGGGAACAAATCTTCATTTCAAAAAATAGGAACAAAGTATTCAATTTCGACATCCCCCAGAAGGATTTGTTCAGCAAGTTCCTTGAGCCACCACCAGAGGAGACCTGTGACAAGGTATCGTCAGCTACACCAACGAGAATCAGTCGAGAGCCGGCCGATGATAGAGGCAAAGCCTCTGAAACTAGTTCCGGAAAAATTTAAAAGTAAGTGTTGTCTAGTGTCTTTAATCGACTCTCTTTAAAGTTAAAACTGCCATTGTTATCCAGTTATCAGTTGATTATTACAAACTGTTGCACACTTTTTTTTTTTTTTTTTTTTTTTTTTTTTTTAAAGAAAAAGCAGTAAGGGATTTCCAAAGATATTTTCACTGAAATCTTGATATCAGATTTTTGTTTGGAATGCAATACATTCTCTATCTACAATGTATGTGGTACAGAAAGCTTCAGTTTTGCAAAGTTTGTGGCCTTTGTGGAAACGTAGAGTCAGAATGAAAAATTCAATGCATAGCCGGGATTTGAACCACGGATCTTCTGGTTTCCGTCCAGCCGCACTACCATTGTGCTACTATGGCCAACGTGCCGATATGACATCAAATTCTCCAACTGACTCACCATGAGTCAGAAGATCCGTGGTTCAAATCCCGGCTATGGCATTGAATTTTTCATTCTGACTCTACGTTTCCACAATTTAGCCTACACACGGCCAGTGTGAAAGAACAATTAATTTCCAATTTGTGGCCTTTGTTGACATGTTTAAAAAGAGTGGTTAAACTGCAGAATAATAGTGTCATCTTGTGTTCATCTGCCTTGGTAAGGAATGGCATAATGGAAGCAAGCTGTTACCTAGTGTAGAGTGCTGAAATATACCAAGTCAGCGAAATGTTGCCAACACATTTTATTTATTATTATTATTATTATTATTATTATTATTATTATTATTATTATTATTATTATTGTACACACACATGTTATGTTTGTGGTTATATCATTTAATAAATATCCTGATGATGGGAGAGATGCACACTCCCGAAATGTCAATTTCTAATCGTCTTTTCAACCTGGCTTGCTTGCCAGGAACAACTTGGGCATATTCGTCGCCAGGAAAGCTTCAGGTCTTATTTCACTAACCTTATTTGAATATGTAGACTCAGTAGAACTGTTTCTCGATTTAAGCTAAGTAATGACTGTTGTAAATGCTGCTTGTGGTGTGGAACCTCCTGGACTCTTGGTGGGACTCAGTTTCTGTGTTGGAGACACTCTTAGGTGCGACTGGAATCTGTGGACCAGAAAATACTCTCTGTAACTTCTCCATTCACGGTACACACTCTACTGCATGTACTACTATTCCCTATGTTTAATAGTATTTTTCCTTATCTGATTTAAATCTCTTTACAGCTAGATAAGGTCGTTGTAAAGTAAAAAATATATATAAAATCAAGCAATAAAATTTATTTTGTCAAAATCTGCATACATGAAGCTGAAAGCATTGACAATGTATTTTATGGCTAGATATTAATATAATTGTTGGATGTGGTACATTTCAAAACAGTTCTCCAAATGAAGTGTGGTTGGTATCTAATGTTACGCAGTTGGCAATGAAGCCATTTTCTCTCTTACAGTCCAGTATTTTGATGTTATGTTGGTATGTTAAACCGAGGAGTAGGTGGTTTCCAGTCATATCTTCTTAAATGTACAGAAAGGACACTCACTATACCAATCCTGAAGAAATGTTTATCGAGAGAGTCATGGCCTGTTAGAAGTCTAAAATTTGCTAACAGAAGATTTTCTTGATAGTGTATTGATTCTAATTGTGTTGTTACATAAACTTTTGCCATAGTTTTCTTTTTGTAAACATGTAACCATTCATCAGCAGGATATCTTAATTACACAAATATAAATATTTGTGTAATATTTATTGCTTCACTGTAGCTAGCTTCATTTTCTACATAATCAGGATATCTTAAATTTATTATTTCTAGTGTCATTTGTTTCAGAACACAAAGAGGCTTCAGACTTTGTAAATTTTCCAGCTTAGTATAGATAGGGTTCAATATCAAATAGTTCTAAAGGGTTGATTCTTGTTTGTAAGGTTTCTTTTAAGTCAGGAAGTTTTAATTTTTGTGTGATTTCTTTGACTTTAGTAAGAAAACTTTGTTGAGTTTTTAAGTTTACTTGTGATTTTCTTTTTTCTTTCTTTTTGTTTTTCATAATAATGATTTTACACTTATTTTGAAGCACCTATTATGTTGCCAAGAACTATTGCTACAATACATCTTTTTCTTCCATTCCCCTTTTGGTTTATGGGTGCCAAGTGTATTTGAAAAGGGATACATATTTTAGCTTGCAGTTTCAATGCTACTCGATCTATTCATACTGAATTCTGTTACCTACTATTTGAAGCAGCTGACGAGTCACATTGATACCTTTAACAGTAATTTCATGAAACAATTTAATATGCACATGTCCTGCAAACAAAATTATTTTCCTGTAACCTGTAGCTGTGCATCATGGTACACGAAATAAACTTAATCTTACAAATAAACATATTCCATTCGTTTATTGTACTCAAGGGCACACTTTGGCTACTTTATCCTCTCTCTAGTCTCTGGCCTTTGCTTCTTCTAAGCTTGGCTGATGCTGCAATGTAGGCAGCATTATGTTTCACTGGTAGGAAGCACACATTTAAAAAATCAGAAACATAAAATACAAACAGAAAGATAAATTAGGCACAGCTGGTCATATAGGGTAAAAAAATTGCAACAGTAGTCAAGAAATCAAGCTTTTAAAACTGGCAAAAAAATTATTGGGAATTAACAGTGTGGGAAAATATTTACATAATTAGGAACAGACGACTTCTTACAACTGACCAATGGGAAAGTAGCAGACTAGTCAATGAGGGAAAGAGAACACAACTACCTTTTGAGGAAATCAGTCAGTCGACCAGCTGATGACAGAGAGGATGTCTTCAAAACTAGTCCTGTTTGAGTTTAGGCAATAGTGTTTTAAAAATATTTTAACAACATGTTCTACCGTTCTTAATAGTCATTTTTGTCATCAGTTTCACTCTGGAAATAGTTTATTCTTATGTGGAAGTTATTGAGTGCTGACTTTAACCGCTTCGCCGATGGCCATTTAAACACTGCACGGCCGGGAACGGATACCCAATAAAGAGAACAAGACATTTAGATTGTTAAATGCTGCAAAAATGCTTCGTAAATAAATATTCGTATCTTCTGTATTTACTAAGTTATTTCAGGGAAACAAAAACTGGTTTAAAGCCCATTAAAAGCTGTATAAATCTGCGGTATCATTAAAATAGAGACTATATTAATAAAGCGATGAAATTTCATTAATTTGTATCACTGTAAAGAAAGCCATTCTTTGCGTTGAACGCGCCTAATTCTGAGTGCTTTTGTTTAACAAACTATATGTGTATATCAGCTGAATAAACAAAGTGTTGGGTTCAAGGTTTATAGGTTTCAGTTCATGCTAACACGTAATAATAACTGTTTATATTGCGTTATACATGCTGGAAAGAAAACTCCGTCAGCATCTCTCTAATTGCACAACGGAAGTTTATGTTAGCTGACGTAACTTTTTTCTTCGCTCAGTTCATATAGTAATTTAGACTGCGTCAGAGTTCCAAGCAATTTCTTTAGCTAAAACACAGTTGAAATAGTTTCCTCAGTGCTAATCATGGCTTCAACTAGTAATGTAGGAAATCAATTAGCTGGTGTAGGACGAGTGCGGGCTTCTGATATTACATCAGAAAATGTGGAAGACTTCTTGCTGTTAGACAGTGATTTGGACATTGATGGCGAGTTTTCAGATTTTGAGGGAGGTGTTGAGGATATAGGTAGCAGTGAGGAGGAAAATGACTCATTTCCGACAGGAGTTCGTGAAGAATCAACATTATGGAGGTGTCAAAATAACTAACACCAATAGACATATGTTCACGAGCACAACTTCTGGTGTACAACCTCATACTCAGCTAACTTCTGACAGCCAACCAATTGACATTTTCACAAAATTTTTTACTACTGACTTACTGTCTCTCATTGTTTCGGAAACAAATGTATATGCGAGTAGGGTGAAGGAAGACCTGATTGCTAAAGGCAATTTAGGACCTAAGAGTAGATTGCAGAAGTGGACAGAAGTAACAATGAATGAGAATTACAAACTACTTGGTCTAATTATGCTCATGGGTGTTATTTGTCAACCTACGCTCGACATGTACTGGTCTACAGATGACATGCTAGCTACCCCATTTTTTGGGAAATGCATGTCAAATAACAGGTTTACTTCCATTTTGTGCTTCCTTCATTTCACCTGCACAGAAAATGTGAATGATAAACTATCCAAAATCAGACCAGTTTTTGATTACATTATTTCAAAATTCAAAGAAAATGATGTGCCTAGTGAAAAGATCACTGTTGATGAAAGCCTGATGCTTTGGAAGGGCCGTTTAGGTTGGAAACAATACATCAAAACAAAGAGGACCAGATTTGGCATAAAGAGTTTTGATGTATGTGAAAGTAAAACAGGATATCTTTACAATAGCTGCATATACACTGGCCAAGGGACAGATAACACTGGAGACAAAGATTTGGGGTTATCTGGTTCCATAGTAATGCACCTGATGGAATCTGTACTTGATCAGGGTAGGACTGTATATTTAGATAATTGGTACAGTTCCCCTAAATTATTCATGGCCTTACACAAAAAAAAAACAAATGCAATTGGAACAGTACACTCAAATCGTATTGGTTTGCCAAAAGATGTGAATACGAAGGCTCTAAGAAGAGGAGAAATGCAGGTGCATCAGCTCCCACCCTTGACCTATGTTGCTTGGCAAGACAGGAGGGTTGTTACAGCATTATCCAATTGCAGCTCTAAGATTTTGATGATTGACACTGGAAAAATTGATGCTCGTAACAAAATGTCAATTTTCAAGCCTGATATTATCCAGGAATATAATATGCATATGGGTGGAGTGGATTTAGTAGATCAGGTATTACACGCATATCCCTCTTTGCGAAAAACAATCAAATGGTATAAAAAAGTATTTTTACACCAGCTGGATATAACCATATACAATTGTTTAGTAATTTGGAGAGCTCTAAACCCACGGAAGACAATGACAAACCTGGACTTTCGCATATCAATAGCTCGCAGCCTAATTGAGCAGTATAAAATTCAGAGACCTCTCCATATTGGAGGTAAAAAATCCACCACCCCAGCACCCCTCAGACTTGAAGGAAAACATTTTCCTTAAAGGGTACCACCCACAGCAAAAAAGTCGCGTCCCTTCAGAAAATGTTTGGTGTGCCGCAAGAAAGGTGTCCGAAAGGAAACTAGTATGATTTGCCGTGAATGTGGAGATGTGCCCTTGTGTGTTTATCCCTGTTTTGAGGTGTACCATTCAAGAAAAAACTTTTAAAGGTAAGCTTTTACTTCTTATAGAATTTATTTAAATTTACTGTAAAACATAAAGTTTAAAAGAATTATCATTAAATATGCATTAAATGCATGTATACACAAGATGTCTATACACGTCCATATCGGTTTGGGGCCTTTTAACTTGGACGTCATATGATGTCCATATCAGTGAAAGGGTTAATAGTAGTTTACTATGGAGAAAGGTTGGTGCATTAGTGTTACAAGTAAACCAACAATATATGATATTTTATACTAACTTGAGCCTGTACTATTGTCTGCTGCTTGATAAAGTTTGCAGGCATCTTGGCATTGGTGTTTGCTGAGGAATTATGCTTTTCTGTGGACCACAGCTCCCCATTTTCAGGTTCCCGAAACGACACCTGGAATAACAATTATGTATTAAGTATGTAAATAATAAACATAGAATACATTATGCAAAGGGAACTGCATTCTTTGCATTTCCTAATGGAAATATAAACAAATTTCTCGATAGCTTGAAACGTGATTGAACATTGTACAGCTGCAGTTGATGGCAATTTTCAAATAGATATTTTTAAAGACATAAAAATGAAGAAGGATGTAATAAATGTTACCAAAACATTTAACTATAAAACAGTAATAAATTCACTGACAAGACAAATGAGTCAACCTTGTATATACTTTTCTCCACTTACAACTTGTAAGTGGAGAAAAGTATGTACAAGGTTGACTCATTTGCCTAATTTTAGTAACAATGCCACTCCGCTTTCTGAAATACTTCTTTTTATTCTATATCACTGACCAGAATTACAAGAACTGTTCCAGAATGCATTATAACCAAGATATTCTACCTTTGGAATAAAACTATGCAATTGTTATTGAAAACTGTTTTTATAGTATAAGTAAATAACATTACAATACAGTGTATGTACATAAGTATTAAATATTTAGAGCATTGTCATTTAGTGTCTAATTATTTACTAAAGCATGACAAATTTCTTTCTTTAATTATTTGACTATAAATTCACTTAATGAGCAGTTTTTAACATCAAATTAAGCATAATGTTCAGCAGTAAGGTTCCTCATAACTAGAATTGCAGATGTTTATTGTTTCTTCCTTATTTTCATCTCAAGTCTTTATTTAGAACATTTTTTCATTTATTAATGACAATGTCAATTGACAGGATGTCGGTGCCGCTGATGTGCTACAATTTTATCCTGCAGGTGTTTTTTTACATGCCAGCAAATCTACTAATATGCTGCTGTCACTTAAAAGCCATCAGTCTGAGGCTGATCTGAACCCACAGCTATGGAATGAGTGCCTTATTATTGGCTATGGCTGCAGCTCTCTGGTCTCCTACAACAAACATCTTAATAATTTAGAGGATGACCTCTCAAGTCATTGATAACCACCATGAGCAGTCTAGATGAACAATATTTATATTTACCAGAGATGCGGTTATTTACCAATCCCAATATTATATTTCTTTTAGGGAAATACTCTTCAAGTAGCTGTAACTGAATTGCACTGATGCACAAAAAAGCGCAGCTGATTTAATGTATACTCCATTTTCAGTAACAAGAAAAAAAATATGAGTGACAAACTGCCAACAATACGGCTAACACAAAAAATAAAGAAAAAAATCCGTATATCTCGGTACAGAAAAATTGAAACTCCCAAATATACTACTTAACTTGATATTAAAACTGCTTATTATGTGAATTTACAGCCACATAAATCATTCTGTAGCTTACAATACTGTGCCTTAAAGTCAATAATAATGATTATTACTCTTAAAAATAAAAAATAAAACAAGATTCTCATGTATAATATTTGAAAGCTTAAGAATTAACACAACTTTTATGGAAACAAATATTAAGTTTATAACTAAGTATAAACTACTGATTCTTGTATTTAGAAGTATTACTAACAGACTAGAACATTCTATCCCAAAAAGAAGAAAAATTTTATACAATAAAATACTTACACCTTTGGCACTATCATCAGGTAAAGTGCAAAAATATTTATTAAAGTACAAATTTGTTAATATGAATGATTTTCTATGAGCTATAATTGCTGCAACATGTTGACTCTCTGGATAGCTGCAAATGCTTGAAGTTATATATACGACCAAGGGTCAATGTTAATCTTAGGGAATAGTTAACAAAGATGTGGAATTAAAAGTAATTATAGTGTTGCTGTCTTTTAAAGACCATTAACTTCACCTGAAGTTTACCAGTTGGCTAACTCTCTACTCTCCGGACTCTATGCTCACTGAACATTCATTTCATACTTATCCATCTCTGAAGACTTTGGTTATTAAAGGAATGTGAGCTATATACACACAGTAGAGTCTCTCAGATCTGAGGATCCATATAATCCGAGCCACTTGAAGATGCAATTTTATTTAGTTTATATATTTTTGGATGTCAATTTTCCCTTCAGCACCAGTTTATAGAATACCAAAATAATTTACTCCTGACATGTTTATTACATACTATTATTAAATTGTTGAGTGAACTGACTGAAGAAGGTGAGGAGGTAGACTTAGAAGAGGAGCACTGAGGATGTATCATAAGATATGACATGTTTTTCAGAGATGGGATTTAGCACCTTGACCTTGTATCCATGTCCCTGAGGTGAGAGACTTGATGACAGAGGGCAGGGTCCCTACAGTTTACTCTCCAGTAACACCTCATACAACAGGCTCTCCTCCAGGCTTATACATTCTACTGGGGGTACAAAGACTTGCAAACTGCCCTCAATCTGGAGAATGAAGGTAAACCATACTCCCTGCCATGCATTGCCAAAGCTACTGCTGACACTTACAAGCCTAAAACAGCAAGCAAGATGAAGGTGAAGTATATGGAAGCACACAAAATTCTGGGAATATAATTCTCCTTCCCAGCCTTCACCTAGCGACCAGCGGAAACTCCAGATAAAAATCAAGGGTCAGGAAGATCTGATACAAGGATTGAACCTACAATCTCCTGGATTTAAGTCCCATTTTCTATTGCTATGCCACCTCACTCTGTAAAAATGTGTCATAGCAAAAGTTTCAGTGCATTAGAGGCATCATTGCAGCATCTGACACAGCAGCCAATAACAACACTACTACTTAAGTAATGGCATGACAGAGCATCCTGAAAAGGAAGACACCTAGACACATCTTCATAAAATATCTCAAAAATATATGCAGTGTTACTTTCTCTTTTAAAATTTTACAGCAAATAACTATCTTTCTCAGGACTTTCTCAGAAAGGCTGGTGTCACAACTAATCTATTTAAAATAATTGTTATTCCACTCCATTAACTCACATGCTGGACTGAAGTTAACTCACATTTTTATTCAAATCACCCAATAATTTCCTGTGAATGCTTCTATGTATATATAGTCAATACTTCCTAACATATACAATAGCATTATTATTCAAGTATAATGTAGAAAAAACATTCAACACTTTTACATGCTTTTGTAAGCCTGACAGACTTGCTTACCATTAAATTCAATGATGGTATGTTGTCCATGCAGAGCCGCCTCCTGTTCTGACCCATCAGTAATATTTTCAATGCACACTCCTGATTAAACTAGCAACTGTCCAGACTTGTAGAGAGGTCTTTAGAGGAACCAGGGAGTTCTGCTACGGGCGACTTCAATACCATATCTAGCACCTCTTGCTGCCACTGAGTTTGCAGCTGTTGGTGATATTCTTCCTACTACACATATTGCTGCTTTCTTATTTTTGTGTTAGGAAACACTGCCAGCAATCTAGCAACTCATGCTCCCACTCAGTTGGTTGGTCATAAGTTGCTCTTCTTGCAGTACTGCCGTTCGTGGAAATTCAGGAAAATCCATGGAGGATGAGGCCTGGTGGAGTACACCAAATGAAAAAAAGTTGCATAAATATATTTTTAAATACAGCTATTTGATTCATAATATAATTTGCAACCTGTCTCTGTACTCTGGCAAGAGCATCCTAACAGGGATGTTATCCACTCTTCCTATGAGCTACTTGGGAAAGTTCACCTCAGTTAATTCAGGGATTGGCAAGTTCAGTCGGCAGTTGATAACTTAAGAATGAGTTTGTAAAAGAGAAGAAGAATCTATTGGATGTTTTAGAAACACAGATGGTTCAGCATGTGGCAGCTTTCTTGTTACACTTCATGTGACAAAGAGATTCTGTAAGTTTTAAATGTAGTTAAATTACTATTCTGCCACAGTCAAGAATTTGCAACATTAGATTCCTTTCACAGCAAGTAGCAATTATGTCATTTGAAACCTGTACCGGTAAGTTTAAGTTGGAATATTTTATATGAATATCCAGTTGGAAATTCTTGTTTTCTGATCTGACTATTAGCGGGCCATGAAATGACAGTATAAAAAAATGAACAGTTGCTAGGGGAAGAAAATCAATAATCTTCATCAATAAATGTTCTGTAATCTTGTTTGATGATGATGGAAAAATGTTGCGGTGAATATAAAGTTTTGGATAGTAACAGAAAATCAATAATCTTCATACAGATATGTTCTGTAATCTTGATGGTGGAAAGACGACGTGGGGAAGATAACAAGTTTTGATAGTGATTAGTGGATGTGCAGGAGCGAGAAATTTTATGTAATTAATGGTAACTATTTATTAAGGAAGTAAGGATTAATCGATATGCTGGAGGAAACCTGCAATAATTGACTAGGAAAGAAAGTTCGAGTAAAATGTAATCCAGATTATACCATTAAATTATTTATTTATCACAATTGCATTAGCTTATCTGATATTTATGAGTAATTATTATTAACTCTTTATATACATTGCACATATTTGTGATGAGGAAAGAAAGCCTGCTTTAAAATCCAGATGATACAATTGCTGACCAGAAGAAACTGATAGCCTCACAAACTGACACGAGATGGGAAAAGATTGTGCTGAAAAAATGGTACACAATATTTCAAGGATCTATTCAATCTATAATGAATAGAAATTGGTTACAAACCCCTCCTTACTGTATGTACTTCCTTAGTTAGTAATGGCTAACTGAAGGTCATGATAATTGTTTGATCATTTTAATGTTTACTTTCTCAACTACTTACCTATTGTATTACGCCTAAATGTTTAATATTCAAATGTCGCCACAAATATATGTTTTGAGATCCCCTAATTAAATTTAAAAAAAATCGTGAGATCACATTTCTGCATGATTGTGTGTGTGTACACTCAGAGTGTAACAGTTTAATAGCAAAGAAATGTGCTTAACATGGAGTACAATTCACAGACAATGAGATATGAACATTTCAGACAGCAGACTTCGTAGCTCAATTTAAAGAGCTTCTTTTGTTCTGTGCTCCCTCTGGGGGAAGAGGACAGGAGACGGAGGATGGCTGAAACTAGGAGACATGAAATTGAAATCAGGATCCCTAACAGTTTACAATTAAACTCTGACACAGCAATTCATCAGCCTCCCTCCCCACTCTAGGATGACCACAATTTGGATACCTTTGCTGATCAGGACAAAGTTTACAGAGAGAAAATGACCTGCCGTGCACCTCAGAATTCCCTCCAACATTTAAAACCCAAAAATAGCTAACCACGATGAAAGATGAAGTAAAATTAGAAGTGAGGAAATGGAGAGACATGAAATTTGGGGAATGTAATTATTCTACCTAGCATTTGCCTATCAACCTTCAAAACACCTGTGGGTCAACAACGTCGTTCATGGGAAACGAACCAAAGACACACATCACAGCCTCAATATTCCCACTCAATAACAGAGGATTAAGCATTGTAAAAAACTGTATGTATAAGAGTAGAGAAAGACATGTGAATTCACCCATAATTATATATATACGAATGTTATATTCTAGAATTACTTATTTTTGGGAGAATAATTTGAAATGTAACATGTCTAAAACAAAGTTAATGCAGTTTAATTTGAGGAATTTAAATAATGAACAGGACTCTATAATATTATCAGATTACAACATACATGTTACAAATAAACATAAATTTCTAGGTATTGTAATAGATCAAAAACTAACATGGTCAGAACATATTCAGTACATCTGTGGGAAACTCAGTAAATCATTGTACTTGCTTAGGCACTTTTCTAATCTACTAGAAGAAAGAGAATTAAAAATTATCTACTATGGTGTAATATTTCCTCATCTAGTGTATGGAAATGAAATTTGGGGGTGTAGTGCAAAATCAAATATGGAAAGATTACTAAAATTACAAAAGAAAGCAGTTAGAATAATGTATCATCTAAACTATGGGATTCTTGTAAGCAGTACTTCAGGGAAAAACACATTTTTACAGTATTTTCATTATATGTATATAGGGTAAATGGACTGGGAAAGGATAACTTGAGAAATAGGGATATGCATAATTATAACACACGACACAACAATGATCTTTTTAGACAGCGTTGTCGAATAAATAGTAGTATTAAAGATCCAAACGTAATAGCACTGATCTTATACAGTAAACTGCCGAATTCTGTAAAGCAAGCTACGTCAGAAAATACTTTTAAAAACGAGCTTAAGATTTACCTAATAAATTAATCATTGTACATGATTGATGAACTGTAATTCTATTGGCATTTGTATTATAAGTTTTATATATATATATATATATATATATATATATATTTTAATTGTAACTATCAATGTCAGAAACTGCTATGCAGTCTATTGAAAATAAATACATTCTTCCTCCTCCTCCTCCTCCTCCTCCTCTTCCTCCTCCTCTTCCTCCTCCTCTTCCTCCTCCTCCTCTTCCTCCTCCTCTTCCTCCTCCTCCACCTCTTCCTCCTCCTCCTCCTCCTCCTCTTCCTCTTCTTCTTCTTCTTCTTCTTCTTCTTCTTCTTCTTCTTCTTCTTCTTCTTCTTCTTCTTATTATTATTATTATTATTATTATTATTATTATTATTATTATATACGCTTATATACGAAAGATAATATGCAAACTGACATTTCCTCTGTTCAACAAAAGAAGTTCGCAACACTTCTTTCGACACATCAGCTATAGATAAAGAGCATTATGAATATGTTTGTCCTTCTATTATATTCTATAGAGCACATGTGTCACATTAATTTTAATCAGCTTTCCCATTAAAATATATACTTACCCCAACAGAATTTTGAAAAACTATTTGCAGAATAATAAAGCTGAGGAATTCAAAAAAAAAAGATGAAAATAAAAAAGACTATCAACATGGCAAGAGTTTTGTTGACATACATCAATTCACAACTTTTGAAGCAATGTTAGCAATATGATAATGTTTATCTCAATTAACATAGAGTACATAGAGTAGAGAAACAGTACAGAAAGTCATATGAGTATAATACATCAGAATTTTTGGGATATCTTTTGCAGTCTACTACCAAAGCACTTAAAATAGCACTGACACATGTATTCTATCTCCATTTTGTACTTGGAAGAAAGTTAAATATATTTTATGTTTATTTTCTGTGGTAATGAATATTTCAGAATATATACTTTAGTCCTATGTGTTTGGAGGAATACTACGGAGCATGGAGGAAGAAGAATGTTCATTTAGTCATCAAACGGCTGAGGATGAGATCAAATGATCTTGAAAAACATTTCAATTATACAAGTAAGTGAAGTTTGAGTGTAAACATAGTGACTCATAAATCATACTCAAAAATATGTTACTTCTTAGGCCTTTGCTAATCTTGTTCCAGCACTGTATCTTTAATGCTTATTTACTTCAGAACATTCCAAAACAGTTAATCAATGATTTGGCACAGCAAAGTAACATTTATGAGAATGCCATCATAATGATGAACTGCAGCAATATTTTACTTTAAGATTACCAGTAGCTTAACAACATATTGATAATTGCTGAGGAACATTTGCTTTAGAAACTGAAAGTAAGAAAAGATAATGTAGTTGAGGATCTTGCTATAGATAGTTAAAAGTTAAATATTCCAGGAAAATAATCTCTTCCATAAAATGCTTCAGACTTTAAGAATGAATGAGTGAATTCCTGTATTTCCTTTAAGTGGAACATAGGGTCTTCAGAACCGCGCAACCTCGAGGCGCAACAGGTTGAGACTCAGAGGTTTCCTGATCAGAGAGATTCCAGGATGAGTGATCAGCCCATCGTCAGAGGTGAAAGTACAAGAGATGAGGTGATAGGAAAGATGATGACGGAGCAATAAGTGGAATGCTGGTGGGGGAAATCGGAGGACCTGGAGAAAACCCGCCTCAGCACCATGTTGTCAGCTATGAACATGAACATATATTTATTGCCAAAGACTAAAATCTATCTGAACACGTAATACATATTTAGACAGAACCTGGTCCCCAATGATGGATTCAAACAAATAAATGATGACATTGTGGGACCTCTAACTATATGCCAAGAATTCAGGTGTCTCCTAATGGTTAAAGTCAGATACACTACATGGATCAGAGCAATAACAATAGTAAATCAAATAGCTGACATCATTATACAGGATTTAATAACCAGTTGCTTTTCTGCTTTTGGTATTCCTGGAAGAATTACTCCTGATTAAGGCCCACAGTTTGAAACTCCATTATTCAAATCTCTAAGCAAATACTAAGGATTTCAAAACATCAGGACAACAGCATACCATTTCCAAAGTAATGGATTCATTGAATGCCACATAGCATCATGAAAGCTGTACTCGAGCGTCATCTCCATCAGTCCTTGCTGTGGGTAGACTCTGGACCCCTAGTTTAATCAGCTATGTGCTCTTTAATTAATGGATTCATTGAATGCCACATAGCATCATGAAAGTTGCACTCAAGCGTCATCTCCATCAATCCTTGTTGTGGGTAGACTCTGTAACCCTAGTTTAATCAGGCATGTGCTCTTTAATTAAAAAAATTTAGGTCATTCAGCTGCCAAACTGGTAAATGGAAGGAAGGAAGTGAAGTCTAAGGGTGCAAAACCACTAAGGTGCTCGGTACAGGAACAGGGAAAATCAAAAGATGAAAACTAAGAAGTTAAAACGTGTCAAAAAAGAAGGGTGCAGATACATTAAAACACCGCTATGAGGAAAAAAGATTAGCGAAAGCACATCACTTTGTCTACCGGGGAAAATATTTACTGACCAACCTACTCTAATGCAGTCAGACTTTGTGGGACACCTCCAGAAGATAACAGAACTAAAAGCAAGACAGACATTGACACATGGCAAGAAAACGGTTTTTGTACCTAAACATCTCACTGATAGCTTACATCTTTTGATACACTACAGAGCTCCAGGATCACCAATCCAAGCTTTGTAAAATGGTTGCTACCAATAAAAACAAAGACTCAAGATATTTTTGATGCAAATATCAGACAAATGATAAAGCATGTCTCAATACATCACCTTAAACCACCCCTTCTATGGAAAGATCTCCCAAACATTACTAACACAAAACAGGAAAGTCATGGTGATGCAACGCAGTTCACCTGCTGAGGATACAAGGTTAACTTCCCTAGATGTTTAGCAGAGACTATGACTGCTACGACGGGTTGAAGGTGTAGTTTAACTTAACCCATAAACATTTTATAAAGAAACAATCATTAATAAAGAACACACACCGACAGTCTTCTTTTTCCCTTTTCTTTTTTATGGTAGTAACAACCTTGGAATACAGGAAAAAACAGCTTTTGCTTTCTTGCTTTTTAGATCCTATAAAAATAGAAATATAATAAAGTGAATCTGTTATTCAATCTTTAAGTAGGCATCACTTCAGAATGTTTAAGGCAACCATGGATACCAGCGTTCTTTTTTTTTTTTTTTTTTGGTAATTTACATCCTCCAACTTTAAGTCATATCGGACGATGAATGGACTGAGTGAAATGATGCTCAAATGAGCCCAGGGTCCATAGAGCTTAGAGTTATCCGACATTCGTTTTGCAGGATACGGGAAAACCCCGGAAAAACCTTATCCAGGTAACTCACCCTGACTGAGATTCGAACTCGGGATCTCTTGAACGTGAGGCAGACACGCTAACTGAAAAAATTCATATTCCAACACTGGATTCCAACCTTGGGACAGAAGCTATTGATAGTGTGGTTCAAAGATTTCGACAAATCTGTTTTCATGCACTAAACTGCAAACCTCACAATTAATGGGGTTTAGTGTAAGAAAGTATCTGGTAGTCCTTTACAAGAAAACAACATGTTACTTAAAAAGAGTCCTTACTGTCCATGATTACTATTGCTAAGAACTAATATTCTGTACCTAAATACTGGCAGTTAGTTATATTACCATTGGATTCTTCATGTCCCTTAACCACTTTTGGAGTGAATATACCCCTTCTATAGGCCTGCATCAGTTCTGGCATTCTGTGAAGCCAAATTTCTTATTTGGCTCTCTCAGGCACATCCCACAAAGAGTACTGAAACAATATAAGAAACAATTTCACTCTACATGTCTTTGTTTTGCAGTTATTTGTAGTTACTGTAACATCTTACTTCTTATAGCAAATATTACAAGATTAATAGATTAAAATTATACTACGAGTCGACTGAGACACTCTTTACTTCACATACCACAAATTTTATTTCAACACATTTTGCCTCCACTTGAAGGCATTATCAAGAAATTTTTGGGTGAGTGAGTGAGTGTGTGGTGTTTAAGGGCCCGTCGACAACAAGGTCATTTGGGCCCGAAGTCAATACTAAAACCTAAAAGCTATAAAAATTTAGCTAAAAAAGGTAAAATATAATAAAACACTCAACTGTTAAAACATTAAAAACGATCTACAGACTAATACTTTAAAAACTCTAAAAGTAATAAATATAAAATACAAGTCAGACTTGCTGATTAAAACCGATTTTAAAAACAAACCGCAGTGCCTTATCCACGGCCACTGGGTCGTCCCCTAAAATACTGAGCAAGTTAGCTCCCAAGCCCAAAGACTGGCGAACGCTGGCGTACTGCGGGCAATCGATTAATATATGCCGCACAGTGAGGCGTACTGAACACGGAGCACATACAGGGGCCGGTTCCCCTCTTAATAGATGGCCATGAGTGGCTCGTGTGTGCCCAATTCTTAGCCGGGTGAGTATCACCTCGGCTCGCCGGTTATCCCTGCAGGAAGTTAGCCAGGGTTGTACGCTCTCCTTTATTGTCCGGAGTTGTGTGCCTTTCAAAGCTGTCCAGGAGTGCTGCCAAGCAGATAGTAGTTGGCGACGGAAAAAACGTTGCACGTCCTGGAATGGCACCTTAGTTGTTAAACTCCGGGGCAAACGGCAAGCAGACTTAGCAGCCGCGTCCGCCTCCTCGTTCCCGGAAATCCCAACATGGCCTGAGGTCCAAGTAAAAACAAAATTGTATCCGCGACTGAGCATTTGCGAGATCTGGGTCTGTATTTTTAAAACCAGTGTGTGAGCGGCAGTGTGCTGTTGTAAGGCCTGAAGCGCACTTAGACAGTCAGTGCAGACGATAAAAGAGCCAGGAGCTAACTTGCAAATAAAAAGGAGCAAATAGTAGATTGCATACAGCTCTGCTGAGAAGACCGAAGTTGAGTCCAGAAGTCGAAATTTGTGAGCCTCACCGTTAACGATGAACGCGCAACCCGTAGCGTTACCTAACTGAGAACCGTCTGTAAAGACCGGAACATAGTTAGGGTAACGGCCCAGTAATTCGGAAAAAAGTTGTTGGAACACCGAATGTGGAGTAGCGAGTCTAGAGTTGTTTGAAAGAGCGAGATCGAACCGCGCACGATTGAGCTGCCATGCAGGATAGGGGCAGATGGACGACCTCTCCACGCGAGGCATTCAGAGGCCATGCGAATGTAGTAGATCCCGAAATCTTATTCCCACGGGGCGAGTCCAAGAACCAGGGCGCATATAACGGTGGACTAAATCTGGACACAGAACTGGTTTAAAACAAGGATGATTGGGATAACTTGCCAACTTCGAAACGTATGAGCAGAGTAACAGGGAGCGACGAATATGGAGTGGAGGTTCGCCTGAGTCTGCATACAGGCAGTCGACTCGACTGGTGCGGAAAGCTCCTGTGGCAAGGCGGATGCCAGTATGATGCACGGTGTCTAAAAGGCGAAGTTTAGAGGCGGTCGCTGCACCATAAATAAAACTGCCATAGTCCAGCTTGGACCGAACCAGAGAGCGGTACAGCCTCAACATTACCGTGCGATCGCCCCCCCAAGAAGAAATTTTTGACTGGCTGGAATTTCTTGATAATGACTTCAAATGGAAGCGTAATGCGTTGAAACAAAATTTGTGCTATTTGAAGTACAGTGTGTCTCAGTCGACTCACAGTATAATTTTAATTATTATTTAAGAGTGTTAATTCTAATTTACCTTTACAAATGCAAGTAACAGGTAATACAGTAAGTAGCATGCTATAGAAATATTGACGTTTGGAAAACATTAAGATAAGTTTGAACAAAATACACAGTAATATTGTGGCGAGTGATAGATAATACTGTTGAACACTGGGACACTAACCATAGCCAACATTTGACCATAGAAATTCTGCTTTATGCACAGCTATTCTACATCTCAGCTACAATGGTAATGTACAGTACGTCAGCATGGTAAGCGTGAGTTATCTGGATAAGGTTTTTTTCTGGAGTTTTCCCTTATCCTGAAAGATGAATGTTGGATTACCCTAACCACTATGGAACCTGAGCCCATTTCTGCATCATTTCAACCATTTCATCTATCATCTGATATGACCTAACCAGTTAAGGATGTTAGTTTAAAAAGAAAGCATTAAATATTTCAAATGATCTACATTTTCCTGGTATGCCATGACAATATCACAAATTCAAGATCAGATAACCTAATGGTCACCTACTATTCATAGGTACTTAAGTCCCAAGCTCTTTTAAGTTTTTTATTATAGTTTCTGTTTATAGCGGCATATCACTGAGAACTGATTATTTTAACATACATTACCATGTGTAAGGCAAACTTTGAAAGACAGAATCAGACAAATATTCAATGCCATAGCTGGAATTTGAACATGTGTCTATTGTCATTATGATGGTTGACCTTGAAGTAGTCAATGGTAATTAATCTGCTTCACACCCTACAGTATGCTCAACACTGTCTATGTCAGTCCTTGTGATAACATACACAACATGCCTGTGTGGAAAGTATGTTGAGCAAGCCTTCAAAATTGACAAGTAATGTTTATTCAAGTATATTAAGTGATATTAAATAATTAGTAAAGCATATAAGAGTGATAAATGTTACTAAAGATGATCAACTTGAAGTAACAGAGGTATTTTCAACTTTCTATTGAGCTCAACAGGGATTCCCTATTATTTCCTCTTAATGTCAGTTTCTTAACATTTTTAAGTATGCATTCTACTATCAAGATGGCCGAATAGAATGGATATTTAGATACTTCATCTATGAGAAGAATATGAGTAATTCTTGAGGGCCTAAGTGAAACCTTGCTGCTATGATTTGAACTTGACATTTCATGGCATTGTATCTTAAAGGTTCATTATTCCTAGCCATAGACATTTGCTGTCTGGATGAGAAAGCCAATGGAATTTCAAGTTTTGGCAAAGAATTACTCTGAAGTATGATATTAAATCCCGGTCAGGAATCTGAATGGAACAACCAATGGAGTTTTGAAGAAGAACTCATCTGCTACTTCATTACTAGTGATGTCAACATGGGAATGTGATGCAATACAGACAAGAATTACAGGGTAGCATTAGCAAAAATAACTATAAAATGTGGTGAACATTATGAATCAGAGCGAGGTATGTGAATCATTCTGTTATTGCTTAAAGAGAGCTTTTGGAATCTGTGAAAATTAGAAAGTATTTGATATCAAATCTTATAATACATGTTTACCATCAGATTATAGGTAATTAAATTGAATCACACTAGTCTGTCTTATATACTAAAATTTTACATGGCAGATGAAAACACATGAAACTACAAAGAGAACAAAGAGATCTTTTCTATGCCACTGATGATGCTTGCCGCAGTTGCAAGTGCAACGTCTGGGAGAGAGATGAGGAAGCCCTGTGGACCACAGCCTTTTAGCCCGGAATCTTTTATTGAACAATAAAAGTGATTAAACAGTTTCATTACATGAAATGTAGGCAAAAACAATTAGGTACCGTGATTATCAGACACTTTCTTTCTAAGTTCAATATTTAGAAATGTACTGTATTTGAAATTCTTACAAAATTTATTTACAAGTACATTTGAAACGTATATGAAAATGGCATTCCCATGGATCTTCAAGGTTTGGTACCAATATATTGATGACACCTTTGCAACAGTTTCAAATACACATTTAGATGATGCATTAAAACTACTCAATCTGCAGGAGAAAGCTATCAAATCCACAATAATAATAGGAGTCAATGGACAACTTCCATTCTTGGACATAAATATTGTCGCGGCAATGGGCATAAAAGGTTCGGCGCAAATAAATAACAGACGGATAGTGTTTCATGGAGATAAAGAGCTTCCATAAGCAGATAAACATAGCGCTGGAGATAAAGGACTTGCCAGCACAGATTAAGTTACACTTCTGGAAGGTGATAGAACAGTCCATTTCTTGTTGTTCCAGAAATCTCTTGAATTTATCAATGAGGTATTTAAGAAGGCGAAGACTCGCCAGGAGTCAGTCGTGAACAGATGTTGTAACGAGAGCTGATGTAAACAGGTGTAATCAGAACCTGTTGTGGTCATCGACCTTGGTAGATTGTGTATATGATGTAGTACTACTACTGCAAGCGTATTTCTAAGCAAATAAAGAACATTTAGAATTTCAGCAAATTGGACTTTTAATTCTACGAACCCACTAAGTCACAATATCATCAGGAATGACACAAAAATAAAGCCCAGAATTTACAGGAGGCCAACACAACAAGAAGATTACATAATAATTCATATCTATACATAGCTATAACCTGATTACACATAAACATGCAATAATTAACAATCTTACACACAAACTAATCAACATCTCCACGGATAAAGAAGAATACTACAAGCAACAAAAAGTCAAACTTCACAGAGCATAAGGAAATGGATACAACAAAAGTTTGCGATTGCAGAAATTTAAGAGGTAAGCTAAAGAAAGTAATTAAGGAAGCAACCACATTTACTAAAGAAAACGAAAGCAACAGCATATTCAGTGGATTCACGTAAGACTCAAAAACATTTAATAAATTCAAAAAGACCTTTAAAGAACACAATATCATCTTGGCACCTACAAATAGATACTCAGTATTAAAATTGTTAAATTAAAACACAAAAGATGAGATTCCACATTCAATTGATCCAAAACATAACAAACAAGTTGTAAGGACTGTGAAAAATGCTACATAGGGTAAACTAAAAGAAACCTAAAAACCCGAGTCAAAGAGCATTTTAGAAACTTCAAATTGAAACAGGAAAATAAGTCAGCAGTAGCATTTCACTTTCGGAACAAAACCAGGACCTTGACCCAAACACAAATTATTAAGAAGGGTGTTAAACCAAAATAAACTGACAATGAGGGAGAACATCTTAATATGACCAGGTAAGTATCAAGTGATGAACTTTGATCCGATCAGGATGGCTCAGGCGGTTTCGTCTGTAGTTCGCATTCAATTCTCGTGGCTGACCTACTTGACCCATGGGTTTTTTGGGGGTTTTCCTGGGTCACCAGACAAATGCTGGGTACGTTAGGTACATCCCCCGAATTTGCTGTCCCCCCATTTCATCTCCATTATCATTTCACATCATCTCTCATCTGGTGGTCTCTTTCAGGGTGAAAGTATTGGCGGGTGTCTCGGGCTGTCATTACTCCTTTGGTTGGCCACCCTCTGTCTCCCACCACCTCATCGTTACTCCTGAGAATGTCCCACCTGCGGCTTAGGTATAAATAATTCATAGGTTTCGGTACTGAATCCCCTCCATAGTAATCCTAATCCTAATAAACTTTGAAATTCCACCATTCAATAATTTAATAAAGAAGTTCATAATTCCACCACTACAGAGAACACACCAATAACAGACGATAGTTGGATCAAGTTGAGAATGGAAGCAACAGCTTCTGAAACTAGTCTCTCAAAAAATAAAAATGTAAGTGGCGAAGTGTTAAAAACCAACTACAAATAGCATTTCTTTTTTTTCCAAATAAAGCTGAGTTGAGGACATATGTAGACAGTGGAGAGGCCAAATAACTTCAAATTTAGTGTACATATACTTCAGACAGTGGATATTCAATTCTGAGAGAAAAAAAGGAAATAGTTCCAAAACATGTCACCAGAGGAAGAAATAGCACTCATGGGATGGTGTAGGGACAATTTCAAAAGGTATTGTTTAAGATACAGGATACATTTGTACATGCAATGTTGTGCTTACACAATTTTGCTTTGCTCATTCACATTCTTTTAGTACAATCATGAGATATAGCTGAATACTGACAGGACTTTCAAGGATTGTTAAAAGTATTTGGTCCATTAATAACATATATTTCAGAAAGGCTGGTGCCACAAGTAAATCTAATATACATGGTGCAATTTACAGAGATTGCACTTTTGGTGTAGCATTGTCGTTTATAGCTTATAACACACCTGTTATACAGTATTATATCAAATATCTTAAAAAGGAAATGGACTTCATAAGTTAACCTCTTCCCATAAATTTTGAAATATGTTTTATCTATCAGTAGATGTCTTAAATATATGGTATTTTAATCAAAATCGTTGGAACCATTTTTCAGAAAATCAAACACTTTGAAAGATTTTAGTTAACTGATGGAAATTACTCATTTCTTCACACTAGCTGTATATAGGCTAAGGTTTTTGATAGATAGAATCAATATAAAAAATTCAATACCATGGCCTGGATTTGAAACACACCTGGATTTGAAACCAATCTCCTGATTTCCGTCCAGTCACTCCTACCCATTGAGATACCATGACCAACTTGCCGTCATGACATTAGATTCTCCATTTGAGACATATATTTCCCCGGTAAACCACTAGGGGCTCTCGCATTCGAGATACACCGTTTGTGGCGACTTACTACTGTAAGTACTCAATGAGTAGGAGCGACTGGATGGAAACCAGGAGATCCGTGGTTCAAATCTCGGCCATAGTATTGTATTTTTCATGTTCACTCTAACCTTAGCCTATATACGGCTAGTGTGAAGAAATGATTAATTTCCATCAATTAACTAAAATAATAAGAGTTAAATGATGAAGCCTGGGACACAAGTACTTACGATAGTAAGTCGCCACAAACGGTGTATCTCAAATGCGAGAGCCCCTGCCTATTATTTTAGTTAATTGATGGAAATTAATCATTTCTTTACACTAGCTGTATATAGGCTAAGGTTTTTGATAGAGTCAACATGAAAAATTCAATGCCATGGCTGGGATTTGAACCACGGATCTGCTGGTTTCCGTCCAGTCGCTCTAACTCATGGAGCTACCATGGCCAAAGTGCCGTCCCGACACTAAATAATCCATTTGACTCGTATATTTCCCCAGTAAACCACTAGGGGCTCTCACATCTGAGAAACACCGTTTCTGGAGACTTACTATCGAGTCCCAGGCTTCTTCGTTTAACTTTTATTATTTTAGTTAATTGATGGAAATTAATCATTTCTTCACACTAGCCGCATATAGGCTAAGGTTTTTGACAGAGTCAACATGAAAAATTCAATGCCATGGCCGGGATTTGAACCACGAATCTCCTGGTTTCTGTCCAGTCGCTCTAACCCATTGAGCTAACATGGCCAACGTGCTGTCCCGACACTAAATTCTCCATTTGACTTGCATACTTAACCGGTCAACCACTAGGGGCTCTTGCATCCAAGATACAACATTTTTATGTTGACTCTATCAAAAACCTTAGCCTATATATGGCTACTGTGAAGAAATGATTAATTTCCATCAATTAACTAAAGTAATAAGAGTTGAACAATGAAGCCTGGGACTAAGTACTTATGATAGTAAGTTGCCACAAATGGTGTGAACCATGGATCTCCTGGTTTCCATCCAGTTGCTCCTACCAATTGAGCTACCATGGCCAACTTGCCGTCATGACATTAAATTCTCCATTTGACTTGTATATTTCCCGGTAAACCACTAGGATCTCTTGCATTTGAGATGCACCGTTTGTGGCAACTTACTATTGTAAGTACTTGTGTCCCAGGCTTCATCATTTAACTCGTATTATTTTAGTAAATTGATGGAAATCAATCATTTCTTCACATTAGCCATATACAGGCTAAGGTTAGACTCAACATGAAAAATACAATGCTATGGCCAAGATTTGAACCACAGATCTCCTGGTTTCCGTCCAGTCGCTCCTACCCATTGAGTATTAGTTTCACAAGTTTCCAGAAACTTTCATAGTTGTGTGAACATACTTATGTTCCACTGTACATTAAAGAAAAGAATTATATGGTAACAGAGACTTCAGGTGAAAGAAAATATGATTGCCAAAACTTTACAATTTTGTTTTGATAGATGGAAATATTGGTCAAATGAAAGAATTCTTAATGCTTATTTTTGGATGAGCTGTTTATATAACTGTAATTGCAACCAAACAACTTACATGCTTAAATTTAAGGGTAAGTCAGTTAATGACACTAAATACTTAGTTTTAAATTTCCTGGAACATGTTTCAGAGGCTACTTTCCTCTTGTCTCGCTTGAAGTTAAGTCACTGTTTCCCAGCATACCAGTAAAACAACTCCCACCGTTGATAGAAAAATGGCTCAAATCATTTGGAATGTCATCACCTGAAATTTCAGATTACATTGAACTACCCATATTATGTATAAAACAAAATTTCTTCCAGTTTCAAACAAAATATTTCCACCAAACTTTAGGTTTAGCAATGGGACACCCCTTATCACCCTTTCTGGCAGATCTGTATATACAAAATTAAATGCTGTAACTGTAGTCAAATTTATGTAGGAAAAACCAAAAGAAATTTAGAAACAAGAGGAAATGAGCACTTTAGGAACATAAAATACAAACAATTGGAAGCAGCTGACACACATTTTTGGGAAAAAAACCATGACATAAATCCAGAACCAAAACTACTTTAACCCTTTCACCGATATGGACGTCATATGACTCCAAGTTAAAAGGCCCCAAACCGATATGGACGTGTATAGACGTCCTGCGCATACATGCATTTAATGCGTATTTAATGATAATTCTTTTAAACCTTATGTTTTACAGTAAATTTAAATAAATTCTATAAGAAGTAAAAGCTTACCTTTAAAAGTTTTTTCTTGAATGGTACACCTCAAAACAGGGATAAACACACAAGGGCACATCTCCACATTCACGGCAAATCGTACTAGTTTCCTTTCGGACACCTTTCTTGCGGCACACCAAACATTTTCTGAAGGGACGCGACTTTTTTGCTGTGGGTGGTATCCTTTTAGGAAAATGTTTTCCTTCAAGTCTGAGGGGTGCTGGCGTGGTGGATTTTTTACCCCCAGTATGGAGAGGTCTCTGAATTTTATACTGCTCAATTAGGCTGCGAGCTATTGATATGCGAAAGTCCAGGTTTGTCATTGTCTTCCGTGGGTTTAGAGCTCTCCAAATTACTAAACAATTGTATATGGTTATATCCAGCTGGTGTAAAAATACTTTTTTATACCATTTGATTGTTTTTCGCAAAGAGGTATATGTGTGTAATACCTGATCTACTAGATCCACTCCACCCATATGCATATTATATTCCTGGATAATATCGGGCTTGAAAATTGACATTTTGTTACGAGCATCAATTTTTCCAGTGTCAATCATCAAAATCTTAGAGCTGCAATTGGATAATGCTGTAACAACCCTCCTGTCTTGCCAAGCAACATAGGTCAAGGGTGGGAGCTGATGCACCTGCATTTCTCCTCTTCTTAGAGCCTTCGTATTCACATCTTTTGGCAAACCAATGTGATTTGAGGGTACTGTTCCAATTGCATTTGTTTTTCTTTTGTGTAAGGCCATGAATAATTTAGGGGAACTGTACCAATTATCTAAATATACAGTCCTACCCTGATCAAGTACAGATTCCATCAGGTGCATTACTATGGAACCAGATAACCCCAAATCTTTGTCTCCGGTGTTATCAGTCCCTTGGCCAGTGTATATGCAGCTATTGTAAAGATATCCTGTTTTACTTTCACATACATCAAAACTCTTTATGCCAAATCTGGCCCTCTTTGTTTTGATGTATTGTTTCCAACCTAAACGGCCCTTCCAAAGCATCAGGCTTTCATCAACAGTGATCTTTTCACTAGGCACATAATTTTCTTTGAATTTTGAAATAATGTAATCAAAAACTGGTCTGATTTTGGATAGTTTATCATTCACATTTTCTGTGCAGGTGAAATGAAGGAAGCGCAAAATGGAAGTAAACCTGTTATTTGACATGCATTTCCCAAAAAATGGGGTAGCTAGCATGTCATCTGTAGACCAGTACACGTCTAGCGTAGGTTTACGAATAACACCCATGAGCATAATTAGACCAAGTAGTCTGTAAATCTCATTCATTGTTACTTCTGTCCACTTCGGCAATCTACTCTTAGGTCCTAAATTGCCTTTAGCAATCAGGTCTTCCTTCACCCTACTCGCATATACATTTGTTTCCGAAACAATGAGAGACAGTAAGTCAGTAGTAAAAAATTTTGTGAAAATGTCAACTGGTTGGCTGTCAGAAGTTAGTTGAGTATGAGGCTGTACACCAGAGGTTGTGCTCGTGAACGTATGTCTATTTGTGTTAGAGTTATTTTGACACCTCCATAATGTTGATTCTTCACGAACACCTGTCGGAAATGAGTCATTTTCCTCCTCACTGCTACCTATATCCTCAACACCCCCCTGAAAATTTGAAAACTCGCCATCAATGTCCAAATCACTGTCTAACAGCAAAAAGTCTTCCACATTTTCTGATGTAATATCAGAAGCCTGTACTCTTCCTACACTAGCTAATTGATTTGCTACATTACTAGTTGAAGCCATGATTAGCACTCAGAAAACTATTTCAACTGTGTTTTAGCTAAAGAAATTGCTTGGAACTCTGATGCAATCTAAATTACAATGTGAACTGAGCGAAGAAAAAAGTTACGTCAGCTAACATAAACTTCCGTTGTGCAATTAGAGAGATGCTGACGGAGTTTTCTTTCCAGCGTGTATAACGCAATATAAACAGTTACTATTACGTGTTAGCATGAACTGAAACCTAGAAACCTTGAACCCAACACTTCGTTTATTCAGCTGATATACACATATAGCTTGTAAAACAAAAGTACTCAGAATTAAACGCATTCAACGCAAAGAATGGCTTTCTTTACGTGATACAAATTAATGAAATTTCATCGCTTTATTAATATAGTCTCTATTTTAATGATACCGCAGATGTATACAGCTTTTAATGGGCTTTCAAAACAGTTTTTGTTTCCCTGAAATAACTTAATAAATACAGAAGATACGAATATTTATTTATGAAGCATTTTTGCAGCATTTAACAATTTAAATGTCTTGTTCTGTTTATTGGGTATCCGTTCCCGGCCATGCAGAGTTTAAATGGCCATCGGCGAAGCGGTTAAACACATAACAGGAAAACAAGAACTGTCCACAAGGGAACAAATTTTCATTTAAAAAAATAGAAATAAAGTATTCAATTCGACATCCTCCAGAAAGATTTGTTCAGCAATTTCCTCAAACCGCCACCAGAGAAGACCTCCGACAAAATATCGCCAGCTACACCACGGATAACCAGTAGATGTACGGTTGACAATGGAGGAAAGTAGTCTCCGAAATATGTTCTGGGAAATTTAAAAGTAAGTGTTGTTTAGTGCCATTAATCAACTCACCCTTAAATTTAATTTATTACAAAAACAATATTTTCAACACTTCCATGAAAGGAAATTATAAACTTACATACTACCCATGTAATATGCCTGTCATCTGAACCCCTTTCTTTATTCAAAAATTCATAAAACTCATGCTACATCCCATCATGATTTTGATTTATTCTTTTCTCAAGACAACCAAAATTATTTCCTCTGACCAGATTCTGGTGTACATTTTGCGCAGCCTGTGTCCTAATTTTATAATGCTAAATAAACTGAAATATTCGCCTCATTGATTCCCTTACGGTCAACTAAAACAGGAATTCTTTTTTTTACCCAGTGATTGGGTAGGATTAATAAATGCAATATAAAAAGGGACCTACAGTTAACCCATAACAATGCATGTATACTAAGGAGCTCGTAAGCAACAGTAATATTTACAGCCTGGATTTGTAAGCAAAATGCATGTTTTTTTTTTTTTTTTTTGTATATTTTAAAGTAAGCTAAATGATAAGTTTTATTAGTCACACTTTTCCGAACAATTTGAACAGTATTTTTTAATGGATACAAATACCTATTCTGAGGGAAAATGCTTATTTTAAATTTAAATTAAAACGTACATGTACTACACTTGAAGGTGGCATAAATTATATTTTCTCCTTCAGACAGTTTTATAATTACTGATACAAGTCTAAAACCAATCGGTACACTTTTTTATTTACATTTATTTATAAATGATTATGTGGATAGGTGCATTTAAGTATGTCCTCTGCAGCCCCTAGATCAAGCCAAACTCTGTAAACATATGACATAGCTTACCATCAATGCTGGACATATCAGCTAATTGAATATTAAAGCAAATGTGTTTATTTACATCCATGTAAAAGGGATACACCCAGGTGCCTTGTGAATTAATTTTGCACAATTAAGATTGGAAAGAAACTAGATAATCTCCACAAGCAACAATAAAGTCAAAGGTAATTCAATCAGTGTCCGGCATGTCTTCACCAGTTTGATGCTTCTCCATTTTGCATTACTTATATGAAATGCATGGCCAAGATTCCACTAGAGCTCGTTTCATGTTTATATTTGACTAGCTGAGCAGACGAAATTCTTACCACCAATAAAAGTTGTCTGAACATCTATATAAATAAAACAAATTTGAATTAGCTAGTTATTTATTCTGCAATTGGGGGTGAAGTTTAAATACAACATACTTACAATTACGTTAATCAATTTAAAACTTTCTGATAAACAATCTTTTTTGTCTTTTTTGTGGTGTGTAGATATATATGGATGATAGTTTTCTGACGCACAAACACGTGACGTATAACTGTCCATGAGAGAAACAGAGAAACCCCAAGTTGATTCCACAAACTTCTAAAGACTGCCCTTGTGATCTTTTTATGGTTAAAGGGCAAACACACAGGAAATTACAAATGTTTAAAATCAAAAGGTAAATCCATCGGAATCATCGGAATATGCAGGATCAAGATAAACTCTCTTTTGTACTTTCCCTTGATGATTGTTGCCTCGATGACGTTATTCATTAGCTTTTTCACAGTTAGTCCCATTTCATTGCATAGTCGTGGTTGGTTAATGTTACGCAGCATGAGCACAACTGATCCTACTTTTAATTTTAAATTGTGAGGTGGGAGTCCAGGCAATTCTAATGAATTGAAAAACTCTGTGCAATAGTTGACTATATCATCCTGGTTTATAACTGTGTTAACTGATTTGTACGAAAACAACTACCCCAGAAGAAAATTCCATATGGTTGCATTGACATCATCGACATCTGTATTTCTTGCTGCCAATATTGCTCATTCATTCAGCCAATGATGCAGAGCTAGAATATGGTTGCATTACGTCCGAAAATACATGCTGAATAAGTTCCTCTTTCGAGTCTGTGAAGTTAGAGAAATCTGTGAATAATTTATGCAGTCTTGATAACAAATTATAAATATTATTTAATAAAATATGGAAGTGAAATAGCTTTGGAGACTTTGGCAAGGAGTGTAATATCTTTCTATTTTGTAATGCTTTTGTTTGTTGAAAATAAAAGAAGGTGTATGTGTTCCGTAAAGGTTTGTGTATGTATTGTTATATTTAGTTAAAATCCCAGTCCATTATCACTTCTGTTTTTTTCTCATCTTTTAAACCTTCCTTGGACTTACAAAAGTATTTCAAAACCAAAATTAGGCAAATCAGTTCAGCCATTCTTGAGTTTTATGAGACTAACAAACATCAATTTATTTTTATTTATATATATAGATAACCGAGGAAGTTACTTATTTAAATAGTGATTTGGTTTTTGAAATGCTGCCCACTAAAGCACCTTAATCTGCAATGTTACTAAACTATGTAACTTAGTTTGAAAGTAATATTTTTTCTAATGTCTGTAATATGTTGTTTTGCTTGGGGTGTGAAAACGAAGTCTCTACAAATAAATATTTAAGTTGCGCAGCTCATAAATACAGCACGCCATAAGGACTTCGTACAGAATAAAACCAGCAATTCATTAAATGCAAGTAAACAATTTTCTAAGGATCTGTTAGAAAGTCTATAGTGTCAACATATAACTGTGGAACCTGAATAATGTGTAACATATTGAACTTTCTCCAAAATTAGTCATACCGAACAATGAACAAAATGAGTGAAATGATGCTTAATAAGCCCCAGGTCCTTGGAGTTTAGAGTAACCCAAAATTCATCTTTCAGAATAAGGAAACACACCAGAAAAAATCTTAAACAATAACTCACTTTGACCAAAATATGAATTTGCAATCTCTTGAATGAGTAATCATACAGGCCCCAAACCACAGAGGCGGGCAAACCATTTTTGTTGAACATTCAAGTACCTGACCAGGTAAATCATTGCACAGTTGCAAAATGCGTATATGGTGTATGGTTTTAGAAGGCATATGAGTTGAACTTGCAATTGAAATGAGACATGCCTACCCTACCTCCTTACCATTGCCAGTATAATCCAATTGAGATACTGTGGGTTCATATTATGTTGGAAACAGAAATAAAACTTTTAAACTGACTTACGTTGAATGACTTATTCACAAAGAAATTCACAAGGTATTGCAAGACTAGGAATACTGCATGAAACATGCAGATAAATTGCATCTGATAAGCTTAATTAGGTATTTAAAAAAGTGCTGGTTAAAAAAAGAAATTGTCTAATCAGCAAAATGTTATTTGATGATGGTGAAAAGGCTGTAACGGCAGAGTAATTTGGGGAAAAAGAGTTCTCGCGCTTTTCACATGCATCTGTGACATCATCATGCGATGCAGAAAGGATATTTTCATCCTATAAAACCTTCTCTGACAGACTAGAAGCTTCACACAAGAAAACCTCAGGGCAACTTTCCTTATACTGTAACAGTCATGAATAAGGTAAGATTATCCCACAAAATGTTTTATTTTAGTTTTGTTTATTTGTTTTTGCATATAATGGTTTATATTTTTATAATTCTTCATATGTACTTGTATGCATATTTTATTAGTTGATTATGCATATAACTCAGTCTCTAGTAATTACACAATCAGTTGTTTCTTATGCCAAAGTCCTCGATGTGACTAAGTTAAAGAGGCCTTTACAAGGTTAACAATTAAAAATATTTTTCCTTTTTGCCAAATGAAACAGGCCACATTCAGTAAAACAATGCTATGTTTGAGAATGCTGTTATTTGATGTCACTGTTGGGATTTAAACTGAAATAAAGAAATTTGGAACCTCAACTCTTCTCCTCTGATAATGTAGAAGAAACAACCAGAGCTGTTTAATCACCAGCTTTCAGAGCAATAATGGGAAGAAATATACAAGAACAACAATGTGAACAGCAAGTTTAACTTGTTTCTAAATACTTTCATAAGGATTCATAACTCAAGTTTACCATCTCATTTAAAGAAAATTAATAATACTCTTAGAAATGACTGATTTAAATAAGGTATCACCTGCAAACACTAAAGAAAACTCTACTTGTCTACTAGAGTAGGCAGCTGTACTAAACATAGAAAACATTATAAAAATATTGTAAAATGTTAAAAACGGTTAAATGCTGCTAGCATGGAAAATTATAAAAAAAGAGAATGGTAAATACCACTCAAAAAATGTAATAAAAGAAATTACAGTAAATCATATCACTACAGAAGAGAAACAGTTAGCTCCTTAAGCCTTATTTTCATATTTTGCACTTTCTTTGACAATCTGCTACTCATTGAAAATTAGGTTAAATTTTGCTGCAATTGCACACTTAATTTCAGTTAAAGCTTGAAGTTTTTGTTTTTTGTTTTAATTTCCAGGAATTGTGCCTTAAACTGTACTACAGGATGCTTTTTTATCAGATTTACAAATTTTGATTAAAATCAAGATCTTTGGAGTCCATTTCTCCTAATTTGTAGCAATGAAACAAAGAACTTACACAAAAACTGCTAAATATGGACTACGGCCTATCATTTTAAATCAACATTTATTATCAAACTAATATATAGCTGTGTGGATCAGGTTATCAGGTATTCATAGCACCTAGTTGACAAAGGCAAGACTGGAGTCAACTTGCATTTTTATTCAAATAACCCAATTAGCTGCTGTGAATGCTATTAGTAAATAATTCCTAACATATAGAATAATATTATTCCTCAAGTATAATATATAAAGATATTCAACACTTTTAGATGCTTTTGTTAGCCTAACAGACTTGCTTACCATGGAATACATTGATGGTATCTTGTCCATTCAGAGCCTCCTCCTCTTCTGACTCATATGTTGCTGCTGATGACGTCCTTCCTCATACACATATTGCTACTTTCTTCCTTTGTACTAGGAAACATCACCAACAAGTCTGGCAACTCATGCTTTCACTCAGTTGGTTGCCCATAAGTTGCTCTTCTTGGAGTACTACAAATTCACTGAAATTCCAGAAAATCGATGGTAGATGAAGCCTGTTGGAGAAAAACAAAAGAATGAAAAAAATAGCATAAATCAATTTTTAAATACAGCAATTTGATTCAGAGTATAATTTGGAACCTTTCGCTGGACTATGGCAGGAGTATCCTAAGGGGGATGTCACCCGTTGTTCCTGTGAGGTACTTGGGCAAGTTTACCTCAGTTTTTGATAGATGAAGTCAACATGAAAAATTCAATGTCATGGCTGGGATTTGAACCACGGATCTCCTGGTTTCTGTCCAGTCGCTCTTAACCTTTGAGCTACCATGGCCAACATGCCGTCCTGACATTAAATTCTCCAGTTGACTCGTATATTTTCCTGCTAGACCAGTAGGGGCTCTTGCATCCGAGATATACCGTTTTGTGGCGACTTACTATCGTAAGTACTTAAGTCCCAGGCTTCATCATTAAACTCTTTTTTTTTTAGTTAATTGATGGAAATTAATCATTTCTCCTCACTAGCCATATATAGGCTAAGGTTTTTGATAGATAGTCAACATGAAAAATTCAATGCCATGGCCGGGATTTGAACCACGGATCTCCTGGTTTCTGTCCTGTTGCTCTTAACCTTTGAGCTACCATGGCCAATGTGCCGTCCTGGTCGCTAAGAGCGAATGCGGAAACCAGGAGATCCGTGGTTCAAATCCTGGCCATGGCATTGAATTTTTCATGTTGACTCTATCAAAAACCTTAGCCTATATATGGCTAGTGTGATGAAATGATTAATTTCCATCAATTAACTAAAATAAAAAAAGAGTTAAATGATGAAGCCTGGGACTTACGATGTAAGTCGTCACAAAACGGTGTATCTTGGATGCAAGAGCCCCTAGTGGTCTAGCAGGAAAATATACGAGCCAACTGGAGAATTTAATGTCAGGACAGCACGTTGGCCATGGTAGCTCAAAGGTTAAGAGCGACTGGATGGAAACCAGGAGATCCGTGGTTCAAATCCCAGCCATGGCATTGAATTTTTCATGTTGACTCTATCTATCAAAAACCTTAGCCTATATATGGCTAGTGTGGAGAAATGATTAATTTCCATCAATTAACTAAAATTACCTCAGTTTGTTCAGGAAGTGTTGAGCTCAGACAGCAGTTGCTAAGTTAGGAGTGAATTTATAAAAGATAGAGAAGCAGAATCTCCACATTGGTGAGCTTTAGAAACACAACAACTTCTGCGGGTGGTGCCTCTCTCACTGCACTTCATGTTATAAAGAGATTCTATAAGTTTTGAATGTAGTTAAATTCATATTCTGCCACCATCATGAATTTGCAAGACTAGACACCTTTCGCAGCAAGTAGGAATTATGCCATCCGAAACCCCTCTTTAATGTATGTATGACCTTAGTAATGGCTGAGGTTCTTGACAACACTTTGATCACTTAAATGTTTACTTTCTCAACTAATTAGCTATTAGATTCTGCCTAAAAATTCAATATCTCACTAGAAATACATGTTTTGAGATCCCCTGTTTAAAAACTAAATATTAGGAAAAAAAATCTGAGATCATTTGTCCATATTTATGTGTGCACATACTACTCAAGTGTCTTTAATAGTTTAATAGGAGTTAAATTTGATTGATATCGATTTCAATCCACAGATAACGACTTACAAACATTTCAGATGCCAGAAATAGCAGCTCAATCTATAGAGGTTCTTTTTTGTCTAGTTTTATGAGAAAAGAGAAGATAGCAGATGGTTGGAACTAGGAGAGATGAAAGCAGAGAGTAGAACCCCTAACAACTTTCAATGAAACTCCCCAGTGGAAACAATTGGCTCCCTTACACATCTGCTAGGAGGCCCAGAACTTGCATACCTTACTTAATCAGGAGGTCGATTAAAGAGGGCAAATCCCCAGAATTCCCTTCAGTACTTAAAATTTTGAAATAGCCAACCATGATAAAAGGTGAAGTAAAACAAGAAGTGAGGTGAAATGGAGGGATATGAAAGTGGGGAATGTAGCTACCTATCATTCCTAGCATCTGCCTATCAATCTACAAAAAACCTGTGAGTCAAGAATGTCGGCCACAGGAACCGAACTGACAACCAGAATGCGGTCCACACACACCACGCCCTGAATGTTCCCACTTGATAACACACAGAGGATTAAGCATTGTAAAAGACAGTTTGTACAACAGCAGAGAAAGACATGTGAGTGCACTTGGAATATATATAGGAATTATTTATTTTGTCAGCATTAAGGTAAACAAGCTGTAAATATATTGTATGTATTTGTTAACAACCTGTACATGTTAATGAAGTTTTCTCAGTTCATAAAAATGAGTTTACAACACTTTTTTCCACACACCACCTATAAATTAAAGTGCTTACAGATGTAAGTTTGTCCTTCTACTATAATCTACAAAATACAGTGATCACATTAACTCTAAACAGTTTGTGCCCGCCTCTGTAGCGATGGTCGGACTCAAGAGGTCCAAGTTCTAATCTTGGTCAGGGTGACATCTGGATAAGGTTTGTTTCTGGGGTTTTCCCTTATCCTGAAAGATTACTGTTGGGTAACTCTAAGCTCCATGGACCCTGGGCTCATTTGAGCATTATTTCACCATTTCATTTTTCATTCAATATGACATCAAGTCGGATGTAAATTAAAAGAAAAAGAAGTTGGACCAGGGAAAAATACACTTACCCACCAGAATTTGCAAAAAATATTCTCAGGATATTGAAGCTGAAGCTATTTAAAAAAAAAAAAAAACTACTCATACAACACCAGTTTTGTTGACACCAATTGCTTTATTCACAAGTTTTAAATAACTGCTGGTATTTAATGGAACGACCACATCAGTTGTAATGCAGCTAACTGTACTATCAATTGATCACCCCTGCCTCATTACTTATTATTGCCTTCCCTGCATCACTCTTATACATGGGTGACATTATTATGTGTTTCAAATGGGAAGAGTTCTGCCTTGTAGTGAATCAGATGCGTTAGAGCCTTCAGCATTGCCACCTCGTTACCCCCACTCTTTTTATATTTCTCTCTCTCACTTGTGAGTCTTCTTGGCGCTAGACATAAGGGAACGCAAACTGAATTTTCCAAAGTTTTATAATAATGCAGCTGTTGAAATCACAATTACAACATGGATATTCGTATATTATGCACATGTTTTAAGTATATAGTTTAAAAATAATTATAGTTTATGAATTGCTTATTTTTTTTAATCCGTCGAAAATGACAGTAGTGCACCCATATAGCTAGCAGTGAATGTTACTTATGTTACAAGATAATTCATCATTATCATTGTCTGCACTGTCTGAGTACTGCAAATTTATGATGATAGGTTCCAAAATACCGTCACGTGCTATTTCTTTCCAAAAGTTGTCTTCTCTTAGTTTATCTGATGTGTCACACAATTTTCCCAGTCTTGCTGTGTTCCTTGTCAATTTGTTTCCTGACTAAGTCGTTCAACTTCAGTCAGTTTAAAAGTATTAATATTGTTTGCAACATAATTTGAGCCCACATTAGCTCAATTGGATTGTTCTGGCAATGGTAAGGGGGAAGGTGGTATATAATACCTCGTGTTTCATTTCAATTGCAAGCTGATCCAGCTGATACATTTTCCCTGTTTTTTAAACAAAGGAACAACTGAATAATGCTGCTTTGAAATTTCTAGAGTAAATAGAGATTGTGAACCATTTATAAACAAAGATATAATGCGACCAGCCACGTTCTGCTAGGCTAGTAGGAAGTGTATTGTTTCCTCTCGTTTGAATTTAACAAACACCTTGGCTTATTCAAAGTAATTCTTTTATCACAACATGTAAAATGTTTACATTTCAGTTCTGAGTAATTACAAATATACGTATACGTACATACACACATGCCCACCAATAATGCTATTCATTACATTGCTTACGATGCGATGCATTGTTATAATATAATAGTACTTTATTTGTATTAGGAAAACTATTTGAGCTAAAAATACGGGTTTTTTACGGTTATGTTAGATACATTACTTTCTACTTCCTCATAGAAGTTTTTGGAAAACCTGAATTTTTGTCTTAGCGCGAATAGTATTTATTAGAGATTGATTAGTATGGCGCTTGTCACACACCATTTAGGGGGAATGACATATGATAACACCGCAGGACTCCGATTGGTTGCTCGCCTCGTAGCGCTCAAGGACAAACATCATCCCATTTGAAACAGATAAAAATACAACATTCACTGCTTTCAGTTTATCTTATTTTAGAATATGTACAGAGATTCTTATTTTTAACTGTCTTAAATTGACAATGATTTTTAATTCCAATAAGGTAGGAATATAGGCAATTCTGTGGTTTGGTATAATATAATTTAATTCTTAATGTATACCAGTTTACCATTAATTAATTTAAAACCTGTCACTGATTTTCACACTACAGTAATATACAAATTATAACAAAAGCCATGTACAGCAAATGTTAGCATTTACTTTATGTAAGCACCATATAAAAAATTAACAGATGAATTGAATAATAATTTTAAAATATTAGCAAAAGCAAAAAGCAATTATTTCAATAAAAATACATTAAGTGACAAACTTAAGCAAAATGACAAATACCTAATTTTCCTCTGAAAAACTTAACTGGCAGGATCTCCAAAATAAACTAAAAATAAGATGTAGAAAATCATCTCTTGCAATGTTCAGAATAATGATGGGCCATGATTGTCTCAGTGGACATTTGTTCAAGATTAGATTAATGACTTCCTCTTGGAGCTTTTTATCTGGTAATGGACACTAACTTAATGAACACTGATCACCTAAATGTATGTGAAATGCTAAAAAATCAAGAAGATCTAGTCTGTAAATACTGGAAGGTGAGAGGAAGAATACACGTAAGAGAAAACTCACTATAGATGTTATTGTATTTATGTGCCAGATTAAGTGTGAGACTACTGTATTGTTATTCACATTACCTAACCTAACCCACTGGACCTACTCCTACCGATTTAGGAATAAATCTTTTATATATATCATACTATCACCAGTAAATTTATAATTAAGATTCAGACCTGTGTTTGCATCCCTATAAAACCTTTTGCTGCAAGGGTTTCCATTCTGAACTGCGGAGCTCTCGTTCTGTGACACATTATCACCAGCAACGCTAAATGTTTTATTAACTAGGATGCCGTTTACACTAAAATCATCTACACGCTTCTTTTTACCTCTTCCTAGGCCTCCAGCCTGCTTTTTTGACATAATACTTGGCTCCATACACTCCAAAGCTTAGCCCTGTCTTAGTGAAAACAAAAACACTTGGATTCTAAAACAAGTGTTGCCAATATATGTTTTGTGGTGTTGCCTCTGTCCGTTTCCCTTCCAAATAACAAAAACATTCCCACAGCTGTCCAAATTCAAACAAGAAGACAGCGTTTTAACATACCTACACCATCTAACCCAAGAAGAGGGGTATGGCACAAACTAACTTGGGTATTTAAACTGGATTTAAATCCTATTTACGCGCGTTAACTAGTTCACAACCTCCCCTTGCACCTGAATGTTAGGTACGTAAGCTGTGTTTAATAACGACTGATGTTCCCATTTGTTACAGTATATATAAACTGCTAGTGTTATATACACGGCGATCAGAACTTAACAGAACTTAAATTATTAAGCTAAACCATATTATACAAACACAACTATGCTGTCAGGTTATTAGCCCCCAAACTACGGCTTATATTGAGTATATTTTGAAAATTTTTGTTTTCTCTATAATGGTTCTGGCGATTTTGATTAGATTACTATATCTTTGACACATTTTCATAATAAACGAAATGTATATCTTGAATGTTCTAAGAATACCTCTCAAATCTTCATTCAGAATGTCGTTTGCATAAGTGGTAAAGCGCAAAACACATTAAAAACTTACTACTGGGCTGAATTTTCATATATTTCTTTTCTCAAATATGTTATTTGTTGTTACTTGCTCTAACACACACACACACACACACACACACACACACACACACACACACACACACACACACACACACACACACACACACACACACACACACACACACACACACACTCTCTCTCTCTCTCTCTCTCTCTCTCTCTCTCTCTCTCTCTGAGCAGGATGGCTCAGGTACTGGTGTCTTGTAGCTCGTGTCCGTGAGGTCGTTGGTTCGATTTCTGTAGCCAACCTTTCTTACCAGTGGTTTTTATTCGGCAGTTTCCCTGAGTCACTAAGAGAATGCTGGAAAATATAATTCCACATTTTCTCTCCCTCAACACCATCTTGGTTCTTAAAGTCAGCCTAGTTTCGGCGCACACGGCAGTGAGTTTTCTCTTTGTAAATCGCTCGATAAGATCTTCGGTTCCCTCGGAATATGTAAGCCCGCAGGGTTAGTTGAGCTGGTTTTACGAGCCCCCAACGGGGAGTTGTAAACTGTAGCTACTATCGTCTCTCCTCAGGTCCAAGCACACTTAGTATCTTCCCGCCTTTGTTGTGTAGGTGGTAGCGTGTCTGCTTCACATTCAAGAGGTTCCAAGTTCGAATCTCAATTATCTTTTTCTTAAATAAAGAGTCGCTATTAGTTTCTTTAGGTCCCGGCTATACAAATGCATTACGTAGCAACAAACTGTTAAAAGATTTGACTTGTGTATTCTATTTCCATTGTACCTATAACGAAATACGTAGTCATTCGTATATGACCTAAATTAAATAATAAACAAGAATAAGAATAGAAAGTCATGTGAGCGCATATGCAGGTCTTTTTTATGTCTTGGCCGCACAAATAAACGAAATTTCAATGCGAACAGTTACAAACGAGATCTTAAAAGAGTTGACTATTGCTTAAATTTACTGTGTTCCCCTATTCCCATTGTACCCACAAGGAGATGTGTAACAAAACCATTTCTACAAATCATAAAACTTTTCTCGGGCTACCAGCCAGTTAAACGACGATAAACTGCCAAGCTTGCACCTAGAAAGTTGTAGTACATGACGCTGATGAGAGTAGCCAAGTTGGCTTTTGAAAGCTTAGCAGTTAGTTCAAAGCCATTTATCTAGGTGATAGCCCGAGAAAAGTTATATGACTGTTGTCACAAGGAAAGTTTTAAACCAAGAACATTTCTACGAATGTTTATTTCCATTAACTTGAAGTAGATAGAGGAACGAGCGTTTGCAAAAATAATTTGCAGGAGAGTGAGCACAGAAACGCATGTGAGTACACAGATTTTTCCGTCGTCGTCGTCGTCGTCGTCATCGTTATCGTCATCATCATTGGCGTATGTAAAACAATAACACATACCTATGCATTTCATTTATCATAAATTTAAATGAATATACGGTTTAGCCCAGAGGTTCTACTCCCATTAGTCCTGAACCCGTAGGAACTGGACCCGGGCCTCCTTCGACCAGGGAGTTATCCGAGCTGTCCCAAAGGGCGCTCGGCGTATTCCGTGGGGCTTTCCATGGGACAAGACCTAGAGACTAAAAAGCCCCCCCATCTGGTCCTATGGACTCAAGACGGGATGGAAGTGGATACGCCACTTACGCGCGTCAACACTCAAGGTGAAGACTACCGAAAAACCTCGGTGGGGCCGCCTGGTGATCTAGCACACCTTCTACTAGCTTTGCAGGCTAGTACCCGGGAGAATTAATGGCTTCCCTCAACCCCATCCGAAGACGTACCCGATTCCCACGGGTTTCGGGAACACACTGCCCCCTCGAGTCCATCCCAATCCGAACAACTCCCGAAGGAGGGGCTCGGCTGTTCGGCCCGAGGTTCCTCTAGTAGCGTCAGAGGTACCACGAGTGCTAAGGGTCCGCAGCGCCCGCACTTTGGCAGCTGAAAGGGACGGATCCCTTTCCCTACGGGATGAATATACGGTATATAAATCACCCCCCCCCACCACCACGCCCACTCACCGCCACCCCACAACCACCTCCGCCACCACCACCTCCACCACCAACGCCGCCGCCTCCACCGCCACCACTATCTACCCCACAACCCACCAGCCCCAATAACCCCACCACACCACCTCCAACACCACCGCCACTCCCGCGGCTACCGCCACCGCAACCGCACCCGTAACCGCCAAAACCACCCCCACCCTACCACCAACCAACCACCACCCCACACCCCCACCCACCCCAAAACCACTGCCCCAACGCCACCGCCACCACCACCGCCGCCAACAACCACCCACCACTTAACCCCACCCACAGCAACTCCCACCCCCTAACCCCATCACCGCCACCTCCACCACCGCCGCTGCCGCAAAAAACACCTACCCCATAACGCAAAACCCACCACCACCACCCCGCCAACCATCCCACCACAACATCACCCCCAACATCACCCTCACCAACCTCCCCACCCATCATCTCCCACCCACCACCTCCGCCGTAGCTGCCACCACCACCTACCCCACCACCATTCCACCATAACTCCACCGCCAAAACCACCACACCGCACCCACCACCCCCAACACCTCCGCCGCCGTCAACCAACCACGGCCCACCCCCACCTCCTAATCCCACACACAAATACCGCCACCCAGCCCCACCTCCAACCCCCCATCCACAACTACCCCCAAGCACACTCTAACGCCACCACCCCACCCACCATCGCCACCTACACCACCACCGCCGCCACCGTCACAACAACCTACCCCTCCACGCACCACCCAACCCCACCATGCCAAACACACCCAAAACTATCCCACCACAACATATACATACATATTTCCGTGTGTTAATCATCTTGCAACGCAGAAAGAGTCTAAGCACATTGTCTTTCACATTGTGACCGCGCATAGTCAGGTAAAAGGTACATCTTTATCTGCGGTGCAATGAAGCATAGTCCACCACAGGCTTGGGCTGTTATGTGAAAAATACAATTAGGAAGAAATACTCTGAACGCTTCCCTGTTATTGTTTCGTCGTCATTATTCTTAAACACGAAGGAACCTGATTTTTGCAAGATTTAACTTGTTTGCATTGTCACAAATGATCTGTATTTTCCCGGTAGGCAACTTGGGCTTTCCGTTCTGGATGGAAAGTAGATTCAGAATTTTGTCAACATATCACCTTTTTACATTCAGAGAATACATTTATCAATATCTGATACACCATATATTTCCTTATTTTAATTTATCAAGCTGCGTCACGCAACCAAAGTTTTTTTTTTATGTAAGCTAGCAAAGTCGGCCTCATGTGACAAATCACGTTATACGCCTCCCGCCGCGCCGATTATTTAATTAAGTAATTGATCATTTCTTTATTTTGTTATATAATAATTACCTATGAATTTGCTTATTGATTTATTAAATTATTTCTTTATTTAATTACATATTTGTTTGTTTAGTTAATTAATGAGAGATAATTACACTACATTTCTTATCAGCTGTTGGCAATCTCGTCTGAGTCGATTCTCTGACGTCATTAATGGGGTGGTTGATTCGATAGAATCATGCTGTCTGTGAGTCGATTCTGTGACGTCAGTATGTTAATTCGTGCCATGTGTCGGGCGGCATTTTTAAGGACAAAGAGAAGTGATAATCAGATCACAATTCAACTCGATTAGCCGCATGTCTTTGAGTCGACAGAAGTCTGACTGAGTCGATTTTGTGATGTCATTCATGCCAAATGGGCTGGCCTAGAGGTGTGGAATTATGTGTACTCCATATAGTTCTATTGTTATCTAATTAGTGGCGGCTCTTTTGAGAGATTTTAAAATATTAGGTAGCTTCTGTGAGGTCATTAATTTCGGGATTTTGTAAACTCAAAGGGGAGGTGATAATTGCTTATCAGATGTCGGGATCTCTTTTGAGAGATTTTAAAATATTAGGTCAATTCTGTGACGTCATCAATTTCGGGATTTTGTAAACTCAAAGGGGTGGTGATAATTGCTTATCAGATGTCGGCATCTCTTTGAGGGGTTTTAAAATAATGTGCTGGTTTTGAGTCGATTCTCTGACGTCACTGTTGGTCGCGTGCCGGGCTGGAGTGTTTTATGACGCCATTCATGACGTATGCCATTTAGAGGTGTGTCTGTGACGTCATTCGTGCCATGGGGTGGGCGGCACTTTTAAGGACAAAGAGGTGTGATAATAGAATTACATTGTAATCCAATTAGGGCTATTGTTATCTCATCAGAGGCGGCTTCTTTGAGGGGTTTTAAACATACATATTCTATCTACTGCCATGCCATGTGCTGCTGGCTGGCTGTATATAGCCAGAAGGTTCTTGCTGCGTGCCCACCCGTTAAGGGTTTTACCGCAGGTAAGGTAGATTTCGGGATATTGTAGGTTGAAATGTTGGTTTTTGGAATTTTTTTTTATGAGGTTACAAGATGTACCTAGGGGTTGAAGGATAGGATGCAACACCTTGCACCCTGGTGTTTTTATTTGTTTTTACTTTGGGGAATAATTTAGATGCCAAGCAGCTTGGAAGGATTATGTGGAGCTCAGCTTTAGCTGCTGTTCGGATTAGCTTCTGGGTTATCTCGGAAGCCCGCAAGCAATGCGGGGTAACCGGTGCTGTCTAGAACGACGTCTAGTGGGGTCATAATCTCCCACGGATCTGACAAGGGCGCTACTGTGGTTGGGTAAACATGCGTATAATTTTGATGCCCGGCGCCTAATTTCATCCTCCACGTATGGCAGATTCGAGGCCTCGTGAAGCAACCTGATAGGAAGAGAACATCCCACAGAATATATAGACCTAAGTCCTCTATTCTGTGCACGTTGGAGCCATGCTAGCCAGCTGTCTGCGGCCATGCCCCAGATCTCGCAGGGGCGAGAGTTGTATGGATGGTATGCATGATATATAAGTTTTCATTTGAATTGCACAATTTGATATTTAATATTTGCAGTTTTTTGATATTATAGTTCTAATGTTAAATTAATACACTCTGAAGCATTACATAAAACAGGAGAAATTTATAGGTTGTGCTAGTTACGCGTACATAAGTTGGTGCTGGACGACTTTAGATATGTGGATTTAGAATTAGTTTGGTCTTTGAGTATCCGGTTATTCGCTTAATTATTTACTAAATACCAGTAAGATGTTAGTCTAGGTAATTCTTGTCTTATTTCGTTAAACTCTTTTTTTTAAATGAACATATTTTATTATATAGTTAAAAATAGGTAAGGAATTTAAAAAGTGGGTAAAATTAAGCTTTTAAGGTAGTAGTATTATAACTGTATATTTATGTTTTTGTTTTTTAATAATATCTCTATAATATTTTGTAAAAATTATAAAAACGGAAATAAAAGTAAAAGCTGGAAATATTTATACTCCGGCTTAAGAAATTAGGCACCAGGGTGTCGTCTTGCAGATTTTTATTTATTTATTGATTTAGTCCTTTCAGTTTGCTTCCTTACATGTCAATACCAAGGGCGACCCGAGCTGCACCGAAAGTTTATGGAAAGGTACGGACTGCCATCTACATATAGATTGAAACTTGAAAGGCGTAAATGGCAAGGCCAAGAGATTAGCTGTCGCCAAACAGCAAACTGGCAAGGGCCCTTCCCGCGAAACACCACAGCGGGTAGGCAAAATTTCCGAGGGTGAGCCCTCAGACAACTCCTCCTCTGAAGAGGAATATTTCACTGACGTAACTGCGGTTCCAAGGCATTCATCCTCCAGGATGGAAGACTCCGATGGGGAACACAGCTCATCTAACATCTCTACAGATGTTGATGAGGCTGAGTTTCGCACCGTGACCAACCGGCGAAGGGAGAGAAAAGCCCCTCACCTGGAGACAACTGGCACGCCCAGTCGTTCTGGACCACCCAGGAGGCACATTCCTCCTGTGATCGTGGATGACTTCCGGGGCTTGGTGGGCTTTCTAAAGGAAGTCATGCCAACCCTGTCGGTGTCATGCAGGGTCACCAGGAGGAAGAGCCGCAATGTCTTCCAGGCGAGTAACGCCGAAGACTACCAGCTTATTCTAAGGGCACTGGACAGGAAGTCCATCCCTTACTTCACCTTCGGCCTAGATAAGAGCCGTGACGCCAAGAGGGTCATCAGAGGCCTACCAGTGGACACACCGGTGGGTGACATCATCGACGACCTAAACCGCCAGGGCATTCAGCCCCGCTTGGTCAGGCAGATGACCAGACCAGCTCCACAGGGTCAGCCAGGCCCTGTCCCAATCCCACTCTTCCTCGTGATAGTGGAACGGGCCAACGATCCGGAAGGGAAGCTAGACGGAGTATCTACGATCTGCTACCTCCGAGTAAAGATTGAGCCACTGAGGAGCTCTGGCGGTCCACCTCAATGCCATCGCTGCCTGGGATTCAACCACTCAAGCCAGTTCTGCAAGAGGACACCCCGCTGCCTCAGGTGCAGTGAAGCCCACGACAAGGAAGCTTGTCCAAGGTCACTCACAGATGTGCCCACTTGTGCTAACTGCAAGGGAGCACATGTAGCCTGCTACGGCGGCTGTCCTGCCAGAAAGGCAGTTATAGCAGCGAACAGGCCCACAGTGAGACAACAGCAACAGCAGCGGGGGCGGACCCAAGACCGGCCCCATCAACCAGCTCCAGTGTGCCCACGACTCGGCGGGATGCCGATAGGCCAACAAGAAGTTACGCTCAAGTAGCACAAGGGGCCTCTGATGGACCTAAAACGTCACGGGAGACACACATCCCTCCCAAACAGCCACGCAAACAGAAGCGGGCCCCAGCTCAAAAACGAACCGACAACAATGGTAGGAATGGAGGGAGGCTTCCTCGGGAGCCCCAAAATCCTGCTGAACAGGAGAGTCATGGCGAGCCCATGCCTCCTAGACAGCTTAGGGATGAAAGGGCGGGAGGAAGACCTGCACCCATTCGTTCCAGATCAGCCTCTCCTCACAACCAAGTCGCCCACACAAACAACGTTCCCATGACAGCTACACTCGACCTCACGGATGTGTTCAAGTGGCTGCAGCAGTTGTTGCAGACGCATGGACAGAAAATCTGCGAGCTCGTTGTGAAGTTCTTCACAGCCACAGATCCGGCCAGCAAGATGCTGGTGGCAATGGAGGCCATGGCCCTCCTGACCGCAGGCACGCAACAGCTCCGAGATGGCGCATCAAACTAGGTCACGTACCTCGTTTCGATTCGCATTTTGGAATGCGTGCGGCCTAGCAGGTCAGGGGAGCGAGCTGCTTCACTTTGCCCGAGACAATGCCCTAGACGTCATTCTAGTCAGCGAAACGCATCTCCGACCAGACATCCGATTCCGTCTTCCGGGCTACATCTGCCATCGTACGGATCGTCAGGGACGCCCAGGGGGCGGAACTACGATCTTGGTGAGGCAAAATGTGGTCCATCAGCCCATCCAGCTCCCACCTCTATAAACCCTAGAGGCCACGGCCATTAGTATGCACCTTGGTGGTTTAGAGGTCATGGTAGTCTCTGTGTATCATCCACCAAACCGACAGTTTGTATCCAACGACTATCTATCCATCCTAGCCCTACATCCCTGTGCTATCATGGCCGGCGATTTCAATGCTAAACATCAACGTTGGCATTGCGGTCGTCGGGCGGATGCAAGAGGCAATGAAATCATTCGCCTTATAGATGCGGACCCTCAACTTCAAGTACAGGGTCCCTGGCAACCCACTCATTACCCGCGAGGAGGAGGACTGCCCTCAGTCATAGACTTCGCAATCACAAAACATCTACCATACCATCTCACACTCACATCATTAAATGCATTACATTCAGATCACAATCTAGTGTTGACAGAGATCAACACAAGGGTTGCCAGTCACGACATCTCGCTTCAAACGCGAGAGGTTGATTGGGAAGGCGTCAGGAACTGCCTCCGCACTTCCATCCCGCCCAATCCCAAAATCACAAATATCCCAACCCTGGATAACGCCGTCTCAACCTTCACTTCCATCGTGAAGCGCACCACCTTTAATTTGACAGTCCATGCTCCGGCTCCTCTTCATCCTGATGTCCTCCCTTTGGACATCCTTCTTCTAATCCGGCGATCCTGGGCAGCACGGAGATTATACCAACGTCACCGCACGCCACATAATCGAGCGCTCCTAAGACGTTTACGTCGAGAGGTCAGTGTCCGTCTGCGCGAGCACAAGGTGCAAGCGTGGGAGGACAAAATGGCCAGGTTGCGCGTCGAGGATGGTGACGTGTGGAGGATAGCCAAAGCCCTCAGAAAACACAGAGGTCAGTACACCTCTCCCATTCATGGCACCCAGGGCCTGGCCTATGAACCCCAAGCCAAAGCCAATGCTTTCGCTGACTATCTTGAGCGTACTATGTGTCCGAGAGATGACCCCCAGGACGATAACTTTTCTGAACGCGTCCGTCGGGAGGTGCGTCGTTTCTTACGTCACCCTCCTGAGGATGCGGAGAGACTCCCTACCATCCGTCTTAGTGAAGTCCAAGGCGTACTCCAACGTCTCAAACCAAAGAAGGCGGCGGGGCCGGACGGGCTGACTCCCCTAATGCTCCGCCATCTTCCCTTCAATGCGATTCTCTTCCTGACTAGGATTATATATGTGCCTCGCCCTTGGGTACTTTCCACGAGAGTGGAGAGAGGCCCGGGTGATTTGCATATTGAAACCTGGGAAGAATCCGGTACACCCATCCAGCTACAGGTCCATTAGCCTCCTCTCCACCCTTTCGAAAGTTCTCGAGAGGCTAATTCTTGCTCGCTTGTCCCCAATATTGGTAGACATTCAAGCCATTCCTGACCACCAATTTGGTTTTCGTCCTGGGCACTCGACAGTTCAGCAGTTGCTGCGTGTGGTGGAGACCGCCGCCCTGGGCTTCCAGGAAGGCGCCTTCACGGCCGCAGTTTCGTTGGATGTCGAGAAGGCCTTCTCTACGACATGGCATGCCGGACTCCTACACAAAATGATCCATCTGGGGCTCCCAACACAAGTGATCAACATTATACACAGCTTCTTGCGACATCGCACATTTAAAGTCTCAGTCGCGGGGAAAACATCAACACTAAGGCCAGTGAGAGGCGGAGTCCCCGAAGGCTCTGTGCTATCCCCCACCCTCTTCAACGTCTTTATGGCAGATTTCCCCACAGAACCACGAGTCGAAATGGCACAATACGCTGACGACGTGTTTCTGTTCTGCAAGGACAAACACATTCTCAGAGCCTTCAACCCCATTCAAAGACATCTCCGCCTAACACAACAGTGGTGTCGGCGTTGGCGGATGTCCGTAAATCCGGACAAAAGCCACGCCATACTTTTTACAAAGCGCCACACCCCCGCAGACTGCCCCAACTTCAGCTACCGAGGTCGAAGGATAGAGTGGTCTAACTCTGTCCAGTACCTTGGTGTCAACTTGGATAGAGGTTTAACTTTTCGCCGACACATCAGGGACCTTTCGGCAAAGGTACAGGGAGCAATTGCTTCCCTGTACCCAATGCTGGGGTCTACCTCGATGCCAGTCCGCATGAAGTTGTACCTCTTCCGAGCGCTGGTAATCCCGGTGATGCTATATGCCTGCGAGATCTGGGGCATGGCAGCAGACAGCTGTTTAGCATGGCTTCAACGTGCACAGAATAAAGGACTGCGGTCCATTTATTCTGTGGGACGTTATTTCCCTACCAGGTTGCTCCATGAAGCATCGGGTCTTCCATACGTGGAGGATGAAATTAGGCGCCGGGCTTCAAAATTATACGCAAGTTTACCATCTCACAGAAGCGCCCTTGTCAGATCACTGGGAAATTATGACCCCACTAGACGTCGATCTAGACTGCATCGGGTCCCCCGTATGGCATGCGGGCACCCTAGATAACACAGGAGCTGAACCTATCAGCAGCTAAAGCTGAGCTCCTCATAATTCTTCCAAGCTGTTTGGCATCTAAATTTCTCCCCAACTAAATTACAAAATATTTAAAAGAAAACAAAATGGGTGCTAAGTACTGCATCCTCTCTTTCGACCCGAAGGTACCTTGGTAACCTCAAAATTAACTTCCAATCAAAAACCTACATCACCTTCATCCTACATCTTTCATTAATAATCCTACCTGCGGTAAAACCCTTAATGGGTGGGCACGCAGCAAAAATCTTCTGGCTGTATACAGCCAGCACGAGCGAGCGAGCGAGTTTCTGATTCACTCAGTAATTCATTATAATTATATAGAATTTTTGGAAGGATCAGCTCGTAAGAGGTCTGATCCTAATTATAACAAATCAAATATCTTTACCAATCTTGATTGTAGAGCGTCCTGCGCCGCGGCGTAGTGGTCTAAGGCAGCATGCCCTGGTCCCTGGCTACGGAAAGTGACCCAGGCTCGATCCCACCCATGTGGTTGGGATTTTAGTTCCCGGGTAAACGACCGATGCCAACTCAGAATCATGAGGAAAGTGAGGAGCTTAGGCTAGGTAAGCGGCGCTGGCCACGGAAATCAATAATCCGGCTGGGGGATGTCGAGATGCTGACCACATCCCTTCGCCGTATCGGTTGAATGATCGTCCACCTCTGCCGTGGGTAAGTGGGCGTGAGGCCGGCAGTCGGGTTGGTAGGCCTTGGACCTCTAAGGGCTGTTGCGCCATGTATTATTATTATTAGTATTATTATTATTACTATTATTATTATAATTATTATTATTACTATTACTATTATTATTACTAATATTATTATTATTATTATTATTATTATTACTAATATTATTATTATTATTATTATTGTTATTGTTATTGTTATTGTTATTGTTATTGTTATTGTTATTATTATTATTATTATTATTATTATTATTATTATTATTATTATTATTATTATTATAATTATTATTATAATTATTATTATTATTATTATTATAATTATTATTATTATTATTATTATTATTATTATTATTATTATTATTATTATTATTATTATTATTATTATTATTATTATTATTATTATTATTATTATTATTATTATTATTATTATTATTATTATTATTATTATTATTATTATTATTATTATTATTATTATTATTATTATTATTATTATTATTATTATTATTATTATTATTATTATTATTATTATTATTAATATTATTATTATTATTATTATTATTATTATTATTATTATTATTATTATTATTATTATTATTATTATTATTGTTGTTGTTGTTATTCTTATTGTTATTTTTATCGTTATCGTTATCGTTATGGTTATGGTTATCATTATCGTTATCATTCGCAAAATTCCACCGAGTCTTTCACTCAGTGGTCAAATTCTTTAACTGAACGGTGTTGCCAACTTTGCGGAATGTGAGAAAAAGGCCGTGATCTGAGTTAAATTAGTTTGGAAGAAGTTTGTAATAAATTAACTTTATGTTACGATTTTTCATTGTTTTATTATTTCGACTGTTTCCCTTATGTAGAATGTTGTGCTTTTCTAAAAGTCTGCCCGCCTACGTAGGTGTCCCCCCAGGGGCCTACTTCGGTAGGTACGGCTTTGGCGCACCCGGGGTCCCGAGCCAACAGTCTCCCTCGTCTGGGCTCCTCTTCGTATTTGAGGAAGATATCTCAACCTATATAGTCAACAGGCCCACCCACGTGTAGGTCGTGCGTGGAGACCCGTGTCGGTGGAAAGGTTTGTCCTGGTGGTTGAGGGATGCGTATCTGAGCTCGTATCAGTGTTCTTCTGAATTCTGGGAGGGTGCGCATTTCTAATACAGTACTTTGGCTTCTGCTTCACCTAAACGGGTGCTTAGGGACTAACCCACCCCTAATCAATCGTCCAGGACCAGGTATTGTACCGAACTCCAGGGTGAGTGGGACGGCGAGGTCGCTATATGCCCTGTGTAGCCCTGTCATCCCTGTGGGATGAGCCCTTGTTGGGTTCTGTGGTGGGTGGTGAGCACTGGGGGATGAATTTAAATCCATTTATTATGGTAACATTTCATAATACTAATAATAATAACAAATTATTTAACAAAGGTGGAAAAGAAGTAGTCGAGTCTTGTGGTCCTCGCTACTTAGCTGTAACCAGAAATGAAGAAGGCAAGAACTTTCTGACATTGAACCCTTTCATTATCCAGAAGGGATTGGATAAAATTGCTGGTTCAGTCAAGTCCTTTACTCGCTGCAGAAACGGCACACTCCTTGTGGAAGCGCACTCTGTTTCCCAGGCAGCAACTATCTTAAAAGCTACGTTAATGGGTAGCTATCCCGTCACAATTGCAGTGCACAATACACTGAACTCATCGCGCGGGGTTGTCTCTACCCGTGCGTTGGACGGAATGTCAAATGAGGAAATAAAGGAGAACCTACAAGACCAGGGTGTCACTGCTGTATACCGAGTACAACGTAGAGAGCGAGGGGAATTGCTGCCTACTCGTACCCTGTTCCTGACCTTTGATCGGGTGGACCTCCCGCAAAGGCTTAGGACAGGGTATGAGACCATAGAGGTTAGGCCATATATACCAAACCCACTCAGGTCTTTCAAATGTGAACGCTTCGGTCATACGAGTGATCTTCGTAGCGGTGTGCCAACATGTGTTTAGTGTGGTCTGTCTAAACACGAGGATGCCTGCACATCCCCGGCAAAATGTGTCAACTGTGCTGGTGAACATCCATCCAGCCACAGAGAGTGCCCACGTTTCTTTGAGGAAAATGCGATACAGGAGATCTAAGTCAGGGAGAAGTCATCCTTCTCGGGTGCCCGGAAACTCCTACATACTCGTCTACCCTCGGTACTAAGTTCCGGTACATACAGCTCCATAGCTGCTAAGGTGGTACCGAGGAAAGAAATCGCAACTCAGACCAGCGATTGTGAGGGTACTGTAACAGAAAAAGTCATTACTGCCACACTAGCACGGAAGCCTACTAAGACATCCAAGCCGGCTCCTCTCTAACCTTAATCGCCGAGGGAGAAGTCCGCACTGTCATCACCTAAGCCGTCAACCTCGTCGACCATCAATCCCGTTATTGTCTACGATGCACCACCCAAAAAGTTTAAAACAAATTACACAGAATCAGATTTCCTCAAGTTTACAAACAAAGGAACGGCAAGAAAGAAAGTTCTAGGGTATCTAGAAGTTCCTCTTCTGGTGAAGAGTCAGATCGAAGGCTGTCATCATCGTCGATCTCTGTGTCCAACCGGTTTGGGGTCTTCGAACCTAAGTTTTCTATAGGGAGAGGTGCCTCATCCGTAGAAGAAATGGACCAGTAACACACGGACCACCTTGCTAGGATGGCAACAAAAAAGCGCCAGGATAATCCGGACGAAAAAGGTGTTAGCCCTTCACCGAAGAAAAAGTGTAAATTGATTCGGCCACCGATGCAGTCATCTTAATGTAGACCAAATTTTACACCTTATCTTCATAGTTCCAATGGCTATCCTACAATGGAACATACGAGGTTTAAGAGCACATCGACAAGAACTTGAAATTTTGCTCAGTAAGCATAACGCCTTGTTGGTATGCTTACAAGAGACTAAGCTGCGACCTCAAGACAATTTTAAAATCAGACGCTACACACCACTGAGGTGCGATATTGAAACAGAAGAGGGCATTCCTGCTCATGGGGGCACTATGGGGCTCCTCAGGGATGACATATTTGTAGATCCGTTACAGCTACAATCTGACATACAGCCTGTAGCTGTAAGGATTAAGCTGCCATCAATCGAATTTTGCATTTGCAATCTATATGTACCGCCATCAGATGACCTTTCATTAACTGACCTTGATGATCTGGTTTCCCAACTTTCAACACCATTTCTAATAGTGGGAGACTTAAAATCCCATCACCCACTTTGGGGCTGAAATCGGGCATGTTCGAGAGGCAACCTCATTACAAAATTCTTGGAGAACAATAACTTGGTTCTCCTGAACACCGGAGAGCCAACGTTCCTTTCAGACGCCTTTAACACCTATTCCCACATCGATTTGGCAGTGTGTTCATCCCAGTTAGCAGTTTCTTTACAGTGGAATGTCATCTCTGATTTACATTCCAGCGACCACTTCCTATGTCTTCTTAGTCTCTTAGCACAAGATGTGTCCCCCTCGCGTATCCCTAGATGGCGCTTTGATCGTGCCAACTGGAAACTTTACACCCAATTGGCTGTCATTGATTACAGCGAGCACGATTCTGTGAATTATTTAGTTGATCATCTCACAGAGAAAATTCTTTCCGCTGCAGAATAGTCAATTCCACGTTCGGCTACCCAACCCATTCGATTTCCTGTCCCATGGTGGACCAACGACTACCGGAATGCTATTCGTGCTTGTAGACGTGCTCTAAGGATATTTCAACAACACCCAACGCTAATTAATCTAATTGAGTACAAGAAAGCGCGTGCAAAGTCTAGGCAAATAATTAAGGATAGCAAAAATACCTCATGGAACAACTTTGTATCATCTTTTAACAGATGCACACCTTCATCTGTTGTATGGGATAGGTTAAGGTGCGTGGCCGGAAAATCAACCCACTTGCCAAACGCTACCGTCCTATTTCCCTCACCATTTTCGTACGCAAGGTGATGGAACGCATGATAAATGGGCGGTTGGTATGGTGGCTGGAGGCGCACAACCTACTGAATAACATCCGGTGCGGTTTTCGACGACGCCGTTCAACAGTGGATCATCTTGTGTGCATATCGATACAGATTAAGACCGGATTTCTTAAAAACTGTCAAACAGTCGGCATATTTTTTACCTCGAAAAGGCTTACGATACGAGTTGGCGGGCAGGGTTGCTACGTACACACCTGGAATATACGTGGACGCCTACCACTCTTCCTTCATTAATTCTTGAAAGACCGCGTATTCCGAGTAAGGGTTGGCTAGGTTTTTTCGAATCTTTTTGTTCAAGAGAACGGTGTACCACAGGGATCGGTACTAAGTGCTACGTTATTTGCTATTGCGATTAATTCTATCTCGAAATGTGTACCTCCGGGGGTCTCGTTATGCCTATTTGTAGACGACTTTGCCGTCTACTGTACATCTCAGCGCACACCGTTTTTAGAGCGCCGTCTACAGACCAACTTGGACAACCTTAAAATTTAGATTGTAAAAAAGGCTTCCGATTCTCCGCTGAGAAAACAATCTGTGTTAAATTCTGGCGTCAACAGAGTCGACTACCTCCAAGGCTCCGGCTAGGCGCTGATCTACTACCTTTTGCAGATGAGAAGAGGTTCCTTGGATTGATATTTGATAGAAAACTTAGTTGGTCGTCGCATATAGCACAACTAAAAGCACGATGTGACCGATCTTTAAATATATTGCGGGTAATAAGTGTAAAATCGTGGGGAGCGGATCCTACAGTGTTCTTGCGACTTTATCGGGAACTCATCCGTTCCAAATTAGATTATGGTAGCATCGTTTATGGCTCAGCACGACCTTCTGGCTGAAGAGATTAGACACAGTCCATAATTGTGGCATACGTATAGCAGCTGGGGCATTTCCACTGAGCTGAGTTATAAGCCTGTATGCTGAGTCTGCAGAACCTCCTCTGCAGTACCGGCGCAACATGTATTAGCAAATTACGGCTGTGGACTTAATTGCATGCCCACACATCCATCGTTTACGCCGTTCTTTAACACCTTAATGGACGTGCGTTATAGGAACACTTCTATTAAACCAAAGCCACCTGATTTTCGTTTTCGGAAGCTCCTTAGACATCTTGATACTGAAATGCCCAAGATGTATCCTAGGGGGGAGATGACATACCCTGCTTGGTTGTGCAGAAAGTACCACGTTGATCTGGGCATGACTAGTCCATTTTATAATTTATACTGGTGGTTCCAATAACTCAAATGGTGTTGGTTTTGTTTACGTGTGTGCAACTGAACCGTATACATTCGGATTCCACACTACCACTTCCAATTTTACTACAGAGCTTTATGCAATATACCGGGCCATTTTACACATACGTAGACGAAGGTTGGGGAACCCCTTAGTCCTGGGTGATTCCCTCAGTGCACTTCAAAGCCTACGGCAGCTGTACAACTACCACCCTATTGTGCAACGTATCCAGGATGCCCTCCACGTTTTACACGCTTCTGGCGTTAGCATGGTGTGTGCATGTATCGCTGGTCACATAGGCTTGCGGGGGAATGAAATGGCGGATTCGGCTGCCAAGACGGCTACCATGAAGCCCAGGTTTCGAGTACCATCAGTGACATCGGAAGATTTTAGGGCCAAATTGCGGAGAGCTGTGCAAACCTGCTGGCAGGAAGAGTGGTCCGCTCTCCGCAATAATAAACTTAGATCTGCGAAAGAACTTCCGATTCCCTGGACTACCTCCTGTCGGTCATCTCGTCGCGAGGAGGTGAGTTTGGCTCGGTTGCGTATTGGGCACTGCTTTTTTACTCATAGTTTTCTTCTTAAAAAGGAGCCTGCTCCACTGTGTCCGTTTTGCAATGAACCGTTATGTGTACGACACGTGCTGCTAGAGTGTTTTCCCCAGCACACCTTAGGACGTCTCTGCAGCTGCCGGACATCTTTGCAGAAATGCTAGCGGACGATAACACAGCAGTGGAAAAGGATTCTAGATTCTTTTCTAGTTTAGACTTTAGGATTTAATAAACGAAATTTTTAGTAGGTTGTGCTTGATTTTTCTGTACGTGTAGTTTTAAAAGGTTTATTTACACTTGTATAGTTTTTAGAAATTTTTATATCTGGCTTTTGCCATGAAGAGTTTTTTTAAAGGGCGCTGATGACCGCCGTAGTTGAGCGTCCTTATACATCATCATCATTATCATCATCATCGTCGTCGTCGTCTCCGGTGTCGATTCGGTGAAGCACTCGATTCGTGTGGCCGTAGGTGTGACCTTGACTGAAAATGTGCTGATGTTGATGTTTCTTTAGCTGCTGTGCGGTCAGTTGGTCGGCCACCCTCTCCAGTAAGCCTTCCAGCTGGAGCCCCAGGTGTTGCGTGGGCAGCCGCTCCTTGGTCTGGTTGATTGGCGTTCCACTGATAACGGGCTCACACGTTCCCAAATCCGTCTCGGCCTGGATGTCATTATCGTTGTCCGTTGGGTTGAGCAGCTTCATCGGCACCTCCTCTCGAGTCGACAACAATGTCCTAGCTACACAGAGTTCATGCACAGGCGGCTTTCGGTCCAGCATCATGTTCTTCGTCCACTGGTCTACCTTCTCGTCATAACTACCACCTCACTTTTCGCAGGGACAACCACATCTTCTCTCAGAATGAACCTGCAGATTCCAAGGCGTTCTTCGGAGTGGCGGAGCATCACCTCTTCTGCATTGAGCCGCAGAACCTTCCTGCCGACGTTGACCGTCGCCTCGTGTTTCCGGAGACATCCAGTCCCAGTATGACCTCCTCGGCCACTTCCACGACGAACACCTACAGACGCAAGGCACTCCGCCTTAAGTCCAACTGCAGCAGGGCGTCCGTCTCCACATGCAAGGTGTTGCCCGTTGCCGCAATTAGCTGGTATGGTCCACTCGGTTTTCTGGACTTCAAACGCCTGGCTACGTCAAGTCAGACGACGGTCACGGCTACCCCGTTGTCCATAAGCAGGCGGCATGGCCTCCTTTTCACCCAACCGTCCGAGATAAGGCTGTTATCCAGACGTCGGCTGACGGCACGCAGTGTCATTCGAGGAGATGATGGTGACGGCGCCCACGTGTCCCTCGCCCCGCCTATCCTTACTCGTTTTCCGGCTGCTCTTCCTAGGATGGGCAGTCTCTCTGCAGGTGCCCCGGCTGGTCACACCACAACAGACGCCGTTGCTGTTGTGGCGTCCCTCGGCTGGTCTTCGGTCTACATTGAAGCGGATACTCCTTGTCTTCGGGGTCGGGGTAGCCATCGCCTTGGCCGCCTCCATCCTTAATGCGGCCATTAGCGCCTCGTGTTTGGTCTTGTAGTTGCCGAGCATTATGCGCTGACGTATCGCGGCGTCGCGTACCCCGTCGATGAAGGTGTAGGTGGCTTCTCGGGATGCGAATTCGGGTGTAAGGTTGACCAAGGCTTTGTTGTCCAGCTGTTCGATTGCCAGGGCGAACTCCTCTAGCGTCTCCCCTAGCTGCTGCGTCCTAGATTTCAGTTGGCTGTGATAGGCTGCGGCCAAGCGGATATCCTAACCGGTTGTGCAGGGCCTCCCAGATATCCCTGGGCACCACCGCTGTCTGGACCACGTTCAGCATCTCTGCGGCCCATCCCTGGAGGCTGGCTATTAGCTGTGTGGCCTCTTCTTCTGGCGACCACTTGTGCTTGGCCACTGTGTCCAATTGGCGGCGGAAGGTCGCAGAAGTTGACATACCGTCGACTTCGGTGGTTTGACGCGTGCAGATTTGTCGGGTCCCGGTGCGTCGGCCTTCAGATTTTTTAGCGTGCTTCGCTGGGTCTTGGACGCCCTCGCCCAAATCTATGACGTACTTCACGCGGGCCACTGCTCTTCAAATTTAGCGGGCAGGGCCTCGTTCGTAGTCTTCATTTGGGTTAATTCGGCCTTCATTTCGGTCATCTTCGTGGCCAGGTTAATATTTTCCGTTTCCAAATTCGCGGCCATGTTGTAATTTGCCGCTTCACAACGAGGGTGTCATTCGTTGCACTCATTTCTTTCAGCTCTCCTAAGATCTTGGCCAATGCAGCTTCCATCGTTATGTCCCACTCCTGACACCAAATGTGACGTTGTGCGTTCGCAGAATTAAAAGTATTGTTTGCGAAATTTAAAATGCTCTTTATTGCACTAAACAGTAACTTTGTACAACCCTTTCAGCAGTAAAAAGACGTGACATATACAAGGACAGTCTTCAAGGTGGACTCGTTGCTTCACCAAACCTAAACGAGAAAGAAATCACTGCGGTAAACTTCTAATGTCCACTGTCGCAATAACCATCACCCAACTACACAACTAACAACTGACTCCGCTCTAACATTTTGCGGGATTTTTATACCTCCAGTCATTGTTCTAGAATGCGGTAGATTTGTCGATAGCAATCGCGACGCAGCGAGAGAAAGACATCCAGACATCTCCCTGTCACTTTCTGTTTTTTTCTCTCTTTCTCGGCAAGCGTCCAATTCTGCGCGCCACTATCTGTCTCTTTCTTTCCTGCCCACGTGCCACTCTGTCCCTTTCTTTCCTGCGCACGTGCCCGGCACTGGCTTGTCGCTGCTCCAACACAAAAAATGCGATCGGTGACATTATTAATATCTTAAGCAGTTGGCAAAGTGCTAACATTACACTTAAGTCACTGTTGCACACATAAAACAAATGCAATCCAGTAAGTGCTGTCCAGTCACTCTCTACTGAAGCCTTCGTAAATTTGCAGCTTTCGTACTCGTGACTGCATTCAACTAAGCTAACTCATTCATTAACTGATGACCACTCCTGCTTAGGTAGGGTGCAAATCTTATTGGCTCTTTGTCAGAAAGGTACTTTCCAGAGGTAGCAAGACCAAACACAATTATTCCTTTTGCTGACTTATGATCGAGAATAGGCAGGCACGTATTTAAAGGTCAATTTCCGGAGGGGGGTCCAACATATCTACGTTGAAATATTTGCTTTTAATAAATAATTAATCAGGGATGTGCTTTTATCCTGTTAGTAAAAACTAAAAACACGTGTAATATATTATATTCACATGACTTTCTCCACCCAAGCTTCTACAAATTGTTGTTAGAAAAGTTTGTTTTTTCTTGTTTCTTTGGATAAAGTCTGTAGAAAAGCCTTGCACAGTTTTTGTTCTTATACCTGGGATAAAGTGATATAAGCAGTAATTAGATATTTAAAACGCGAACTACTGATTGATGCATTTGAAGTATTAGTTCTCCTTGAATGAAAAAGGGAATAGGAACTTAGAAGCTACAAATTACATATCTTTCAGTATCTGGGAATTCTAATCAACAAATTATAATATATCGGAATTGGTTAACTTTACAATATATTATTGTAATTTACATTATTTGTGTATTTTAACGAGTTCTACAGCTGCTGTGCAGTAACTTTTCGTTTATCTCTTAAATAACTTCATATCTACCTGACAGTAAATAGAGATATTAAGATGAGAAGCTTGAATAAACTTCTTCGATTTATTTTAAACTAAGTTTTATTTCAAATATTTATTAAAGGTTTGAAATGATAATGCATTTGGGGGTATGCTCACCATCTGGTTTACAACTTGCCACCTCAAGATCAATGCCAACAAGTCCCAGACAATCACTTTACTTGCTGCCACATACGGGATGTACCTGAACTGCCTTAGCTGGATCAGAAGTACAATGGAGCACAGAATCATAGTATCTTGCCTTACCAGGAAGGCACATATTACATCACTAGTTTCCAGCGTATCGAAGCGTGTGGCGGGGCTCTATCCGTTATACAACAGAAAATCACTTATAGCTCTGAAGAACAAGCTTCTTTTACACAAACAAGTAATAAGACGCATCTTCACCTACGCCTGTCAGGTCTGGGGTGCAGGTGCAAACACGCACATCTACAAACTTCAAATACTTCAGAACCGATACCCTCGAGTAAAAACAGCTGCCGAATGGTACATTCCTAATGACCACATCCATTCAGATCTATCCTTCCCCAAATTAAATGACTATGTGTACAACCTCTCGCAAATTCTATTCCCGTCTTCCCTAAAACTTCAATCACCTTATCCGAGGCCTCGGCGAATATGACATTGACCCTGGGGAAACCTAAAAGCGTCCTAGTCTCCATCTTTGGCCCTCCATAGCCTCAATATTCTTCTGTAATGAGCAATATATCTTCTCTTTCATCCTGCAACTTGTGACACTTCATAAAGAAGAAATCACCATCTACCCACCGTCTATTATTATAAATGCATCATAACGTCAATAAGGGACAGATTCCCGGAATGGCAAAAGGTCAAAGGCTCCTTCTCCTCGGACGAGAATGACTTCATCGACACCTGTGTGTGTATGGAAAATAGACTATAATGCATTCAAGAGCCGGCTTTATCACCTTCAATTTGCGACCTTCTTTATCTATTCTAAGCCACCCTGTTTCTGAATATTTTTCATTTATCAATTCTAGGGCAGTTGACCTCAGGGCAATGTCCGGAGTTCCTTTATTCTTTATGGAATCCAGTGCAAATGGCGATGTCAACGCAATATGTCCTGAACAAACTCGTAATTTTGAGTCATTACATTTGTCTCGCAATAGGATTAAAAATATATTATATATTGCAACGCAAATTGAGTAGAAATAATCGACTAGATACTTTCATGAAAATGAGTTTACAAGAGACTAACTGGTGAAGCAATATGAATGATAAGACGATTGTCAAATAGGCATTCAGCATGGACACGACAACAGTTGAAATGGCAGTTAACCTTTTCTGTGCGAAATGGCGGTATCCACAGAATGTGGTTTATAATTTAGTATCGGATAAAAACCTTTAGTCACTTATACTGATTTCCCACACAGGTTAACAGTCATACTACAGAGAACTGATTTATTTCATAGGCATATAAGCATATAAGGTTATAATTACAACGGGTCTAAAGTAAGCTTAGCACTGCTTTTTAGTAGCTTTATATAAAGCAGTTTTAAGAAAACTGTTGCTTCATATACTGCAGCAAAAAATAATTAAATGGTGCCAGCATCTACTGTAAGTAAGAGTGTTATACATTACGCGGTGAGTTTATGCAGGAGCAAAGCCATCTGTGGCACATCTAATCCTAGTCAGGTGAAATGCCGTGCACCCTTCAGGTTTTAAATGAAGTATGCTGCAACCAACCCAAAATTAAGCAACGCCAGAAAAGTGAGCTTCGCTAAGGCGTGTATTAATAATACTGATGCAATGAATTAGATGAGAATTAAGGTTAGGTTAGATCTGCACAAACAGTTATAAGAAAAGTATGGTTTTACATACTGCAGTACTTCAATAATTAACTGACTTATTTATTTTAAAATTTACTTCGATTAACTTAAGCCATATAGGAAGATAAGTGAGCGTCGCTAATCACTGACAAAATGAATGTAGGACACCAGGAATTAAAGGTCACTATAGTACGCGCATTTCTTAACTATGTAGTTTTAAGCAAACTATGATTTTATTATTTGCAGTTCACTAATAATTATGTGATGCGAGCAAAACAGTCTCGCTAATATGTAATTTGCTACTAAGTTTATTGTCTTACCTGTTTATGTATTAATTCTTCTTATAGTTAACTATGCCAGAGTGATGTTAAGAGGACTCCAACATTCAATGAAATGCATTCAGTTTCCAAAAGGATACAAAAGCATCCAGGTTGTGTAAACTGAGTTCAAGTCAATGTAAAAATACCGAAAAAAGCATGAGATTCGAGCGATAGTCGAATTATGCTGTTCCGTTGTGAACACTAGACACTGCGACGCAATATCATACCCATTACCGCCATTTTGCGTTGCTAATGTTGCTACATTGTGGGCTGAGCAATCCAAGGTAAAACTACTATATGCGCAAGATTTCTTGAGCGTTCGGGTCCCAAGTCCTAATTCGGTAAGTTTCGCCTATTTCCGTAAACACAGATGACAACTTTGAAACAGGAAATGCGCTACACACTGTGGCATCTAGTGGCTAATATGCTAAGCTTTCACACGTACGCCATTTCATTTTTAGCAATTTTTAGGTTAATTATTAGTTCACCAGTTTACAACAAATCTAAAAGCAAGACAATGTTGTCAGTGCTATGACTCTCGAAAGAGGACACGCTATTTTTCGACTACCTCCGTATAACTGTGATCTGAATGCAACTGAGCTGGCGTGGGCAAAAATAAAGAATGTTTACAAAGTACGCAATGTCAACGAGAGCTACAAATCTGCGGAAACTTGCTATAGAAGCGACGGATTGGGAAGGATACGCTAAGAAGGTCCAGGAGCTGGAAATGCATTATTGGAGAACCGAAGGTGTAATAGAAAATGCAATTAATTGAATTATTAACACATTAGAGGATAGAAGCGATGAAAGTGACGCAGTAGACTTGGAAATCGAAGAATCACAAAGCGAGTGAGTGTTTATAGCTGTCATAATATTTGTTTAATACTTTTATGTGTTTTATAACAGTAAATATATATAAGCATACGGCATATTGGATGGAGTTCAATTGTTTGTTGCCACATCTGATATCCTCGGCGCATATCTTCGCTTATCTTACCGCAATTTGGCTGAATTGTGTTTTTCTAGATTGACCACACTGCAGAAACAAAAGCGTGTTAGCTCTCTTTTCTTCCCCTCTTCGCGCACTACACCGTAAATCCAGCGCTTAAGTAATCTTGCGCATATAGTACTGAAGAAACTTATGAGTCATAAACGACCAGAGCTTAAACGATGTTTTCAATATAAAGAAATTGAACAATTTATATTAAAGCAGGACTTACTTTAAACTGATTTGTAAGTAACATTATTAAATACAGATTTTCTGTCAATAAATAGCAATTGATTGACAAAACAGATTCAGTCACGATAAAGTTGTTCCAGAGCCAGACGATAAAATGGAGGAACGGGTATGAGTGAGAAAATCACTTAATTTTGAACTTTCCGCTAGTATTAAATTGGAAGCTGAAGGACCTCTAATTTCGCAGATCAATCCCTCTTACACATACAGATATCAGCAACGTTTACTGGGCCATGTGTACTCCTGGGCTTTTTATATGTAACAAACTAATTTGCTGCAATCTAGAGCGATATAAGTAATTACTGAATTACAAATATGCACTACTTACTAACATTAAAGGCTTAGCTTCAAGCCATCAGATTTTGAAATCGTCTGTCTTCATTTTATTATTGCAAAGTTTTTGATTTCAGCTGCCGTAGCAAAATCCACTAAATTCATCTGGAGTGCAAGCAGTACCAAAGCTTCACTTTCAAAGCGAGGGAAGCTCCAAATAATAGTTTTCATTAAAATAAGAGAGAATAATGGCTCAAAGAACTAAGACTACTCTTGAATACTCTTTCTGTTGTACAGTCACACGCAGGCCCAGTGGCGAGACGTAATTTTCAAAGCGAGGGAAGCTCCAAATTATAATTTTCATTAAAGTAAGAGAGAATAATGACTCAAATAACTAAGGCTACTCATAAGCACTCTTTCTATTGTACAGTCAGAGGCAGGTCCTTATTGCATTGCAAGACTGATCACACTACAAGCAGACTGCTTCCCCTCTCCACTTAGATATTCCAACTTTTCCTAGAGCTAACCGACAGCACGTGAATTCTTAATCTAAAATGGAGAAAGTATGAATCCACACACTTCTGCTAATAGCTTAAAACTTCATAAGAATTTTCTATTTGTTACCACTAAATACCAATCTACGTAAAATACTATCGCTAACGCTATTAATGTATACTTACAGTTGTATTTAGCATCGCCACATAAAACAAAACAATAAACTTTACTTCACACGCTACAGAGACTTCGGGTGACAAAATCTGTCAATGCTTCCGAACTATAGAAGAGTCGCGATTCCTTAAGGAAACTTACGAAACATGGTTGACTGCTTTAGCCTAATGTGAGGAGGTGGAGCAGACCTCTTTCTTTTTATTATTGTTACTTCTATAGATATTAGCACTGAAAAGTGAGATATCCAAACTGTCCTTGACGACGATGCTGTCGGCAGGCTGAGGGAGAGCCCGGCGTGAATGAAACGTATGCGTGTCCTGGGAAGGGACTTAACCACTAAGTGACGGGATGTGGATTTTACAGGATGGGGGTGGAGAATAAGGTGGAGGAAACAAAGGAAATAGCTTTTCTGCTCCTCAACGACTATGGGCTCGGAGGCCACGGCCCTTGTGCACCTCTGAAGCATTGTTTAAGTTAAAAAAAGCGCTATAACTTGGATGATCGATACAAATTCTTGGGTGGGTTGTAATGTTATGTCCGCAACCTAAGTGCACAGGCCTATAACGCTTTAATCGGCATTGTCTATGACGATAATCCGCAAGTTAACGAGGGCGCTCTGATGGAATGGCATCCAGTCGTAGAATTTTGTGGCCCTGCAAACAATTTCATCTTCCAGATATGGAAGAGAAGTAGTTTCAAGAGAAAGCATTTGTATACAGAATGCATGGACCAAAGGAATCTATTGAAGTTGTAGCAGCTGACAACCTGTGGCCATGCCCCAGACTTAACACGCATAAAGACTAAAAGAAAGGCAAAAACCTGAAAACGGCGTAACTTCGAGGAGTCAACTTCACGGATCTAGAATGGGGTAAAGCATGCGCGATTACACAGATCTTGAATGTGTTCCCCGAAAGTCAAGCCTTCATCCAGCTTCACTTCCAAATAACTAAAGAAACTTGTCCAACCTATCCCTCGCCTAGAGCAGATGAATGTAGGGAAATTGGTGTGATAGCGGCGCTTTAAATAGGATGACATGGCTTTTCTTAAGTTAAAGGACAATTGTCAACGCCTGCACCACACCTGGAGGAGGCTGAGATGTCCCTGTGTACCATTCAAAGTTTGAATTGATTATTTGTACAGTGTAATGCAGACCATCAGCACATACCGAGAGGGATTGCTCATCCCGTTTCGTCTGTGGACCGCATTCGGTCGGTCTAGGTTCGTGCCCGATCTACCTGACCCATGGAGTTTTCCCGGAGCCAGGCGAATGCTTGGTAGGTTAATTACATCCGTCGTACCTCCATTTAATCTCCATCATCATTTCACACCATCTCTCATCTGGTGGTCTGTTTCAGGGTAGAAGTGTTGGCGGGTGTCTCGGAGTTGCATGGCAGGATGATATTCTCTTGATAAACATTTCCTCCTACTGTAGGATGGTCTCCGGGCCGTTTCAGCACCAAGGTAGTTGGAATGCCGGTGGTACTGGCCTGCCGAGGAATTTCCAACTGGTAAAGTGTAGGGAACCTGGCCTCTGTACCGTCATGACTCTTTAAGTTTAAACCTGCGTAGCATACTTAAGTCCATCAACAGCATACAGTCTTATACTGACATGCTACTCAATGGCTGTTCTTGGAAACCCCTTAAGGAATCAGTCGTATAACTCTGTATGTGATACCAGTTTATTCTTGTTCAACATGCCGCTTACAAACAACTTCAAAACAGCGGAAGCTGCAACTTTACAAGTTGCAACTTGACAACCTTTGGTAGTCATTTGTTTAAACAGTTATGGTGATTTTAATACCTACTTCTATCGTAAAAACATGAAATGTAAATTATAAATCAAATAGTTTGAAACATTCATATTGCAATCTAAAAGACTACGCAACACATCTTTCGTCTTATTTCTCAAGCATGTCTTCTTTGATCACTGATTTCAACCCAGATATAGAATCTAGTTCGCTCAGCAGCATATGTGCTCCACTTCCCTGAAATAAATAAATAAATAAATTTAAAGAGGCAAACAGTATTACCACAAAACAATAGTTGAATATAATATGGTTAAGAATAATTAAATTAGGAGCCTATTAAACTTATTATAGACCCTTAAGTTCTATTTATACCATTAAAGCTTCTTAATAATCATACACTTTTAAAGACGTAATCAACTTACTGGGTATATATGATACTTTTACACTTTTTATTATAGCTGAAGGTTGCAGACATGCTTAATGGATATGGGTTACTAAAATCTACCTAGATCACTAGACGTTTTTAAAGCCTTGAACGGCCTTTCAGTCAATCTAATGTCACCAATCGCATTTTTGTGTTGGAGCCGAGACAAGCGTCCGCAGGAAAGAGACAGAGAGTGGCACGTGAACTGGATGCTTGCCGAGAAAGAGAAACAAAGAGAGAAAGAGACAGAGATGTCTGGATAGTTCCGTCTTTCGCTGCGTCGTGATTGTTACCGAACAATCGACTGCATTCTGGAACCATGACTGGAGGTATAAAAACCCCGCAAAGTGTTAGAGCAGGTTCAGTTGTTAGTTCAGTTGCGCAGTGGTGCAGGTATGTTGTAATTGTGAGTGAGTTGTAACACAGTATTCTTTTGTTTGTTTACGTGTGCAGTGGAGCAAGGCGACCTTGAAAACTGCTGTTGTGTATGTCACGTATGTTTACTGGTGCAAAGGGGTGTACAAAGTTATCTTTACTACAATAAAGAGCATTCTAAATCTCTGCAAACAAGACTTTTAATTCTACGAACCCACAAAGTCACATTAATTTAGTTTTCACCACATACTTTATGGAATTACATGTTTTAAGGTTCTCTATGCTTAATCTTCTCTTATTAAAATAAAATTATAGTTTCATAAAATTATCAAAATATTACTACTAACGCTTTTACCTGATATTTATATAAATGTAGCTGTAATACAGGCATATGTACTTTTGATTCCCACAAGTTTTAAGATCATTGCATCTCTTAGGTATCGTGGCACTTTTATAACAGACTACAGTGTGTCAGGGGGCAAAAAGAAATCCTTCTTATCTCGCTTTAGTATTATTGTTGATTATGTTGGACGCAATTTCCAGTCTTTATGCAAAACAGTTCACTGCTGATAATAAATGCTGATAATATATTAAAGGAATTAAATATATAGGAGAGCAATTAAAGATTTTTACATATAGATAGTACCGTTAAATGCGGATTTGTTTGTGTTTTGCTTTGTTGTATTTGTTAGTAGTCATTTGGTCATCTATGTGAATTCCATAGAGTATTATGCATTTTTCTCGGAAAGAAGCTTATGTTTATATGCATTTTTGTAGAGAAACAACAGCCATTTTCTGTCTCTACCATTCCGAATGAAACTCTTATTATTCCAACATACGAAGTTTGGAACTTAAATAGCGGCAACACTGCTGTGGAGACGCTATACAGCTCACAATGAATACATACCTACCTTACCTCAGAACAAATGGATCCTCTCTTCCTACAACGCGTGCGCACAATCCATGTGTGTAGTGTTTAACGTCCGCTCTTACTACAAGCGGCAATGTTACATGACATGAAGATGGAGCACCGGTGGAATGAGATGGCACCCGCTCCAGCGCCGCGATCTCCACCACAAATATCACTTTGCGGTCATCTGGGATCGAACCCGAGCCGCCTTGGTGAGAGTCCAGCGGTCTGACCACGTAGCCATGTCGCGGCCTGCGCACAATCGAGAGAAACACGGTTACTTGCGACCTAGTGGTCTATGTTTTCGAAACACGAACGAGGAGTTGGATCAAAAATGAATATGCCAGAAGTCGTACAGCACGATATTGTCGTCAAGTCTTCAAGAGGCTTGTGAGGAATCTACATTGCCTTACAGAACTGTGGGTAAAAGCTTTAACGGTGTTCGGCAAACTGAGGCAGGTCGTCCTACGAGCGTCAGTGAAGAAGTGCATGCTCTTTCCGCGCTACTGGACGCTGATCGACGGCAGACGACTCGTGAGCTCGCCCAAGAAGCCGGATTAGCGCATACGACTGTGCTTCACATCCTGAAGGAACGCCTCTGAAATACACCTCCTTCCTGTTAACTTTTAGACACATATAGCGGTGCCATCTCTACGTACTTCGCTGACCTTATGTTACGAAGGCTAAACATCTGAAACTTATACTTACCGATGCAGACAGACCAGCAGAATCTTTCCTTTTTCTGTCATAATAAAGCGTACGCTGATCCTCGTTTTCTTTTTTGAGAGTGTTAATTTTTTTCCTAGCCATTTTCATCACTTTCTTCGTTATGAGCTCTAGACCACGCAATTCATCTATAACTCTCTCCTGATCTTCTTGATCCGCTCCTTCTACTGTAACATAAAACGATTGAGTCGTCAGTAACAAAGTAGTAATTCAATTAATAATGATAATGACAATGATAATGATAATGATAATAATAATGATAATGATAATGATAATGATAGTGATAGTGATAGTGATAGTGATAGTGATAGTGATAGTGATAGTGATGATGATGATGATGATGATGATGATGATGATGACGATGACGATGACGATGACGATGACGATGACGATGACGATGACGATGATAATAATAATAATAATAATAATAATAATAATAATAATAATAATAATAATAATAATAATAATAATAATAATAATAATAATAATAATAATGATAACTGGTTATATTTTGGACCGCCTCAAAGTGATACTAGCACTGAATGCTTTCAGAGGCCACGATTCGACGTTTGATATAAACATGGCGTCTACCGTCTCGGCAGAGACGAGAGGTGGTCATAACGATCTCTCAGGGATCTGCACGGCAGCTCAGAAAACTTGCTCTTCCATACGACATACGACATTCTAGAGATTATTCACACATATCTTCTGCAACGTCTTTTCCCTTCTGTTTATTATTTGGCTGGATATAATACCCTAGACTCGTCCGCTGACACTCTTAGTGTACTCTTTATTTTATTTTTCTACGAGAATTATGGCTTAAGGACCAAAAGAGCGCCTTCATAGCACTACTGAACAGGAAATATAGCTGCTGTCGACACGACATTTAAGGAATATCCGCATAGTTGGCAGTTTTGATACAAATGATCAATTGTTATTAGCTTATATGGCGATGTAAACAAAGCGAGAAAATGTGTCACTCCATCGCTGACTGTGATTGAAGGAAAATTTCGCGCTATTTTACCCCCACCTGTCAAACTTGTGCGCTGTCAATGAACTTCTATGCAAGGTTTTGCTTTGCCGATTTTGATATATCAGTACCTTATGCAATAGCAATTTTACATTAACATTAAGTGCAAGATTGTGTGTTCTGTGTAATATATGTGTCCTTTCGTACCTTAAAAAGTGAGTGAATGCTTACAATTACCTAAATATTTGATATCTTTACATAACTCTACCTCATTTATATATTAAAAATTAAGGCACTGGTTTCTCTGCGGAATGACAGTGCTAAATAACGGTGTGTAGCTACTTTGGCAATGACTTGAAAGTTCTACTGGCATGCAAGCGAAAAAATTAATATATCCATTTGAACTCTGACAATGAACGAATTCTTTAAACGACTTCCATTTCCCAATTTTCCTTTGACAGTTCCTGTGCCACATAAATATATTCTTACACTCAAAAATTATACTATTTCAGTTTCTGCACACAAATTCAAAATCTATGGCACGAAGAATGGTGTGGAAGCTTCCGTTTGTAAGTTAGGCAATTCGGGATTGTTAACTACTTGAAGCATTTTTGTAATTGTTAGCATCTCCTTTCTGTCAAAGAAGCTATTCATTTTCCTCGAACAGCAAGCACTCTTAACAAATTCATCACATTAACATTCCCCAACTGGCTTCTTTTTCGATGTTTTTCTGGGATACAAAGGTGGCCCGTTTAAGCAACTGTGCTTCTAACGGAATTTATACACACTTGGCGCTGAGACACCGATTTATTCTGCTGACAAATTAAGTCCTCCATTCCTAAAGTCTGGTATTTTTCACACACTTGCAAAACACGCTCAATATCATTTGTTTCACATAAACTTTTAAAGATTTTCCTCTGTGACGTTTATATATATAACGGTAGCAGCCATGTTGTATAACTGATCTCTCACTTCCTTCTTTAAATTACGCAAGCGCACCGTGCATCCTTATTAATACATACAAATTACACTTACATTTACCAAATACAATACTAATTAATTAGCTTTTGACTGTTGCATTTTTAATAATGTGAGGTTGTTTATTTTGCATTTCTGTCCTTTAAAATAATATGCGAACTATATTTTTCAACCACAGAGATATAAAAGGCTATACAGGTCCCGGTATAGCAATAAAGAATTGCACGTGCTATTTCCACCGAAATCTGTGATGTATGGAATACACTCGTCAAGCCGAAGTATTGATAAGGATCGCATGCGTGCAAGATTTGCTATAATAAACTAGTTGTTAATTAACAAAAGCTTAGGGAAACAAGTGAAACCTAAGCTAACCTTCCATGAATTGGAAACCTAATATAAATATATTCATGGCATCAGTAAGAAACGCACACTTGCTTCGCTTGCGTGTTTTGTAGTTTAATTAGTGTTCACGATGCGAGTTTTGTTACACATATGTTGGCAGATGTAAATGTGGCAAGGAGATTAATGGTGCCATTTTAATTCATAAATTGGAACTGAGGTAAGGACAGAACATGACAAAAATATAATAGCTTAAAGGTTAAAAGAGTGAGAAAGGGTGTGTTGCTTGCTCTTCCTTTACTTGAGGATACAATTCATCCCAACATAATAAGTATACATTCAAGTTAAATGTGAAGTCCAAAATAGTGTGATCTGCAGTTTTAATGCACCTCACTTATACACGTTGTTATGCGAACTTAAAAGTGTTTTGTCACCCAGAAAAAACATCGCCATTTATCCCTCTGTAGCCATATCTAACAACCATCAATAGAAATTTACACATTCATATTTACTGAACAGCTTTACGTGCTGTCACTTGAGGGTATTTGAATAATCTATGTAGTAATTAATATGTAATTATTCTCAAAATATTTTGACAGCATAAAATAATTGAAATGACAGCACTGTAGCTCCGCAAATGAACATTTACCGGCTACGATGAAGCCCAGAAGCGACTAACTTAAAGCAGAACAAAGAATAGTCAAAATCAGGAGTATATCCTGACGTCCACTTTCTTCTTGTTTGGTGGTACTTTCTTTGAACAAGTAGACGGAGTAGAAATATGCTCCCCTTTGTCACCAAATAGCTATAGCTAATTTCTATATGGAACACCTAGAACATGAAATACTTGCCACAGATCCACTTAAACCATCTCATTTCTATAGATGTGTGGACGACACTTTTGTAATTTGGCCACATGGATCGGACACTTTGCCTAGCTTTCTTGCGCATCTCAACAGCCTTCGACCTCAAATACAGTTTACCATGGAAGTGGAGAAAGATGGAACTCTTCCATTTCTCGACATTCTTGTTTCTAAAAACAGCAACGGTACACTAGGGCATGTTGTATATCGCAAGCCTACACACACCGGTCTCTATATGAACGCTCATAGTTTCCATCATAAGTCTCAGCGACTGGAAGTCCTCAATACACTGACCCACAGAGCTTTGTCTATCTCTGATCTCAGCCAATTAAAACAAGAATTGCAGTATCTTAGACTCACTTTCCGTCAAACCTGCTACTCCGAATATGATGTAGAAGCCTCAGTCACCAAAGTTAGGAAAGGGAAACCTGTAATACAGCAAGCATCAGATAAGCCTACCGCCAAAGCCTGCGTTCCGTTTACCGGCAATCTATCCGGCAGAATCAGCAGATTTCTCGCCAAATACAATGTCAGGACCATCCACAAGCCACCTCCAAAGTTTAAACATCTGTTGAGATCGGTGAAAGACAAACTGGACTTGCAAGTTCCGGGAGTGTACCGCATTCCCTGTGAATGTGGAACACCGTATATAGGACAAACGGGAAGGACCATCGCTACCAGAATAATTGAACATGAACGGAGCGTTCGTTTAATGCAACCTGGGAAGCCTAGGCTGGCAAAGCATTGTTTTGATAACGACCATAGAGCCAATTTTCGGGAGACCACATCTTGGCAAAATGCATTAGTTACTGAGAGCGGTGAATTAAGGAGGCTTTGGCGATTTCCTCAGAAAGGAGCACGCTTAATCATGTTGCTGGATTTCAGTTCAGCTCCTCTTGGAAACCGGTCTTTAAATCGAAATCCGTCGAATTAAGAAGCAAAGATCAGTACAGCTTGATAATCAAGTTAAGTAGTTACGTTTATTTTCACAGAATTTTCTATACTCACTCCATCTCCTGACCTGGCATTTAATTTACTGAAAACAGCCTTTTGTTCGGTAATGCGAATTTTGATAGTGATTTGTCTTTGTTTATAGTTGTGTTTCATCCAGTATTTCATTTGTGGTTATAACATTTTATAAATATCCTGATGATAGGAGAGATGCACACTTCCCAAATGTCGATATCTAATCATCTTTGGGCTGGCTTGTTGCCCAAAAGGAAAGTGAGATCAGGAGGATCAGTTAGTCTTAACAAACTAAAGATATTTGTTGCAAGAATTTCTTCATCAGTGGTTCAACTAAGCCTATTATGTGTAATGGAAGCATGCAATATGTATTTCGCTAATCTAACCTGTAGAGTTTCGATCCTGTGTGTCGGTGGGGTCTATTGTACAGTTGTTGGTAACAATGGCTTCATTGAGTTCCTGTAGTGCATTATCCTGTTGGACTCCACATAGTTGTAATGAATTATTCATTAGCTGGATCCACAGTTGCTGTACTACCACAGTTGGCTCCATCTACAAAGATAAGAAGACCAGGTATGATATGCACTCACACCTACGGTTTAATCACAATAATCGAATATGTAAGGCATTAATATGTAACTTCTCTAGAGGAATTTATGAAAATATTGAAATTCAGAATGATAGAATAGAAATATTGTCAGTAATATCACTGTAGAACATAAAACAGTTACTGTCAATGAACAATCGATACTTCAGTCGGTTTTGCCATAAGCAAGAACTGTATTCCTGATTTCATTGTCATACTTCTGAATGCATAACACTCCTACAGGATAGAAGCAGCACACAGAACCCAAAGTATAGTATTCCATAATTCCCGACTATTCTATAATGCTCTTCTCCCCTCCGTGTCGTGCCGCTGATGTTGCTTCTGTTGCCGCCGGTAACTGCTAATAAATTAAAGAAAATGTATCTAATTATTTAAGTTAATTGATGGAAATTAATCATTTCTTCACACTAGCAGTATGTAGGTTAAGGTTTTTGATAGATAGAGCCAACATGAAAAATTCAATGCCATAGCCCGACTTGAACCACCGATCTCCTGGTTTCCGTCCGGTCGCTCTAATCCATTGATCTACCATGGCCAACTTGCAGTCATGACATTAAACTTTTTAAATAAGAGTTAAACGATGAACCCTGGGACTCAAGTACTTGTCACCACAAATGGTGTATCTTGGATGCGAGAGCCCGTAGTGGTCTACCGGGGAAATATACGAGTCAAATGGGGAATTTAATGTCAGGACGTCACGTTGGTCATGGTAGCTCAATGGGTTAGAGTGACTGGACGGAAACCAGCAGATCCGTGATTCAAATCCCGGCCACGACATTGAATTTTTTATGTTGACTCTAAGCGTATCTAAATTTAAATTACACACACACACACACACACACACACACACACACACACACACACACACACACACACACACACACACACACACACACACACACACACACACACACATATGAGACAACCAAGCTTATTTACTTCTTTATAGAACGATTGTTGCCAGTGCAATCAAACGCCAAACCTCGCGTTTTTGTGCTTTTTATTTTTTGTAATTTACGTCCTCATATGTAAGTCATATCGGAAGATGTTTGGAACGGGTGAAATGATGTTCAAATGGGTCGGGGTTCCATGGAGCTTACAGCTACCTGACATTTGTGTTTCAGGGTAAGGGAAAGCCCCGCAAAAAACCTTATTCAGGCTACTCACTCTGACCGAGATTTGAACTCGGGACCTCTTGAACGCGAGGCAGACACGCTACCATTTACGCTACCGAGGTGGGCATTTTTAGTGCTAATTCTTCACCTGTAACAGTAATATGGTGGATGATTTAAAGTTAAAAGTATAATAATAAGAATGGCATTACAATTTGCGGATCAAAGTGACTGTGTGTGATGGAAAACTTATATATCGGTCATTGAGTTTGCTTTCTTTTTGTGAAAAATGTCACTTAAGGCCAATTCCGGATCTTAAACATTTAAAAACTAAATCACACGAGCACACGTTTAATTTTGATTATTCCTACCTCCAATGTGTCAGCGGAACGATCTTTTTCAGTGTTCCGCAGAATACACAATTATGTAAGAAACACTCTAACTCAAAATAGACTTTCATCTCTGTCCTTGTGTTATTATCGCTTAGGTTTACCGTATTCCCTTTTTGCCTAACACCAGAAAGGAATTACGTAATAAAAACCATTTATGCAGTTGTGAGACGTCACTTTCAAATCGAGGGAAGCTACGAATAGTAATTTTCATTAAAGAAAGAGAGAATAATGACTCAAATAACTAAGGCTACTCTTAAGCACTCTTTCTATTGTACAGTCAGAGGCAGGTCCTTCTTGCATTGCAAGACTGATCACACTACAAGCAGACATATACCTGCTTCCGCTCTCCACTTAGCTAACCGACAGCACGTGAATTCTTAGTCTAAAATGGAGAAAGTATGAATCCACACACTTCTGCTAATAGCTTAAAACTTCACAAGAATTTTCTGTTTGTTACCACTAAATACCAATCTACGTAAAATACTATCGCTAATGCTATTAATGTATACTTACAGTTTTATTTAACATCGCCACATAAAACAAAACAATAAACTTTACTTCACACGCTACAGAGACTTCGGGTGACAAAATCTGTCAATGCTTCCGAACTATAGAAGAGTCGCGATTCCTTAAGGAAACTTACGAAGCATGGTTGACTGCTTTAGCCTAATGTGAGGAGGTGGAGCAGACCTCTTTCTTTTTATTATTGTTACTTCTATAGATATTAGCACTGAAAAGTGAGGTATGCAAACTGTCCTTGACGACGATGCTGTCGGCAGGCTGAGGGAGAGCCCGGCGTGCATGAAACGTATGCGTGTCCTGGGAAGGGACTTAACCACCAAGTGACAGGATGTGGATTTTACAGGATGGGGGTGCAGAATAAGGTGGAGGAAACAAAGGAAATAGCTTTTCTGCTCAACGACTATGGGCTCAGAGGCCACGGCCCTTGTGCACCGCTGAAGCATTGTATAAGCTAAAAAGAGCGTTATAACTTGGATGATCGATACAAATTCTTGGGTGGGTTGTAATTAATTTTTGTTTGTTTTAAACATTTTAAGGCTACCTGTTATGTCCGCAACCTAAGTGCACAGGCCTATAACGCTTTAATCGGCATTGTCTATGACGATAATCCGCAAGTTAACGAGGGCGCTCTGATGGAATGGCATCCAGTCGTAGAATTTTGCGGCCCTACAACTAATTTCATCTTCCAGATATGGGAGAGAAGTAGTTTCAAGAAAAAGCAGTTGTATACAGAATACATGGCCCAAAGGAATCTATTGAAGTTGTAGCAGCTGACAACCTGTGGCCATGCCCCAGACTTAACACGCATAAAGCCTGAAAGAAAGGCAAAAACCTGAAAACGGCGTAACTTCGAGGAGTCAACTTCCCGGATCTGGAATGGGGCTACCTTTGGTAGTCATTTGTTTAAACAATTATGGTGATTTTAATATCTACTTCTATCCTAATAATATGAAATGTAAATTATGAATAAAATAGTGTGAAACACATTCATATTGCAATCTAAAAGACTACGCAACACTTCTTTCGTCTTATTTCTCAAGCATGTCTTCTTTGATCACTGAATACAACCCTGATTTAGGATCCTTGTTTCTCAGCAGCATATTACGCCATTTCCCAGAAATAAATAAATAAATAAATAAATAAATACATGAATAAATAAATACATGAATAAATAAATACATGAATACATAAATAAATAAATAAGTAAATAAATAAATAAGTAAATAAATAAATACATAAATAAATAAATAAATAAGTAGGTAGGTAGGTAGGTAGGTAGGTAGGTAGGTAGGTAGGTAGGTAGGTAGGTAGGTAGGTAGGTAGGTAGGTAGGTAGGTAGGTAGGTAGGTAGGTAGGTAGGTAGGTAGGTAGGTAGGTAGGTAGGTAGGTAGGTAGGTAGGTAGGTAGGTAGGTAGGTAGGTAGGTAGGTAGGTAGGTAGGTAGGTAGGTAGGTAGGTAGGTAGGTAGGTAGGTAGGTAGGTAGGTAGGTAGGTAGGTAGGTAGGTAGGTAGGTAGGTAGGTAGGTAGGTAGGTAGGTAGGTAGGTAGGTAGGTAGGTAGGTAGGTAGGTAGGTAGGTAGGTAGGTAGGTAGGTAGGTAGGTAGGTAGGTAGGTAGGTAGGTAGGTAGGTAGGTAGGTAGGTAGGTAGGTAGGTAGGTAGGTAGGTAGGTAGGTAGGTAGGTAGGTAGGTAGGTAGGTAGGTAGGTAGGTAGGTAGGTAGGTAGGTAGGTAGGTAGGTAGGTAGGTAGGTAGGTAGGTAGGTAGGTAGGTAGGTAGGTAGGTAGGTAGGTAGGTAGGTAGGTAGGTAGGTAGGTAGGTAGGTAGGTAGGTAGGTAGGTAGGTAGGTAGGTAGGTAGGTAGGTAGGTAGGTAGGTAGGTAGGTAGGTAGGTAGGTAGGTAGGTAGGTAGGTAGGTAGGTAGGTAGGTAGGTAGGTAGGTAGGTAGGTAGGTAGGTAGGTAGGTAGGTAGGTAGGTAGGTAGGTAGGTAGGTAGGTAGGTAGGTAGGTAGGTAGGTAGGTAGGTAGGTAGGTAGGTAGGAAGGTAGGTAGGTAGGTAGGTAAGTAAGTAAGTAAGTAAATAAATAAACAAACAAACAAACAAACAAATAAATAAATAAATAAATAAATAAATAAATAAATAAATAAAAAATAAATAAATAAAGAAAGAAAGAAACAAATAAATAAATAAATTTAAAGAGGGAAACAGTATTACGACAAAACAATACTTGAATATAATATGGTTAAGAATAATTAAATTAGGAGCCTATTAAACTTATTATAGACCCTTAAGTTCTATTGATTACATTAAAGCTTCTTAATAATCATACACTTTTAAAGACGTAATCAACTTACTGGGTATATATGATACTTTTCCACGTTTTATTATAGCTGAAGGCTGCAGACATGCTTAATGTATATGGGTTACTAAAATCTACCTAGATCACTGGACGTTTTTAAAGCCATGAACGGCCTTTCAGTCAATCTAATGTCACCAATCGCATTTTCGTGTTGGAGCCGCGACAAGCGTCCGCAGGTAAGAGACAGAGAGTGGCACGTGAACTGGATGCTTGCCGAGAAAGAGAAACAAAGAGAGAAAGAGACAGAGATGTCTGGATAGTTCCGTCTTTCGCTGCGTCGTGATTGTTACCGAAAAATCGACTGCATTCTGGAACTATGACTGGAGGTATAAAAACCCCGCATAGTGTTAGAGCGGGTTCAATAAACCCGGAGAAAAGCTCTGCGATTCTCCTGGCAAAAAACCAGAGCCAATCGGTTGCAGCAGAACTTCGTTTTACGGCGTCGTGGAATCCCATGGGTTCAAACGGCGAAGTATCTCGGAGTGACGCTGGACCGCAAATTAACTTACGCTCCGCACGTCAAGGGCAAGGTACAGCTTGGGCACGTCACGCTCAGGAACCTATATCCCATATTCCGCTCAAACATGCCACTCCGTCTCAAACTCCAGCTGTATCGGGCGATCATCCCGCCCATGATCCTGTACGGCTGTGAGATCTGGGGAACAGTGGCGAATACCACTTTCGTCAGACTCCAGACGCTGCAGAACAGGGCGCTACGGGTCATCTACGATACTGACTGGAGATTTCCCGCCCATATCCTTCACGAACATTCGAACATTCCGTACATTGTCGACGTCATTCGAGAGAGAGCTCGTTCAATGTACGACAAAGTTCAAACCCATGGCAACCCTTTTGTGAACTCACTGGGCAGGTATGCCATCATACAAACTCCCCAGAGACGTCTTGGGGCCCCTTGGGTAACCCAAGGAAAACCCCAAAAATACTCAACCTACATAACGCCTGATGGCTCGAGCGTCAGGACACCCGGACTCAAAACGGGGTAAAAGTTCTAAAACAGATCCTCCCCCAACGGGAGAAAGTAACAACAAACCCGCCTTCAGAGGACCACTCAAGGGCAACCAGTTGAAACCTAATTTGAAACACTCAAAACCTACCGCCAGCAGATCAAAAAGAAATCACACTTGACTCACTTCGCAGGTTAAGCCGCAAAGCGGCTAGGTACTGCGGCAAAAGACACCCGGACGGGGAAAAAGAAAAATTGCCCCGCCCGACCAGGACTACCTCTGGACCTCTGGAGAGCGGGTTCAGTTGTTAGTTCAGCTAAGCAGTGGTGCAGGTATGTTGCAATCGTGAGTGAGTTGTAGCACAGTATTCTTTTGTTTGTTTACGTGTGCAGTGGAGCAAGGCGACCTTGAAGACTGCTGTTGTGTATGTCACATATATTTACTGCTGTAAAGGGGTGTACAAAGTTATGTTTACTACAATAAGGGCGTTCTAAATCTCTGCAAACAAGATTTTTAATTACTACGAGCCCACAAAGTCACATTAATTTAGTTTTCACCACTTACTTTATGGAATTACATGTTTTAAGGTTCTCTATGCTTAATCTTCTCTTATTAAAATAAAATTATATTTTCATAAAATTATCAAAATATTGCAACTAACGCTTTCACCTGATATTTATATAAATGTAGCTGTAATTGAGGCGGAAACTTCCGTCCAGCCTGGTAATAATTATTATGTAATCCTATATAGATTGTCTGTACCTTATTTACGTATATTAAGTTTTATGTATGGTTTAATTACATATACTATTTTCCAGATATGTGTACACATGTAAAATGTTCTCGGCTTGTTGGAAGTTCAAATTCTGAAAATGGGAGAGTTTTATGACTCTGTTTACCTGCAACCATTGTCAGCCGGCCCTAACGGGAGCATCTTTTGTATATGCTAGGGTTCAAGGACCCAGAGCAACGTCTGTTTTAGAAGAAAGTGTGAGAAACTGGGAAACAAATAGGCATCAGCCGATGTTTGGCAGCCTATCAGAAGGCAGAACACCACCAACGCTATGTGTAGCGCGAAAACTCGGCCAATGGTGTTTTAGATGAGCTGGCGCCACTGGGAGGCTTAGTTCAGTATAAATATTTCGGAAAACGTAAAGAAACCCCTACTTGTCGACTGAACATAACAGGCAAAATCTGCGCTAGTCGAGTGTAGATCCTCGCGTTCAAAATGGCCGTAGATTCCGCGTGTGAGAAACACGAGAAAGTGAAATCCGACCGCGAGGAAATCCAGAGAAATCCTGCGAAATCCAGCAAGCCGAGGACATTAGCCGACAGATATCCACAGTATCTGGCGATCATGTAAGTGTGGCAACAATAACAGGTATTTATGACTGTGTCTCCGACGTCTACTTTGAGCTTCCCACCTGTCCACTTGACCCTGGATCTCCGACCCCTGTAGCCAATCCGGCACAGATGAGTCCTTGCTCATGTGTGTTCATAAGTTCCTGATGCAGCCGAGGCACACATCATCAAAAAAAAAAAAAAAAAAAAAAAAAAAAAAAATCATCGAGTAGCTACCGAGAAAGCAGCAGAAGCAGAAGCCAGCAGCTGCCATTTTGAGGGAGGACTTCAAAACGTGTCCTGTGGCTTGGCGGACTCGGTTGAGACCAGCTGACTGTCTCATAATACAGGCATATGTACATTTGATTCCCACAAGTTTTAAGATCATTGCATCTCTTAGGTATCGTGGTAATTTTATAACAGACTACAGTGTGTCAGGGGGCAAACAGAAATCCTTCTTATCTCGCTTTAGTTTTATTGCTGATTACGTTGGACGCGATTTCCAGTCTTTATGCACAACAGTTCACAGCTGATAATAAATGCTGATAATATATTAGAGGAATTAAATATATACGAGAGTAATTAAAGATTTTTTTCATATAGATAGTACCGTTAAATGCGGATTTGTTTGTGTTTTGCTTTGTTGTATTTGTCAGTAGTCATTTGGTCATCTATGTGAATTCCATAGAGTATTATGCATTTTTCTCGGAATGAAGCTTATGTTTATATGCAATTTTGTAGAGAAACAACAGCCATTTTCTGTCTCTAACATTCCGAATGAAAGCTCTTATTATTCCAACATACGAAGGTTGGAACTTAAATAGTGGCAACACTGCTGTGGAGACGCTATACAGCACACAATGATTACATACCTACCTCACCTCAGAGCAAATGGATCCTCCCTTCCTACAACGCGTGCGCACAATCCATGTGTGTAGTGTTTAACGTCCGCTCTTACTACAAGCGGCAATGATACATGACATGAAGATGGAGCACTGGTGGAATGAGATGGCACCCGCTCCAGCGCCGCGATGTCCACCACAAATATCACTTTGCGGTCATCTGGGATCGAACCTGAGCCGCCTTAGTGAGAGTCCAACGGTCTGACCACGTAGCCATGTCGCGGCCTGCGCACAATCGAGAGAAACGCGGTTACTTGCGACCTAGTGGTCTATGTTTTCGAAACACGAACGAGGAGTTGGATCAAAAATGAATGTGCCAGAAGTCGTACAGCACGATATTGTCGTCAAGTCTTCAAGAGGCTTGTGAGGAATCTACATTGCCTTACAGAACTGTGGGTAAAAGCTTTAACAGTGTTCGGCAAACTGAGGCAGGTCGTCCTACGAGCGTCAGTGAAGAAGTGCATGCTCTTTCCGCGCTACTGGACCCTGATCGACGCCAGACGACTCGTAAGCTCGCCCAAGAAGCCGGATTAGCGCATACGACTGTGCTTCACATCCTGAAGGAACGCCTCTGAAATAAACTCCTTCCTGTTAAGTTTTAGACACATATAGCGGTGCCATCTCTACATACTTCGCGGGACCAAATGACCTTGTTGTCGACGGGCCCTAAAACACCACACACTCACTCACTCACTCTACATACTTCGCTGACCTTATGTTACATAGGCTAACCATCTGAAACTTATACTCACCAAATCAGTATGATCAAAATCTGTAACTTTTCCGGCTTCCAAAAGCTGACTTTGGTACTTGTGTTGTTTTTCGAGATCGAAAATTATTTCGCCAGACATTGTTATCACTTTATTTCTTAAGAGCAGTCTTCTACGCAATACATTTATAACTGTCTCGGGATCTTCTTCATCCGCTCCTTTTACTGTAACATAAAACGATGGAGTCATCAGTAACAAGGTAGTAATTCAATTAATAATAATAATAATAATAATAATAATAATAATAATAATAATAATAATAATAATAATAATAATAATAATAATAATAATAATAATAATAATAATAATAATAATAATAATAATAATAATAATAATAATAATAATAATCATCATAATCATAATAATAATTATATTAATGATGATAATGATAATAGTAATAATAATAGTAATAATAATAGTAATAATAGTAATAGTAATAATCATAGTAATAATAATAATAATAATAATAATAATAATAATAATAATGATAATGATAATGATGATGATGATGATGATGATGATGATGATGATGATGATGATGATGATGATGATGATGATGATGATGATGATGATGATGATAACTGATTATATTTTGGACCGCCTCAAAGTGATACTAGCACTGGACGCTTTCAGAAGCCATGATTCGAAGTTTGACTTAAACATGGCGTCTACCGTCTCGGCAGAGACGAGAGGTGGTCATAACGATCTCTCAGGGATCTGCACGGCAGCTCAGAAAACTTGCTCTTCCATACGACATACGACATTCTAGAGATTATTCACACATACCTTCTGCAACGTCTTTTCCCTTCTGTTTATTATTTGGCTGGATTTAATACCCTAGACTCGTCCGCTGACACTCTTAGTGTACTCTTTATTTTATTGTTCTACGAGAATTATGGCTTAAGGACCAAAAGAGCGCCTTCATAGCACTACTGAACAGGAAATATAGCTGCTGTCGACACGACATTTAAGGAATATCCGCATAGTTGGCAGTTTTGATACAAATGATCAGTTGTTATTAGCTTATATGGCGATGTAAACAAAGCGAGAAAATGTGTCACTCCATCGGTGACAGTGATTGAAGGAAATTTTCGCGCTATTTTACCCCCACCTGTCAAACTTGTGCGCTGTCAATGAACTTCTATGCAAGGTTTTGCTTTGCCGATTTTGATATGTCAGTACCTTATGCAATAGCAATTTTACATTAACATTAAGTGCAAGATTGTGTGTACTGTGTAATATATGTCTCCTTTCGTACCTTAAAAGGTGAGTGAATGCTTACAATTACCTAAATATTTGATATCTTTACATAACTCCACCTCATTTATATATTAAAAATTAAGGCACTGGTTTCTCTGCGGAATGACAGTGCTAAATAACGGTGTGTAGCTACTTTGGCAATGACTTGAAAGTTCTACTGGCATGCAAGCGAAAAAATTAATATATCCATTTGAACTCTGACAACGAACGAATTCTTTAAACGACTTCCATTTCCGAATTTTCCTTTGATAGTTCCTGTACCACAACAATATATTGTGGCTTTGTGGTTTCGTAGCATTAAAAGGCCCAGTTGCAGAAATTTAAATCTCCTTTATTTTCGTAGAAATGCTCTTATAGGTTACAGCAGCATTATGTTACGTACACCATCTGTCTACCAAGGTCGATGACAATAAGAGTGACAGCAGATTACATCATTAGCTCTCGTTACAATAACACTTCCAGCTGTCTCTCCTGTCACAACTGCTTCACAACTGACTGGCTGGTGTGTCGCAATCACTTTTATATCTAATTCATAATGCGAGACTCTTCCAGAAGAATAAAGAAACCGAATAATCAAGATATTACCAGAAGTTTCCATTTATCTCTGTTTGTTTCAGATATCAAGATATTACCAGAAGTTTCCATTTATCTCTGTTTGTTTCAGTAAGTCTTTTATCTCAAGCGCTATGTTTATCTGCTCATGCAAGCTCGTTATCTACGTGAAACCTATCCGTTCTTTTGTGTGCCAAGCCGCCATATTGCGATCGGGTTCGCGACACTGCTCCCTCCTCAAGGCTGGTCGTCCCGAACACCTCCATCGTAGCGGGCCAGACGATCCGGTTGTACCACCAACATCTTCCCTCGAGACATCTTCTGGATGTGGTAGACCACGTCGTTAGTCCTCTTCACCACCCGGTACGGTCCTTGCTATCGCTGTTGAAGTTTGTCAATTGTTCGTTTTGCTCCCAGGTGTCCTCCTGAGGTACCGGCGTGCACTTCCTCCAAGACCTCCGGGACCTTACTTCGGGGAAGAACCAACAGTTGTCTCTGCGTCTTCCCATCGGGAGATTCCCATACCCGGAACAGCCGCTGCGGACCCTTAGCACTCGTGGTACCTCTGACGTTACTAGAGGAACCTCGGGCCGAACAGCCGAGTCGCTCCTTCGGGAGTTGTTCGGATTGGGATTGCTTCGAGGGGCCAGTGTGTTCCCGATACCCGTGGGAATCAGGTACGTCTTCGGACGGGGTTGAGGGAAGCCATTAAGTTTCCTGGTACTAGCCTGCTAAACTAGTAGAAGGTGTGCTACATCACCAGGCGGCCCCACCGAGGTCATATCGGTAGTCTTCACCTTGAGTGTTGACGCGCGTAAGTGGCGTATCCACTTCCATCCCGTCTTGTGTCCATAGGACCAGATGGGGGGGCTTGTCAGGTAACTAGGTCTTGCCCTACGGAAAGCCCCACGGAGGATGCCGAGCGCCCTTTGGGACAGCTCGGATACTCCCTGGTTGAAAGAGGCCCGGGTCTTGTTCCTACGGGTTCAAGGCTAATGGGGGTAGAACCTCTGGACTCAACCCGGAACAGCAGGCACTCTCTGATCTTGAGCGAGTCCCATTGGGCCCAGTACGACTTATAGGTGGCGCTCCTCGGTGCGATGTCCTCCCAGGTAGGTCTTGTCCCTGCCTCCACTTCTCTCAAGAGTGGCCCCAAGTCTGCGTCCGTCAGCTGCTCCCACCTCAGGCCTGCGCTATCCCAGCCATCCGCAGGTACTGCCGTGACTACTTCGACTTCCTTTTCTACCACTCTTGTGCATTGGCCGCACTCCTCTGGGCAGGGTCTTCGAGACATGGCGTCTGCGTTACCGTGACTTTTTCCTCTACGATTTTCAGAGGTGAAGTCGCACTCCTGCAGCCTCTGGACCCAACGTGCTGTCTGGCGTTCCAGGTTTCTAAAGCTCAGTAGCCAGGTTAGGGCGGAGTGATCAGTTCTCAGGTGGAATGACTAACCGTACATGAAATGAAATGTGTAGTGTTTAACGCCCGCTTTTACTACATACGGCACCGCAGGCGGCGACACTGATGATGCATGAGATGAAGATGGAGCACCGGTGGAATGAGATGGCGGGGGAAACCGGAGGTCCCGGAGAAAACCCGCCCCAACGCCGTGTTGTCCATCACAAATCTCACTTTGCGGTCGCCTGGGATCGAACCCGGGCCGCCTTGGTGAGAGCCAAGCGGTCTAACCACTGAGCCACGGCGTGGCCCTAACCGTACAGGTACTTGTGGAAGTGCTCCAAGGCCTTTACTACCGCCAGTAACTCTCGCCGGATGACGCGGTAGTTCTTCTCTGCCTTGGCTGAAGACGCACTGGTATCGTCTCAGCAGTTGTAGAACCTTCTCGAGCTGTTCTGCGGTCAGGTGATCGGCCACCCTCTCCAGTAAGCCTTCCAGCTGGGGCCCCAGGTGTTGCGTTGGCACCGGTTCCTGAGTCTTGTCGATTGCTGTCACGATGACCATGGGCTCGCACGTTCCCATCTCCGTTCCGTCCTGGACGTCGTGATCGATGACCGCTAGGTTAAGCAGCCTCACTGGCACCTCTCGGCACGGCAACAATGTTCTTCACTCGCTGTCCTCCCAGTCGCACCGTCACCACCACCTCCTTTCTCGCGGGGACCCACGTCTTTCTTCAAGATGACCCTGCAGATGCCAAGGCGTTCCATGGGTTGCCGGAGAATGACCTCTTCTCCATTGAGCCGCAGGACCTTCCTGCCGTCGTCGACCGTCGCCTCGTGGCTCCTGAGGGCATCCAGTCCCAGTATCACCTCCTCAGGAACCTCCGCGATGAACACCCACTGACGCACGGCACTCCATCCCAAGGTCAACTGCAGCAGAGCCTCCCTCTCCACGGGCAAGGCGTCGCCCGATCGCGTCACTAGCTGGTATGATCGGCTTGGTTTCCTCGACGGCAAACCCTTGGCCACGTCAGGTCTGATGATGGTCACGGCTGCCCCGCTGTCTACGAGTACGCGGCACGGCTTCCCTCTGACCCAACCGTCCGAGATGAGGCTGTCATCCATACGTCGGCTGACGGCACGCAGTGTCACTCGAGGGGATGGTGGTGATGGCGCCGACGTGTTCCTCGCCACGCCAGTCCTTAATCGTTCCTCCGGCTGCTCTTCCTGGTGTCGGTCGTCTTCGCGGTTATCGTCGCGCCCAAGCTGCTATTTGCAGCTTCCGCCTTCGTTGTTAATTCGGCCTTCATTTCTTCCATCTTCTCTGTGATATTGTCGTCGTCCCGCTTCCTGACAGCATTGTGGCTTTGTGGGTTTGTAGAATTAAAAGACCGAGTTGCAGAAATTAAAATCTCCTTTATTTTCGTAGAAATGCTCTTATAGGTTACAGCAGCATTACGTTACGTGCACCATCTGTCTACCAAGGTCGATGACAATAACAGTGACAGCAGATTACATCATTAACTCTCGTTACAAAACACTTCCAGCTGTCTCTCGTGTCACAACTGCTTCAAAACTGACTGGCTGGTGTATCACAATCACTTTTATATCTAATTCATAATTCGAGACTCTTCCAGAAGAATAAAGAAACAGAGTAGTCAAAATATTACCAGAAATTTCCATTTATCTCAGTTTGTTTGCTTCAGTAAGACTTTTATCTCAAGCGCTATGTTTATATGCTTATGCAAGCTCGTTATCTACGTGAAACCTATCCGTTCCTTTGTGTGCCAAGCCGCCATATTGCGATCGGGTTCGCGACACTATTCTTCCACTCAACAATTATACTTTTCAGTTTCTGCTCACAAATTCAAAATCTATGTCGCGAAGAATGGTGTGGAAACTTGAGTTTGTAAGTTAGGCAATTCGGGATTGTTAACTACTTGAAGCATTTTTGTAATTGTTAGCGGCTCCTTTCTGTCAAAGAAGCTATCCATTTTCCACGAACAGCAAGCACTCTTAACAAATTCATCAAATTTACATTCCCCAACTGGCTTCTTTCTCGATGTTTTTCTGGGATACAAAGGTGGCCCGTTTAGGCAACTGTGCTTCTAGCGGCATTAATGCACACTTGGCGCTGACACACCGATTTATTCTGCTGACAAATTAAGTCCTCCATTGCTAAAGTCGGGTATTGTTCACACACTTGCAAAACACGCTCAATATCATTTGTTTCTCATAAACTTTTGAAGATTTTCCTCTGCTTGGCGCTGACACACCGATTTATTCTGCTGACAAATTAAGTCCTCCATTGCTAAAGTCGGGTATTGTTCACACACTTGCAAAACACGCTCAATATCATTTGTTTCTTATAAACTTTTGAAGATTTTCCTCTGTGACGTTTATATATATATATATATATATATAACGGTAGCAGCCATGTTGTATAACTGATCTCTCACTTCCTTCTTTAAATTGCGCAAGCGCACCGTGCACCCTTATTCATACATACAAATTACACTTGCATTTACCAAATACAATACTAATTAATTACCTTTGACTTTTACATTTTTAATAATGTGAGGTTGTTTATTTTGCATTTCTGTCCTTTAAAATAATATGGGAACTATATTTTTCAACCACAGAGATATAAAAGGCTATACAGGTCCCAGTATAGCAATAAAGAATTGCACGTGCTATTTCCACCGAAATCTGTGATGTATGGAATACGCTCGTCAAGCCGAAGTATTGATAAGGATCGCATGCGTGCAAGATTTGCTATAATAAACTAGTTGTTAACTAACGAAAGTTTAGGGAAACAAGTGAAACCTAAGCTAACCTTCCATGAATCGGAAACCTAATATAAATATATTCATGGCATCAGTAAGAAATGCACACTTACTTCGCTTGCGTGTTTTGGACTTTAATTAGTGTTCACGATGCGAGTTTTGTTACACATATGTTGGCAGATGTAAATGTTGCCAGGAGATTGATGGTGTCATTTTAGTTCATAAATTGGAACTGAGGCAGGGACAGAACATGACAAAAATATAATAGCTTAAAAGTTAAAAGTGTGAGAAAGGGTGTGCCACTTGCTCTTCCTTTACTTGAGGATACAGTTCATCCCAACATAACAAGTATAAATTCAAGTTAAATGTGAAGTCGAAACTAGTGTGCTCTGCAGTTTTAATGCACCTCACTTATACACGTTGTTATGCGAACTTAAAAGTGTTTTGTCACCCAGAAAAAACATTGCTATTTATCCCTCTGTAACCATATCTACAACCATCAATAGAAATTTACACATTCAAATTTACTGAACAGCTTTACGTGCTGCCACTTGAGGGGATTTGAATAATCGATGTAGTAATTAATATGTAATTATTCTCAAAATATTTTGACAGCATAACATAATTGCAATGACAGCAATGTAGCTCCGCAAATGAATATTTACCGGTTACAATGAAGACCAGAAGTGAGTAACTTAAAGCAGAACAAAGAATAGTCAAAATCAGGAGGATATCCTGACGTCCACTTTCTTCTTGTTTGGTGGTACTTTCTTTGAACAAGTAGACGGAGTAGAAATGTGCTCCCCTTTGTCACCAAATAGCTATAGCTAATTTCAATATGGAACACCTAGAACATGAAATACTTGCCACAGATCCACTTAAACCATCTCATTTATATAGATGCGTGGACGACACTTTTGTAATTTGGCCACATGGATCGGACACTTTGCCTAGCTTTCTTGCGCATCTCAACAGCCTTCGACCTCAAATACAGTTTACCATGGAAGTGGAGAAAGATGGAACTCTTCCATATCTGGACATTCTTGTTTCTAAAAACAGCAACGGTACACTAGGGCATGTTGCATATCGCAAGCCTACACACACCGATCTCTATCTGAACGCTCATAGTTTCCATCATAAGTCTCAGCAACTGGGAGTCCTCAATACACTGTCCCACAGAGTTTTGTCTATCTCTGATCTCAGCCGATTAAAATAAGAATTGCAGTACCTTAGACTCACTTTCCGTCAAACCGGCTACTCCGAATATGATGTTGAAGCCTCAATCACCAAAGTTAGGAAAGGGAAACCTGTAATACAGCAAGCGTCAGATAAGCCTACCGCTAAAGCCTGCATCCCGTTTACCGGCAATCTATCCGGCAAAATCAGCAGAATTCTCGCCAAATACAACGTCAGGACCATCCACAAGCCACCACCGAAGATTAAACATCTGTTGAGATCGGTGAAAGACAAACTGCACTTCCAAGTTCCGGGAGTGTACCGCATTCCCTGTGAATGTGGAACACCGTATACAGGACAAACGGGAAGGACCATCGCTACCAGAATGATCGAACATGAACGGAGCGTTCGTTTAATGCAACCTGAGAAGGCTGGGCTGGCAAAGCATTGTTTTGATAACGACCATAGAGCCAATTTTCGGGAGACGACCATCTTGGCAAAATGCAACAGTTACTGGGAGCGGTGAATTAAGGAGGCTTTGGCGAATTCCTCTGAAAGGAGCACACTTATTCATGATGCTGGATTTCAGTTCAGCCCCTCTTGGAAACCGGTCTTAAAATCGAAATCCGTCGAATTAAGAAGCAAAGATCAATACAGCTTTATAATCAAGTTAAGTAGTTCCGTTTATTTGAAAAAAAATTTTGATACTCACGCCATCTCCTGACCTTGCATTTAAGTTATTGAAAACAATCCTTTGTTCGGTAATGCGAATTTTGATAGTGTTTTGTCTTTGTTTATAGTTGTGTTATATCCAGTATTTCATTTGCGGTTATAACATTTTATAAATATCCTGATGATAGGAGAGATGCACACTCCCCAAACGTCGATATCTAATCATCTTTTCGCCTGGCTTGTTGCCCAAAAGGAAAGTGAGATCAGGAGGATGAGTTAGTCTTAACAAACTAAAGATATTTGATGCAAGAATTTCTTCATCAGTGGTTCAACTAAGCCTATTGTGAGTAATGTAAGCATGCAATATGTATTTCGCTATCCTAACCTGTAGAGTTGCCATATTGTGTGTAATTGGAATCCATTAAACAGTCGTTGGTAACAACAGCATCATTGAGTTCCAGTAGTGCATTATCCTGTTGGATGCCACACCGTTCTAGGGTGACATTCATTAGCCCGATCCAGAGTAGCGGTAGTACCAAAGGTGTCACCACCTACAAAGATAACAAGACATTGTTTAATTTGCACTCATACCTACGGTTTAATCATAATAATCAAATATGTAAGGCATTAACATTTAACTTCACTCGAGGAATTTATGAAAATATTGAAATTCAGAATGATAGAATAGAAATATTGTCAGTAATATCACTGTAGAACATAAAACAGTTATTGTCAATCAACAATCGATACTTCAGTCGGTTTTGCCATAAGCAAGAACCGTATTCCTGATTTCATTGTCATACTTCTGAATGCATAACACTCCTACAGGATAGAAGCAGCAAACAGAACCCAAAGTATAGTATTCCATAATTCCCGACTATTCTATAATACTCTTCTCCCCTCCGTGTCGTGGCGCTGATGTTGCTTGTTGCCGCTGGTAAGTGCTAATAAATTAAAGAAAATGTATCTAATTATTTAAGTTAATTGATGGAAATTAATCATTTCTTCACACTAGCAGTATGTAGGCTAAGGTTTTTGATAGATAGAGCCAACATGAAAAATTCAATGCCATAGCCGGATCTGAACCACGGATCTCCTGGTTTCCGTCCGGTCTCTCTAACCCATTGATCTACCATGGCCAACTTGAAATCATGACATTAAACTTTTTAAATAAGAGTTAAACGATTAATCCTGGGACTCAAGTACTTACGATAGTAAGTCACCACAAACGGTGTATCTCGGATGCGAGAGCCCCTAGTGGTCTACCGGGGAAATATATGAGTCAAATGGAAAATTTAATGTCGTGACGGCAAGTTGACCATGGTAGCTCAATGGGGTAGAGCGACTGAACGGAAGCCAGGAGATCGGTGGTTCAAATCCCGGCCATGGTATTGAATATTTCATGTTGACTCCATCTATCAAAAACCTTAGCCTATATATGGCTAGTGTGAAGAAATGATTAATTTCCATCAATTAACTAAAATGTTATTCCTTGTTAGGAATGCTTAAATACAGAACTAGTCAGTACTGAATAAGCTTGTGGAACTGGTCACTTGAATCTAAACAGTTTTCAAATTGTCCGCAGCACTGTGGATATTCGCCAATACATTTTGAAAATGTATCCAGAGCAAATAAAATACTGTTTGACATGAATTTTCTTCTTTTCCTCCTCAAATTCTTGGGGAAGTGACGCTTACAGCGCTCCACTGTACGCTTCACCACTGCATTTTTTGAATAAATGTTTATCAGAATTAACATTAAGTATATAGAAGAACAAGCAATTTAATAGCAGTTTGTGCAAGAAAGTAGATAAAAACAATAATTTAGTGGACACTGTTTTTTTTTAAGAAACAATAAAAGTATTCAGACCAGTTTTCTTCCTTGACACATCTCATATTCATTAAAATAATACAGTAAATTAATGAAAAACTAGAATAACAACACACGTTGTTTCGGCCGCTTTACAACATGTGTCATGTGCCACGAACCATTGAACAACACTGGAATAATTAACAAATGAAAATAAGGGAATGATATTGTTCAAAGCAGTGTAATGTATTCTGCATTAACCCATTTTATTTTTGTTTTGATGAATAAGAAGGGATACAACGTGAATTTGGCTATTTGTCACAACTGTTACCTACAATGTTACTGATGGCCTACATAGCTGCACATCTTCTCTTACATCTTACAAACTATACTTACCATGGTCGCTGCACCTATTGCAAACATTTCTTACTTCAGTAACAAACAGAATCGGTACACCAACTGCGTTCCTTTTATAACCAGAATCGGAGTAGGAAAGATTTCAGCCTCGTGTTTAACCTCGGCAAGTCCACTCACGTTACAGTAACAAAACGCTTATCTTAAGTAAATCGATAGCATCTGAAATAAAGAAACGTACTTTATAGTGCATTGTCATATTGTTTCAACAATAGAGGTATTGTATTTTATGAGTTTCTATTGTAAAACGCTTATCTTAAGTAAATCGATAGCATCTGAAATAAAGAAACGTACTTTATAGTGCATTGTCATATTGTTTCAACAATAGAGGTATTGTATTTTATGAGTTTCTATTGTCCATAACAAGTTCTTTAAATGTGGAATTATATTTAAAAAAATGAGAGATTGCGTAACTAAAACGCACAGCAGAAATACGTAGCTCATGAAAGAAACAAAATCCTCTTTTGCACAATCGATAACAAAGCAAAGCAAATGTTAATGAATCTATAATGACCTGGTTTGATCAAAACAGACTAATTTTAAACAAAGATAAACACAGTAGCAATAGGTTTTCGGCATAAACTAAATAAAGGTATGACCTACCCTGACCTTAATTTGGATGGCAGAAACATTTCATACGTAAAAGATACAAATATTTTAAGGTTTGTGGTTAAATCAAAACTTGGATTGGACTGCACATATAGAAGACTTGACTAAAAACTTAAGTAAGCAGTGTTGTGCTTTAAAAACATTAACAATGATAGCAGACGCAAAGACAATACGAATGGCATATTTTGCATATTTTCATTCCTTATGAACAATGGTATCATCTTTTGGGGTAATTCAAATATGTCAGAAAAGGTTTTTTGAATGCAAAAAAGAGCCATAAGAATAACAGTGAACCAACCTGTACATGTGAGCTGTAGAGACGTATTTTAAGGAACTGCCATGCTTATACATACACAAAGTTCTTTTACAAGCAAAAGCTAGTTTAAGTTGTGGAAACATAGAGTCAGACTAAAAAATGCAATGCCATAGCCGGGATTTGAGCCACGGATCTTCTGGTTTCCGTCCAGCCGCTCTACCATTGAGCTACTATGGCCAGCGTGCCGATACGACATTAAATTCTCCAACTGACTCCTATTTTCCCGTTAAACCACTTAGGAGTTCTCATAAACACATGAGACAACTACCTTAATGGCGACTTACAACATGTAAGTACTTTACGGCCCGGGCTTTATAGTTAACCACTATTAGGTCAATTCATGGAAATTAATTGTTCTTTCACACTGGCCGTGTGTAGGCTAAATTGTGGAAACATAGAGTCAGACTGAAAAATTGGCTATGCCATTGAATGAATGCCAATGTGTGTAGGCTAAATTGTGGAAACATAGAGTCAGACTAAAAAATGCAATGCCATAGCTGGGATTTGAGCCACGGATCTTCTGGTTTCCGTCCAGCCGCTCTACCATTGAGCTAATATGGCCAGCGTGCCGATACGACATTAAATTCTCCAACTGACTCCTATTTTCCCGTTAAACCACTTAGGAGTTCTCATAAACACATGAGACAACTACCTTAATGGCGACTTACAACCGGTAAGTTACTTTAAGGCCCGGGCTTTATAGTTAACCACTATTAGGTCAATTCATGGAAATTAATTGTTCTTTCACACTGGCCGTGTGTAGGCTAAATTGTGGAAACATAGAGACAGACTGAAAAATTGGTTATGCCATTGAATGAATGCCAATGTGTGTAGGCTAAATAGTGGAAACGTAGAGTCAGACTGAAAAATTGGCTATGCCATTGAATGAATGCCAATGTGTGTAGGCTAAATAGTGGAAACGTAGAGTCAGACTGAAAAATTGGCTATGCCATTGAATGAATGCCAATGTGTGTAGGCTAAATAGTGGAAACGTAGAGTCAGACTGAAAAATTGGTTATGCCATTGAATGAATGCCAATGTGTGTAGGCTAAATTGTGGAAACATAGAGTCAGACTGAAAAATTGGTTATGCCATTGAATGAATGCCAATGTGTGTAGGCTAAATTGTGGAAACATAGAGTCAGACTGAAAAATTGGCTATGCCATTGAATGAATGCCAATGTGTGTAGGCTAAATAGTGGAAACGTAGAGTCAGACTGAAAAATTGGCTATGCCATTGAATTTTTCAGTTTGACTCTACGTTTCCACAATTTAGCCTACACACGGCTAGTGTGAAAGAACAATTAATTTCCATGAATTGACCTAATAGTGGCTAACTATAGAGCCCGGGCCTTAAAGTAACTTACAGGTTGTAAGTCGCCATTAAGCTTGTTGTCTCATGTGTTTATAAGAACTTCTGAGTGGTTTACCGAAAAATACGAGTCAGTTGGAGAATTTAATGTCATATCGGCATGTTGGCCATAGTAGCTCTGGACGGGAACCAGAAAGTCCTTGGTTCAAATCCCGGCTATGGCATTAAATTTTTCAGTCTGACTCTACGTTTCCACAATTTAGCCTATACACGGCCAGTGTGAAAGAACAATTAATTTCCATTAATTGACCTAATAGTGGTTAACTATAAAGCCCGGGCCTTAAGTACTTACATGTTGTAAGTCGCCATTAATGTAGTTGTCTCATGTGCTTATGAGAACTCCTAAGTGGTTTTTGGGGAAAATACGAGTCAGTTGGAGAATTTAATGTCATATCGGCTCGTTGGACATAGTAGCACAATGGTAGTGCGGCTGGACGGAAACCAGAAGATCCGTGGTTCAAATCCCGGCTATGGCATTGAACTTTTCATTCTGACTCTACGTTTCCACAGTTTTAAACTTCATATTTACTTTGGAATAGCCGCTCATCAGCAACGATATTCACTTGTCCATGTTCTGCATCATTGTGTTTATTTACAGTGGCCTACACACGTGCATTCACACTCTCTCATACTTCCAGACTCTAGGGAAGATGGCAAATAATCCAGGTTAAAGAAAAATTCTCAACTCCAGCTGGGTAGCTCTGGATTCGAAAGCTAAACTTACATTTTCATAAACAAATTCAGAAAACAAACTTACATAGTTGCCAACTGCCATACTTAATAGCAGCAATTTGTAAAGCAAAATTACCCACTGTAATGTATAAGGAGATTAAAATTGACAGCACAAAATGGCAAGTGCAGTACATACCATTTTAAAAATATATTTTGAAAATATATTTCTTCCTAAACTAATATCAAACACAAGGTTCCAAATAATAACAAAAGAAAAGAAATAAAAAATTTATATTTTTAGCAATTTTTGGCATTTAGTAATTAAAAACCACTTAACTGCGCGGAACATTAAACAGATTAGCGTATAAAACATGGAGAACAGCTTGTAGATAATTATTTAATTTATTGGCAGGAAGAAAATTAATTAGCAGACATTATTTAAACAAATTATTGCAAGATTTAAAGCTGATGCAGAAAACGCCCATATCTGTATACAGTTGCCATGGGAACCAGGTGCTCGCCATCCATCACGCTGTTAAAAAGTTGAAGAATGGCACAACCCAGCTTGTAATCGAGCCAAAGCCTCCTAATTACATGCTAAGCCTGCTATAAAACGACGGTACATTAAAGGTTGTTACGCACTATGCAATCGATCTCGAGGAAAGGTCTATCCATCACATGCCTCTTGTGTAGTCATTTATTCTGTATAGATTAAAGTCGTGATACCCACCGCGCCGGTTCTATGTAAGGGGTGCTAGTGAAACTGATGGCGCCAATAACAGAGGCCGTTTCGGGTTGAGCCCAGCGATGCTTAACCTTGTCTCTTATGTGCTCATTACGTCAGTTTGAAGCTCTACGCATTCTCCTTTATGCGCAAAAGTATTTTCACTTAACTAAATCTGTTCTTTTGGATTCTGGGTATCTGAAAACACTTCTTTCTAGTAAAATCTTGGTGTCAAAATTTTGAATGGAATATAACAGTTCAGCTACTTACTGTAAATATACACTACAAGGGCTGTTGAATAAAAAATGATCAAATTTTTTTTGACAACGTACCTTTATTCATTCTCATAATATTGATGCTCCTTCACAAAATAGTCTCCCCTGAATGCGATACACTCATCCCAGTGTTTCTACCAGTCTTCAAAGACATGCTGGAAACCATTTTTGAGAGATCCTTCAAAATCGCCTCTGCAGCCTTCAACACTGCTTCTGATGATAGATAACGCCTCCTACGAAGGCATTTCTTCAAGATAGGGAATAGAAAAGAGCCACATGGGGCTAAATCCGGACTATAGGGAAGTTGAGGAATGCACTTCACGTTGTTTTTGCAAGATATTCAGCAACAACATTGGCAATATGCGCCCGCGCATTATCTTGGTGCAGCATCCAGCCTGCATCATGGAAATGTGGTCTTTTGCGCCTGATATGGACTTGCAATGCTTTCAGAACATCCCTATAGTATTGTACAGCTACTGATGTGTGTGCAGGTACAACATGCTGATAAACCATTCCATGAATATCAAAGAATAAGATGACCATAACTTTCCCAGCAGAAGCAACCACTTTTGCTTTCTGGGGGGTTGGTGGTGAAGGAGATTTCCACACTGAGCTTTGCTGTTTGCTCTCAAGATCAAAATGATGTAGCCAAGTTTCATCAGCAGTGATTATGTTTGAAAGAAACTCCGGATCTTCCCATAACATCAACTTTAACTGCATGTTACATCCATTGCAGCGGTAGGCGATACTGAACATGTCTGAACTTGCCTTTTTCTCACAGCCGTGAACCAGGAGTACCAACAATGAAACTACTACAGCGTGTTTGTTTCACATTAAGCTAACAGAATATAATAAGATTGAATTTTAGTGCGAAAAATTATGACAACAGCCCTCGTAGAAATCGCAATAAAGAAGCATTAAGTATTTCCCTAATTTTTGAGTTGCATATACCTTTGGTATCGCCATAAGATACATTAGGGATGCAAAACGTCTTTGAAGAATGAGCAAAATGAGCTCTGTAGTTTTATCCGCAGTTATCATTATATACAAAACCTAAGCTATAACGCTAAAGAATGACAAATATTTTCTTAAGCAGTAACACCTAACCTATGAGGTTCTGTTTACACACGCCTCTGTGCAAACACAGTAAACACTATGAACACGAATACAGAAGTAGCGTATAGCCATTCACTTGTTGCTTTTGAATCCTTAATAACATATGAAGCCGATTGTCAGCTGTCTGTACTGGCGGGTTTGTTTTGTTTCGCAACTACTGAGTTTTTGATGGGCTTCATTTCAGCAACTAAAAGCAGCAAACTAATGGACAATGTTTGAATGTAAAATTAGTAACGGCTCATTTTATGTAAAAGTAATGTAGTTTTACAATGATTAGTGAAAATATTATTCATTTTGTCTGTTGTGAATGAGCTGAACTTTTACTCATATATAGCTTGTTGTGGGAAATGTATTAATACAAAATAATAACAAGGGCGCAAATCACCACTGCTCTATCATTTTAATTTGTTTAGCCCACATTGCAGAATGGAGGAAAATATTGTATTTTAACCAAAAGTTTAATACCGAGATTTTACTGCAAAACGCATTCTTTGAGATCCCACGGATCCATAATAAAAATAAATAAAAACAAATAGAAAAAAGGTCTAAATGTTTTTGTAGGAGTAAATATTAGATAAGTAATATATTTTTAATATGGCAGAATATTGCAATGTATTTAAGCTCCAGAAGTTGTTTCATAGTTTTCTTAAGAACAGTGTATTGTGACGTTAATATTTTGATACACTTTTGAAAAATACAAAATTGGTAAACATTGTATACTTGGAAGATGGAATAATACCGGTACACGCGACATCCAGTTGCGCAGGTTTGCAAGTCATGCTGGGCTGTTAGGCGGAAGTTGAAAGCCTTGCTGACATAGCTGACGAAGCAGTGAGTTAGTCGCTGCTTCGGCAGAGTTTCGGCATTTAAACCCCAAGGTTTTGGCCCAGGCGGAAGTAGTCTCCCACATGCTACCGGAATCTGCGTCGCCCGATTCTCTGATGGCAACGTCTATAATCTTCAAGAATGAACATCAAAAAGCAAGGGGCAGGAACCTTAGGCCAGGTAAAAGCCACAGTTGCCCTCGTATAGATAATTTCTTTTTGTTTTGGGTAGATTGTAGAATAAACGCTATTTAACAAGAACTACATGTCGAATTTTAACTTAAGCCAACCCTACCTTGTAACCCAGACCTTGGTAGCAACAGTGGGAAAGTGTAATTTAACTGCCTGTTGGCGCAACAGTGAAACGAATTGCATATCTTAAATTTTCTAAGAGACACTGAAGTTCGTTTCATTCTGCATGACTTTGCATTACTGCTAATAACTAAGAGATAGACAAAATATTAATGTGCAGAAGAATATCGATATGCTTAACCTACAAAACTGAAATCAAATGCTATTTTTGCAGAATTAACTTCTTGCAAGATATTCCTTGTTATATTGTGTAGTTTAACGGGATCTAGATATTTTTGTGGGTAGATTTTCCATATCTCTTATAATTATCCGGTGTGTAAAAGTTATTCCTATGGCTGAGTGTTTAGACTGCTTGGCTGTCACCAAGGAGACCCGGTTTCGTTCCCAGGCGACCGCAAAGTGAGATTTGTAGTGCACAACACGGCGGTGGGGCGGGTTTTCTCCGAATCTTCTGGTTTCTCCCATCACAATTCCACCAATTGCTCCATCATCTTTCCTATCATTCATCTCTCCCTCATATATATATATATATATATATATATATATATATATATATATATATAATCGTCCGCTTCCTTCCTCTTTACACCAGGTATTAGGCTGATCAACTACACTAGTTCTCTATCAGATCCAAAACTTCGGTTCCTCAGACCCGACCTTAAAGCGATAGAGGAACAAGAATCCACAGCTCCGCCATAGTGGTACAACTAGGGAGGTTAAAGAAGAAGCAGTAAGATTATTGAATAAAAATGATGAGGACTTCAGAGGCTGCCATAAGAAAATAGAATATATACATCTGAGTTCATGGTATGTTAACCAAAACCTTTAGAGCATTTTTGAAAAAAAAATCAGAATTTTGGAAATGTTTCCTTATAAAGTGTAGTTTGGGAAGCATTATTTTTTCTTTTCTTTCTTTCGTGACACATTCGTGGAAGTTGTTCCCTTTGTTTTCAGTTTGGCATTTAGCCAACTTTTAATTCATAAGTTACTCTAATCATCAAAGCAAACACACACGCACGCACGCACGCACGCACGCACGCACACACACACACCCACACACACACACACACTCGTACACACACACTCACACACATACACACAGTTTTTAAAATGAATTTTGAAAAAGTGTATTTCCAGTGCCTTTTTCATTTGTGTAGAATGCAACAGCTTCGCTATGGTGGAATCACCCTGGCCAGTCCACTCAAGTTCACGCACATATACCCCATTTTCACTTTGTGTCTCTTTCTACAGTTCCCCTGCTCGATCATCCGCAGTCTCACTCTCATTGCGCATTCACAGAAAGGAGTGAGGCAACGGTTACAAAGTGGAGAAAAAGTGACCTTGAGTGGACTGATGAAAATGAAAATGTTATAAAATATTAGATCTACTGCGTAAGGGACAGTAAAAGTTAAAATAAGTATAAAATAATTACAAGCAAATGGAATGCTATTTTTTAGGTGAGTCATGAGGTTTACAAGGCAGGATGAAATAAGAAATTAAACAATAACACAAGAAATTTTGTGACAAGTATTATATGTATAATACAAAAGAAGGAATAAGTGACTTTTATAAATAAGAGGCCATAGCAGTAACATAGAATGCCAAGTGACAGTAACGCAAGAAGAGCTGGGTCACAAACCACAAGGATATAGGGAAATTCGAAGAACCAAACAAAAAACACGATGGGTTGACCAATTGAAAGACATTAAACCCTAGATTTCCAATACTTTAAGAAGAAGATTAAGACGAACTCTTCTCTGCAGTAAAGAGCCCATTACATTCCACAATTCATGAGACTACTGAGCGGGAACGTCGCTGGCCCGTATTTAAAAGGGCTAGAGTTTGAACACCTGAGCCGACAGATTTGACTACGTTTTGTTTCGTGATTTTCCCTCAGAGGTACAGCTGCCTAACACTAAGATCCTTGTGAACACGTGTCGAAGCAAGACGATATCGTACAGAGATGAGAACTAAAAGGCTAATTGCCGGCCACACTCCGATCCACAGGATGTTCCCTGAAAGATCCGTCGCAATATGACGACATAGTCAAAGTGACCTAAAACAAGTAAAGGGGGAAAATGCTGAGGATAAATTTTTTTTTTTTTTTTTTTTTTTTTTTTTTTTTTGTATTTTACTTTCTTTGGTGCGAATATGCAGTAAGTAGAGGGAGTATGATATTCAAATCAAAAATTCTATATGGAGATTACAACGGAAATACAATTTTTGAATATCCCTGAATAAAAACAACTGGCTAAGAAAAATATATCTCCATGTCTGTGCATCTGTTTCTCTATGAACATCATAACTTAAAAATGAAAAGTTGTTAAAATTACGAACTGATATTTAAGTGAGTATCTTGCAAGGATGAGACACGAAGGTTTTCAAGAAAATGACTCAACGCAGTCTACCATTTACATGAAAAGGGTTTCAAAGGGATTAGTTTTTCAAAAACGCCTCCACAGATTTTGAACAAAACACAATATGCTTCAGAATGTTCATGAAAGCAAAATATATATCTCAAATTTTCTGAGAATCGTCTTGAAAATCTTCATTCTGAAAGATTTTGTACTACTCGTAAATGGTAAGAGATACACAAAAGTTACTGCAAAAGCTGTACATCTCGTAAAAACAATGTATGCAATTTGGATAGGCATAGTCTGACTAAAAAATTCATCAATTAACCTAATAGTGGTTTAACTAGGAAGCCTGGGACTTAAGTACTTACAGCATTGTTTCTCGCTCCCACATATATGTATATCATTATTTATGACATCTCCTAGTGGCTTACCGTAAAATACGAATCAGTTGGAGCATTTGTCATGGTAGCTCAATGGTTAAGAAGAACCGGACGGTGACAATGAGATTTGTGGTTCAAATCCCGGCTATGGCATTGAATTTTCAGTCTATCTATCCAAACCTTGATATGCTGGTGTAGAAAAACGATTAATTTCCAATGTCTGTGGCTTTTGTTTTGGATATAACCGTTTCAGACATTAGTTTGAATTTTCCAATACTTATTCTTTTCTTAAACGAGCAGCTGAAATAAATACATTGTTTTTCTCTTTTGGTCACGTAACGATGTAGCGTTCCATTTTTAAATGATTTGACTATTGTTTAAGCCCACTATAATCTTATTCCTCTTATACCTACTAAGCATTATTTAATAAAAACTTTTCTCCTCAAGTTTATCTCAATATGCAGTGAATACAAGAAAGAAGTTCTGAAAGAATAATTTATTGAAGAACGGCTGGAGAAATTAACGAGATTGTAACACATTGTATTTTTAATGCTTCTTTCGACATATAATTTTGTCGTGCCTTTATAATCACTTGTGTATTAATCATTGCTTTATATCCTTAGGGAACTGATTATCTTGTGGCATGAAGTTATATAAGCCCATCTCGGTAGCGTAGATGGTAGCGTGTCTGCCTCACGTTCAAGAGGTCCCGATTTCGAATCTCGGTCAAGGTGAGTTACCTGGATAAGGTTTTTCCGGGGTTTTCCCTTATCCTAAAATACGAATGTCGGGTAACTCTAAGCTCTATGGACCCTGGGCTCATTTGAGAATTATTTCACCCATTTCATTCATCGTCCGATATGATTTAACGTTGGAGGATATATATTACAAAAAAAAAAAAAAAGATATTAAGATTAAAAAAAAGTGATCCATGTTCTCAGAAACAATTGAAGTTACGCTATACGCTAGTCATTCACTGCGAATGTAACTCGCAACATTTTGAATGTCATTGTAATACACGCAAAATTTTTCTTCTTTATACTTCAATCCTCCTCACTACTGGCTTCTCCCTCCTTCATTCTTACTTTTCGTATCTGCCTGCCATTCTTTCCGCCGTCAATATACCTTACTTAATCTACGTTTCTTTCCATTTGTACTAACCCTGCATCCTCTTCATCTCCCCTTTATGTAACTTGCATATCACATTATGTTTTCAAACGTTTATTAAAGTGTATTTTTCTGGATACACAAGTAAAGGATGCTTCGTTTTGCCTCTTTCTTGTACTTTTCCAAGTGAGAGGAAATTTATATACACGGTTGATGATGATGACGACGACGACGATGATGATGATGACGATGATGATGATAATGACTCCCGCCTCGGTAGCGTGGTGGTAGCGTGTCTGCCTCACGTTCAAGAGGTCCCGATTTCGAATCTCGGTCAAGGTGAGTTACCTGGATAAGGTTTTTCCGGGGTTTTCCCTTATCCTAAAATACGAATGTCGGGTAACTCTAAGCTCTATGGACCCTGGGCTCATTTGAGAATTATTTCACCCATTTCATTCATCGTCCGATATGATTTAACGTTGGAGGATATATATTACAAAAAAAAAAGATATTAAGATTAAAAAAAAGTGATCCATGTTCTCAGAAACAATTGAAGTTACGCTATACGCTAGTCATTCACTGCGAATGTAACTCGCAACATTTTGAATGTCATTGTAATACACGCAAAATTTTTCTTCTTTATACTTCAATCCTCCTCACTACTGGCTTCTCCCTCCTTCATTCTTACTTTTCGTATCTGCCTGCCATTCTTTCCGCCGTCAATATACCTTACTTAATCTACGTTTCTTTCCATTTGTACTAACCCTGCATCCTCTTCATCTCCCCTTTATGTAACTTGCATATCACATTATGTTTTCAAACGTTTATTAAAGTGTATTTTTCTGGATACACAAGTAAAGGATGCTTCGTTTTGCCTCTTTCTTGTACTTTTCCAAGTGAGAGGAAATTTATATACACGGTTGATGATGATGACGACGACGACGATGATGATGATGACGATGATGATGATAATGACTCCCGCCTCGGTAGCGTGGTGGTAGCATATCTGCCTCACGTTCAAGAGTTCGAATCTCGGTCAGGCTGGGTTACTTGGATAAGGTTTTTTTCCGGGTTTTTCCTTATCCTGAAAGACGAATGTCAAAAAAACACAGCAGATGATAAATAAATTATTTGAGTTAAGGCATACCAATAGTTATGTTAAACGTTATTCTGTGATTTCTATAACAGTTATAGTGTTCAAACTTGCCAATTTGTTCTTATGAAAATCACAAACTTTTATAATGAGGGGATAACGAACACTGTGAATATACTTTCAACATACGTCTCTGATATAATGTTTTATATGTTGTTATGGATTCAGTACTTTCATTGCACCATTGGATATGATGTCTTTCGCACACTCTCTCACAAAGCTAGCAGGTAGTAATATATGGAATTCTCCATTTGAAATTACATTTGCTATATTAATTTAAGACTTTTATTAGCAATCAATAAAACAAATAAGAAAAGCTCATTACTATTACTATATAGCGGTAATACCTAATAAATAGTTCGTGTGCACGTAAAATAATATACCGTTCTTACTTTACCTGCAAGATGGTAGCAGAAATTGAAGGCTTCCGTTACTAACCTGAAAATAAAATAAAAATATATTAATAAAAATAGTTGATATGATATTAATTATTGTCTAATAAAAGTGTGGCACAATAATTATCGTGATGCACACAGTAATAAATGTTTTTGTAGATCTATTTAGAAAAATGATGTTCATTAACCATTCGATTCGTGAATTTCATTTTTCCTAGGAATGATATTTCACTTTTAATACATGAAGTTGTGACGGTTATTTCACTTTTTGAATATATTTTGGCATTTGTTCTGGATTATTCTATAAAATGTGATTTGTAAAAAATAAAATGTAAAACTGGGCAGGCCACAGAATGACACAACTTACGTAATAGAGTTTCTATTGATTATTATAAAGATGTCATGACGTTATGTTGTGACGTGGACCAATAGAATAAAAGTAATTTAGATTTTCTAAAAACTTTGTGGCCAGAGATTCGATAATATGTAGATAATTTGGCGTCATTCTGCACAAGATCACCGTAGAAAGAAGTGTTTTCTTTGGTGTATTTTGCAGGTATGCAGAAATTTAAAGTGCAAGGATATAACAATAATTGTTTTAGGAAAGGACAAAAGCTACGAAATTCAACATTTTAATATAATGTGACTATGTGGGTTGGTAGAATTAAAAGTCCAATTTGCCAACATTCTAAATGTTTTTTACTTTCGTAGAAATACACACCGTAGCAGTGGAATTACATCACATATCACAATCTACAGCACCAAGGTCGATGACAATAACAAACAGCTCTCATTACAACACCAACACAGCTGACTCTTACACAACTCACTGTTTTACAACTTGCAACTCTCAGCTGTTCTCTGCTTACTCGCTCTGTTTACAGCTCATTCTTGGCGAGTCGGCACTTCCTTAAATACATCATTCCTAAATTCGAGATATTTCCAGAACAATAAAGAAACTGAATAATCAAAATATTACCAGAAATTTCCATTTATCTCAGTTTGTTTCGGTAAGTCTTTTATCTCAAGTGCTATGTGTATCTGCTTCTGCAAGCTGTTATCTACGTGAAATCTATCCATATGTTGTCTTTATCTGCAGTCTCTTTTGTGTACACAAACCGTGCTTATTTCTCGGCACCGAAACTTCGGTCTTTTTTGCTGTAATTTACGTCCTCCAACATTTAGTCATATCGAACGATGAATGAAATGGGTGAAATGATGCTCAATGCGTCCGGGGTCCACGGAGTTTAGAGTAACCCGACATTCGTCTTTCAGCATAAGGGAAAACCCCGGAAAAACCTTATCAAGGCAACTCACCCTGACTGAGATTCGAGCTCGGGACATCTTGAACGTGAGGCAGACAAGTTACCATCTCTGCTACCGAAGCGGGCCCGTGCTTTTTCGCCGCGACAATAGCATATTAATATTTTTTCGGAATAAATTCCAAGATTTTTGAAAAAGAGAAAAGCTGTTGTCATATTTGCCTCCATAACAGCATAAAAATCATTCTCACTCCGATACTACGGCCAGAGATAAGATTTATTGCTCCAGAGCGCGGAGGCATACATCTACAAGAAATCTACTAGATCGACACAAAAGGTGAGAGTAACTAATCATCTATAATCGCGCATTTTGCACAAATTATTGTTCCAAAATTTAAAAGTTGCGAAATAATTGAATCTGGTGATATTCCTGCTCAAATCTAAACCACTATATACCAGATGGCCCAATTGCTCGGTCTTAAGCTATGCATCTACTTAACATGTATTAGAAGGAATGAGGCTTGAAGTTACAATGGCCAGGTAAGCAGATATCTCTTCGTACGTTAGAACAGTTGCAGAATGCAACGGCGTAAATCTAGTTAAAAGGACGCCAGTGACCGAAGTTTTTTCTGCAGCGAGCGTCGCGAGGCAGTTCCCAGGTTTCAACTGTGGTGTGTAGTACGTGAAAATATACAAGAACAGCGTAATCAACCGAAAGTCTTAAAATATTTTCCGTTTATGTTAAAGAGCCTTTTTTGAGAGGATAAACACACTGTTTAGATTGGCATTTTATTGAGCAATTTTTATTTCATTTGTCCGCACGTATGTGAATTTAAGGTGACGTCAAAATCCATACAACTGATTTTGATAATTCCTTCTCCATTGAAACTCGTCATTGTTTGCACTTATATATACTTAAGGAACCACTACCATAAAATTAAATAAAAATTGCATTATAAATTTTAAATGTGAACGCTTGACATAATTTGAAGCCCAAAAGTTTGTATCTCCAAACAGCATGCACATAGCTAAAAATTTATCATATTCCTTTCACTCTTATTAAGCCTGAGGTCTTAAAGTAACTAATGCATTAGTTGTAACAACATATTTATTATTTCTTTTAGAAAATAGTGGTATTATAACCCAAACCTTACAGAACGTGAAATAATGTCCTTTGTATTTTCAAAAAAAGTCAGCTCATGGCTACATTTAAAAACCAATTACATTAGTACTGGTGTTATTAATTAAAAAACTGGAAGCTTAATAAACATTATAGGTAAATGCAGGTTTTCTCTCTTTATTATTACAACTCTCAAACGTTTAACTCACTCTTCTCTCAATTACATATATGTATTTTTACCTTCTCAACTCTTTCTTTTTACGTCACACTTTTTTCATCCTCATCTCTCTAAACTGGCCCTCTGCTTCTCTATCTCCACTCATTACACATGTCATATAATACAATACTTTAAAAACCGGCACTAAAATGTTTTTGGTTGCTAATAAAGGGTCAAAGGTTAATGCTAATAAAGGTAATTTATGTATCAAGTACGTAAAATAAGATTTTAGTATACAAATTAAGCATTTCATACGGGAGTAGGTCAAATCACAAATACCCAATGACTCCACTAAAGCTACAGCATAAGTATTACATACAGTAGTTTTACATACATATCTCTAACTAATATTCAATAAAATTAATAAACTAACATAAATACTTCCTAAGTATAGTATGCATAGTAAGGTATTTCTTGATATTTTCATAGCCGTCTCCTAGAAAGGACTGACCGTAGCATGAGATGAAGATATAGATGGTGGTGTTTAAGCATTCAGTTATAAACAACTTGGAGGATGCCAAGAACATTAAATCCAATTTACATAGCTTGAAGACTACAACATTGACGATTAATTTATCGCTATTCAATATAATCTCCGTCCTTTTCCACAGTCTTGGTCCACCTTTTAACTAGGACATGTATTCCAGTGTGGTAAAACACACGGTCTTGCTTCCTAAGCCATTGACGCACGGACGTTTTCACAGCCTCTTCATCTTCCAAATGAATCCCACGATGAGCTTCCTTTAGTAGCCCGAACAGATGGAAGTCTGTTGGTGCCAGGTCAGGGCTGTATGGGGGGGGGTGAGGTAAGACTTGCCATCCCAATTTCTCAATTTCTGCAGTGGTGTAACAGCTGGTGGTGTGGTCTTGCATTGAGATGCAAAAGAAGAACATCCGCCATAGTTTTTGTTGGGCGAACTCGGCGAAGACGTGCTTTGAGCTTTTTCAGAGTTCTGACGTATTGTACAGAATTTATTGTGCATCGTTGCTCCAAAGAATCAATCATAAGCACACCCTCTGCATTCCAAAACACTGTCGCCATAACTTTCCCTGCCAACCACTTAGTTTTGATTTTTTTTTTTTCCTTCGGTGACGTTGTGTGAAGCCATTCCATTGACTACCTCTTTGATTCAGGTTAAAAAAAATGAATCCACGTTTCGTCTTCAGTAACAATTTTTTTTTTCAAAAACTCCTCTCCCTCCAAATTGAAGCGCTGCAAGTTTTCGGAGGCTACTGTTTTCCTTGTTTCTTTGTTTTGGGCGGTTAACATTCTTGGTACCCAAGGTGAATAAACTTTTGAGTAACTCAGTTGTTGAATAATCGTCATCACACTGCCTTTACTGAGGGGAGGTAATGCGACACAATCCACCTGTTGGTACCCGGCGATCACCACGATTGATGTCATCGACTCGCTGAATGTTGCATTGAGTCACTGCAGTCACCAGCCTGCCGCTTCGCTTTTCATCTGCCAATGGTGTTTGCCCTTCAGCTTCGTTACAGTGATGAACCCATCGTCTAACTGTGCTGACATCCACCGTTGCATCACCATACACATTTTTAGCCTTTCGTGAATGCGAATTGGTGTTTCACTTTCCACAGTCAAAAATTCAATCACAGAACGCTGACTTATACGAATGTCGATGTCAGCCATTTTGCAAGAGGATGCAGTGCTGCCACCTGTTGGCTTAGGAAGGTACTACTGCAGGGGATTGGAGAAGAGGGTTTCAGGAATTGCGCCAAATTCAAAGTTTTCACGTAACTTACTTATTTACGGGAAAAAAGATAGCAGGCATCACCTTTTGACCCACCCTCGTATGAATGAAAATCCGGGGTAATTCCAATTCTAGTCAAAATCATAGCTCCTATCAGCAAAATGCTGTCAATAGTCACGACAACTTTAGTATCTAGACCGCTAACTTACTATTTTTGGTACCTTTAGTAGTCTGAAAAGCAGCCATTTAGCTAAACTGACTTAACAGTGTACAAACTTGTTCATCATGCACAGTTTCCAATGCTGACTGGTTTACGTGTACGAGTAATGTTAATAACATTTGCTATTACTTCTAAATTATTCCACTTATTTAAACTTTATAGTTAAGAAGGCTTGTTACGAGAGACGGCTGGTACGTCCCGGGCCTCACAATAAAACACATTTAATTTGTTTTTACTTTATTTCTCAACACAGTCTCCAGAAACGCTAATACATTTGTCATATTGTTGTTCTAATTTAATTAAACCAGCTCTGTAGTGTGATTTTTCATGCACTCCAAAACAGATGTTTACCGCATCAGTGATCTCCTCGCTGCTGTTAAAACTCTAGCCTCCAAGAAATTTTTTGAGTTTCGGGAACAGGTTTTAGTCACTGGGTGCTAGATCTGGCGAATAAGGTGGATGTTCAAGCAATTCGAACTTCAATTCGCACATATTCCCATTGCAATGACTTAATGATGTGCCGGAGCATTGTCGTGAACAAACAAGATCTTCTTCTTTTTTGCTAAATGAGGTATTTTTTCTTTACACCCCATCACTCAAGCGTTGCAGTAAGCTTGCCTAGTAGTCACCTGTGATAGTACTTTTATACTTTTCCAAGTAATAGATAAAAATAACGCCCTGTGCATCCCAGAAAACACTGGTAATAACCTTGTTAGCTGACAAAATTCACTGTGCCTTCTTTGGAGTTGGTTCACCTGGCGTCATGCACTGTTTTGACTGCGATTTAGTTCTGGAGTATAGTTATGTATCTAAGTTTCATCCATGGTAATAGCGGGCCCAAATGACCTTGTTGTCGACGGGCCCTTAAACTACACACTCACTCCATGGTAATAAGCCGTCTCAAAATTCACTGGGATGTTTACACTAGAGCTCCAAATTCTTAACAGAAACAGATTTACTTAGCAACTTTTGATCAGATGTCAACAACCGCGGCACCCATCTTGCACAGACCTTGTGAAAGCCAAAAACATTTCTTAAAATATTACTGTATGTTTTTTATATATTTACAGCCTCTATTACCTCAAACAACTTTAATCTGCGGTCTTCCAGTACTAAATGATGAATTTGTTCAATGTTATCTGGAGTTGAGTTCCACAGGGCGTCCAGAGCAAGGCTCACCACTAGTACTCGTACGTCCCATTTTAAACTCTACAACCCACCTTTTAATCATTGTTTATGAAGGAGCAGAGTCTTTCATTGTATGATCCATTTTCTCCTTGATTTCTTAAGGTGCTAAGCCTTTAAAATAGAAGTATCTAATCATTGTTCGTTTTTCCAAAACCTCCATTTTCGTTAAATCTCTACACTTGTCTTATTTAAAATGCTGTCATTCTAAATCTAAACAAGTTATTGATCTATAACTATGAATACAAGCTTGTGCAGAGTTAAACTATATGTTGCTGTCCGTCAAACTGGCCTCTATGTGAGGCCCGGGATCTGTCAGCGAACCCTCGTAGAAATAGCAGGCTAATCAGCTTCTTTTATGAAAAAATTATTTAAAAAAAAAACACCTGAATTTTAAGCAACACACTTCTCGCTCCATTAGAAACCGTTCCTTTCACGGTGACAAAATGTTGTATTCTAAAAGTGGGGCTAAAGGTATAGTAAATATAAGTTTGGTAATTAGCTTAGTAGCTGCTTCGTTGTACTTTGACTTGAAAATGGTTAGGTGCGCACAGGTTTGCTGCAATCTACCTCTCTTACCCAAGCACTACCGGCAATTCACAAACACAATAGCGCATGAGACTGGTGCCTCTCCTCTCTCCACTTGCTTGTAAACAACGTATTGGTACAACACGACTCATGTCTAAAGCCTATTTATAAAAGTAGGTGATACATAAAGTGAAAAAGCAGTACAGAATACTGACTATAACTTTTAAATACACCAATAAATTTAAATGCCGAATTTTTATATTCTCATGGAAGGTACGGACCTTTCAGGAACTTTAAGAAGCAGCACCTCGTTGAGGCCCAAGTGAGATGAGGAGGGGTGCATCATAGAATTTTAATTAGAACTATGCACTAATATTGGATTTTCTGATACCTTATTAAATTAAGAAGATTTTGTTCAAAACATTTGTTTCTAAAACTAAAACTTGATAATTTATAGGATATTGAAAATCTAATTAACGCACTAAATGAACTTGAGAAATAAATACTGAAATAACGCAGAATAATAACATGGACACAGTATGGCCCATAAATTAGTACCATAAACTATTATGTGTTCCAAATGAAAAGGTGTTTGTTCTTGAGCGCTACTAGGTGAGCACCCAATCGGAGTCCTGCGGTGTTGTCTTATTGCATTCCCCCTAAGTGGTGTGTGAGGAGCGCCAAACTAATCAATCTGTAGTAAATAGTACTCTCGCTAAGACAAAATTTCAGATTTTGCAAAAACTGATCCATGAAGAAGGAGAGTGTAATGTATTTAACATAACCGTAAAACCCCCATACTTTTAGCTCAAATAGTTTTCCTAATACAAATAAATAAAGTAGATACCATTATATTATAACAGTCCATTGCGACGTAAGCACTGTAAGGAATATCATTATTGGTTGGCATGTATGCGTGAACGTACATTTGAAATTACTCAGAACTGAAACGTAAACATTTCACATGACGTGATAAAAGAAATATGTACTTTTAATAAATCATGGTGTTTGTTAAATTCGATGAGAGAAAACGATACACTTCTTGCTACCCGCAAATCTTGTTAGAAGGATTAGTTTAACCTTTGCCTTTCTCAGCCATTAACCTAAAGAAACAAATCGAGAGATTAATGTCGTTTAGTAAAACTACAATATCAATGAGGAAACGTAAGCATAAATTGTTTACAATAAAGAGAAACTGAAAATTATCGAAAGGCTTGAAAAAGTGAACAAAAAATGCATTGTTTACGGCAGACATCACCCATGATCCAGTAAACAGCATTTCGAACTCTACGTAAACCAATGTGAGGAAGAAACTTTTGTATAATGACAGTGTTGAATTAGACACAAATACAACTGCATTAAATGACTTTCACAAAACACTGGTTGCGGGTGGCGAGAAAGTTGTCACAGTAGACGAGATCGAAGGCTGGTTAGATGGAGATGAAGATTACCCAGGCTATCACATCATAACTGACGAAGACACTATGGGAAATGTAGGCAATGCAATGAACACTAGTAGCGAATCTGAGGTTTGGGATATGGATTTCGGAAAGCTCAAAGGTAAATTAGGTTAGGTATCTGAACTGTGCAATAAACTTTTCCGAGAAAACTGACAATAAACAGATTTCCGCGTTCTATCATATGAGGGGTTTTTGTGACCAAAGAGATGTGTGATAAACCACAAAAGAAAATTGATAGTTTCTTCAAACCAAGAAATAAAGAATGTGTAATTAAAATAAGGTGGGTCCATTGTAACTTACGTTCTACTAAAATTATACAGTACATACTCTAATTTCACTCACAATTTTTCTCTCTGGTGTTTATTTCACTTAGTCCGGACTTCTGATAATCCTGAGAACATTGGGGTTTTCCCTTATCCTGAAAGACGAATGTCGGGTAGCTCTAAGCTCTATGGACCCTGGACTCATTTGAGCATCATTTTACCCGTTCATTCACCGTCCGATATGACTTAACGTTGTAGGACGTAAATTACAACAACAACAACAACAACAACAATCCTGAGAACATTAAGCTCCAACTGGTCCGGATTAATGGGGCTTTACTGTATTAGAAAGTCCGTCAGATACAAACACATTTTATTTGTTCTTAGAAACACGTTATTCTAAAAAATAGTTCAATTTTGACCCATGTCATTCGTATGTTACCAATTAATTTTCAACACTACATATTGAAGTTTATGACTTTTTGATTATTTCCTGATGTATTTATACAGCTTGTTTGTAGAAATTAACACAAAATAACAATTTTTAAGAGAAATCAAGAAAAAATATTTTATTGATGATTGGATATGGTGGCAGGAAATGCATACAAGATGAGGCATGGATACTTTTCAATGAGGTACATTCGTGGTTATTTAAAATCCAATATATCTGTTACGCAGCCTGCCGAACACTGGTGAATTGAAAATTAGCAAACAAGTGGTTGAAAATGCTGACCAGCTACGGTAGGACTTAACAGCTCGACCTTCATGAGACCAGCAGACCAGCAGAAGATACGAGTCGTCCAGGTTTGCCTGGGCGGGGTGTTTTCTGCCCAGCATCAAGCCGCTTAGTGCAGCTTTATCTGGACAGTATAATAGAAATGTCGTGTGTCATCAGGCGGTTGTCTTGAGGAGTGCTATATCTAGCCATTTGCTAATTCATGTCTCGACCTTAAGAGGGAACAATGCGGGGAGAGCAAACAGAGGGCGGCCGAATCAGAAGTCAAGAAGTCAGGACAGAGTCCATAGTTTCTTGCTTTTTTTAAAGTAATTTTCTTCCTCCAATGTTAAGTTATATCGGGTAATGCATGTAAATGGAATTAATGATGCTCAAATGAGCCCACGGTCCATGGAACTTACAGTTGCCCGGCATTCATCATTCAGGAAGTAAAAAACTCTGGAGAAAAAAATTGTGTGTGCTTAAGACCATACGGCAGAAGTGAAAACTTAAAACCTATTCATTATAAATTATTATTAAAATTACTTTTAAAAAATTTAATTTTGATACTCATTCTTGCGCAAAGAGGCCAGTTGCGAGATAAACATTTTATGCCTTACGCTAAGTGTGCTCGCAAATGAAAATACTCTGAAAATACTGAACGACCACGGACTTGCGACCGTACGAAGAGGGTTATACATAAAATGATTTATATACCAAATCTTTTGACCCTCGGTCGGTCTTTCAGTTTGTGGAAAAACATAACCTATAAGTTGTAAATGAAAATCAACGCAATGCGTCATTTTAATACGTGATAATTTTATTATTTAGTGTTATTACATTTAATTTATTGATGTTTTACGTTTTACTACTCACAATAAAGACAAATTGTCAATAAAAATAACCAGTTCTTAAATTAAGCATCTCTTTCACGAATTCCTAACAATTTTATTTCCAATTAACACACCCGTTTTATTTTTCGTTATTATGGTTTTAATTTTTCAAATACGAAACTTCGGTGATGTTATCTGTTCCTTTTGACTATTATCATTGTTTAAAGTGAAATTTGACATGTTGTCGACTTGTTGAATGACAGAAGGTTATCTGACCGGATCGGCTACCAGCACTTGACAGACGTTTGTAAGAACAGTCCTAAGACAATTATGTTGTAATGAAACTCCTGTAGGGTTTCTGAATTTTTTATAGTATTTGAAATATATTAAAACATACCTGTATGCGTGTTGTTGGTGCGCTGTTGAGTGCGACAGAAAATTTACGGTGTACAGCGGTATGGACAACATAAGACTGAAATAACGAATGAGTGTGGGGGGGGGGGAGTTTAGTTCGGATTGAGCCGACTCGAGCTGACTTCACCCCAATGAGCGTCACATATTCCAGCGTGACGGCTCAGTTTAATTGACTACCCACAAAAAGTGCTAAACCCGCCTACAGAAGTTTTCACTTCAAAAACTTATGCAGATAATTCAGCCTGACCGAAATTCGAACTGGAGATCTCTTGAACGCGAGGGAGACACTTATACAAGAGAGCCGGGCGAGTCCATGGTGAAATGATAGTAAAGGTGTGGGAAAATCGCGTCTTGTTTGTTTGGTCTACGCAGTGAAGTCACCTTGACTACAAAGTGAAGGATAATACTACAATAAGCTTCCCACTGATGCGATGACCATTGTACGAGGGCCGTTTGATAAGTCTGGTAAAAACCAAGAGTAATGTTTATTTTCTTGAACATCTCGCCTAATTTCCCATCAGTCTCCAATGATGGCTATTCACTTGGTCCAGCGATGTTTCAGCTTTTTCATCTCCTCGGAAAAATAGGCTCTGTCAAGGTCTGCAAAATACTTGTTGACAGTGACCAATCACTTCTTCATTTGATGAAAATTTCTTACCACCAAGCCAAATTTTCAAGTTTAGGGACAGAACGAAGTCACTTGGGGCTAAGTCTGGTGAAGAAGGTGGATAAGGAACAAATTAAAAGCCCAACTCAAGCAATTTCGCCATTGCGATTGCTGATGTGTGCGATGGTGCATTATCCTGGTGAAAGAGGACATTTTGCGTTTCAGTCTCGGTCTCTTTTCAATCAACTCATGTTGCAAATGATCCAACAATGAAGCGTTATGTGCTCCAGTTATGGTTCTGCCTTATTGCAAGTAGTCTATGAGGATTATTCCTTGAGATCCCCCCCCCCAAAAAAAAAAACAGTGGCCATCACCTTACCAGCTGACAAAACGGTCCTTACCTCCTTTGGTGCACTTTCACGAGCCTTTGTCCATTGTTTTGATTGCTATTTTAACTTTGGGGTGTAATGATGGATGCAAGTTTCATCCACGGCCAAAATCAGAACAAAAAGTCTTGCGGATTGTGGTTAAACATCTCCAGACTCTCGGTAGAAGTGTTCTTCCGGATGCGCTTTCAGTCAACTGCGAGAAATCACGGCACCCATCTTGCACACAGCTTTTTCATTGCTAATTTTTCATGCGGGATACTGTGCACTCGCTCAGTTGAGATGCCTGCAACCTCAGCAACCTCACGAACTTCGATTCGGCGGTCTTGCATATACAGATCGTGGATTTTTTCAGTGTTGTCCTGCATGGTGACCTCAACTGGGCCACCAGAGTGCAATTTATCTCCGGGGCTTCTAAAACCACGTTTAAATTCACTGATCCAAAAGTAAATGGTCTTCATGGTTGATGCAAAGTCCGTGTGAATTTCATCCAATTCAGTTTTGACTTGTTCGACAGTCCAGTCCTTCAAATGCAAGCGTTTAATAACAGTACGAAACTGTTTTTCCATTTTCAATCGCAGCTATCACACTGACCAGTCCATACAGTTGTCAACAATGAACTGTATATTGTAGCACATTCAAATTTTCTGTACAATCTTTCGAATAATCAAGCTTACCCCACACGAATCTGCAAGAAAAAAAAATCATTCCTTCATGGGAATAAACAGACTTATCGAACGACCCTCGTATTCCAAAGTTTGAACGCTTTTATTTATCTTATACACAAGAACATGCCTACGTAAACAATATGAGGTATAAATAAAAATGTTTAGCTTATACAAAGAAATCGGTATGGATTGTAAATCTGGATATCTCTATATTCTCTAAGAAGAATTTGATGTGATAAACGAACATTATCATTCAAAACAATTTTAGTTAATTGATGGAAATTAATCATTTCTTCACACTAACTAAAATAATAAGAGTTAAATGATGAAGCCTGGGACTCAAGTACTTACGATAGTAAGTCGCCACAAACGGCGTATCTCGAATGCGAGAGCCCCTAGTGGTCTACAGGGGAAATACATGAGTCAACTGGAGAACTTAATGTCGTGACGGCAAGTTGGCCATGGTAGCTCAATGGGTTAGAGCGACCGGACGGAAACCAGGAGATCCGTGGTTCAAATCCCGGCCATGGCATTGAATTTTTCATGTTGACTCTATCTATTCAAAACAATTATTAACAAAAATATTGACCTTTAGAATAAAACTTAGAAGAACCTAAACACCGTAGAATTAATGCTTTTAAGTTCCAATTGTAATAACTAGCTTTATATAATACAAGATAAATAGCACTGCATTGGAAGTAGCAGTACCACGTTTACCATGTCCTTGTTTCTTCAGAACAGCCCTTAACTTTACTCATCGGTGTAAATCAGGCCAAAAATGCTACTAGTCTAAATATGGATCTTATACTTTGAACATAAATTTTCTTTTAGTTCTCTACAGTTCTCTGACTATTTGTATTCAGTTATTTAAACAATGGAAAATTTCCATTTAAATACCTGTAAGTCCATTTTTCTATAGAATTATGGTCAAAGCGCATAGGTTTGCCTACCGAGCGGAATAATTCAGGCAGTAGCATCTGTGGCCCACATACGGGAGGTCGTAGGTTCAATCCCCGTGACAGACGTTCTTGAGCCATGGATTTTTCACGAGTTTCCCGAGGTTGCTGAGTGAGTGCTGGGAAGGCTAATTACATGCCCCGAATTTCCGGGCCCTCATTTCACTTCTGCTGTCATCCTGGCGGCTGTTTCAGGTCTCTAAGTGTCGGCGGGTGTTTCGGCTTTTAAGTTAGGAAATGTACTCTCTATAAATACTCGTCGTCCGGATCGGAAGAGATCTGCCGCTTTCGGCTCCCTTGGGAGAGGGAATCCGGTTGTACCAGGCACCACCGGGGAGTTAGAATCTGTAACTGTTAGGGTCTCTACCTCCAATATCATCCCTCCTCACTAGGGGTGTTCACACCGCTACGCAGCTGAAAATCTGATGATATAATGCCTCTGTACATAAACTCTGTATTTGCACCAAAGGTCTGCTGTGGAATAGAACCACAAATCCCACAACCGAAGCCTGGAAAGCGCCGCATGCAACCACTTGCAAGTAGCTGCTGGACATCCCTCGTCAGCTCTCTGCCGGCGCTCCTTACGTATGTCATGTGTAGGCCGCTACCTGTCAAGTGTAAACAATCCCTCCCGACGTGCTGTGTTATTATGTTTGTATGTTCCTAAGTATTCTAGACTCATTTTCGGGTACTTCCAGCTATATTCCGCACCCGATTTCTGCACACAGACCCCACATACAGTAGAGAAGCTGCCATCAAACTCTCAAGCGCGTACAGGTGTGAGCATAGTGATAGTTACCTTGTCAGGTTTGACCACCCTTAATATCCTCTCACATCATCTCTTCCGAGGTGCATCCCGTCAAGTGCGTAAGCACAACATCAGGTGCTGTAGTTGCATTTATTTTAAACTACCATTTTTTTTTCTTTCTGGTATACATGATGGAGTAAGAAAAATCCATTGTGCTACCCTCCGGCTGTAAATGATCATCTCACGGACCATTTCTTGCCAAAACCCCTTGCCTCATTAGTGGTAGTTTGCGACTGTAAAAGAAGTAACTCTTCCGTTCTCTAAGAGTGTAAGTGATAAATTACCAGCATGCTAAAAACATTTATGAAATTATATTTTATGAAAGTTGCATTTGCCCTTTTTCGTAATATTTACTGCAGTTGTTAAAACGAAGTAAAACCGGAAATCGCCCGCCTCGGTAGCGTAGAGAGTAGCGTGTCGGCCTCACGTTCAAGAGGTCCCGAGTTCGAATCTCGGTCAGGTGAGTTACCTGGATAAGTTTTTTCCGGGGTATTCCCTTATCCTTCAAGACGAATGTCAGGTAACTCTAAGCTCCATGGAACCTGGACTCGTTTGAGAAAAAAAAAACCGGAAATAATAGTTAATTTCCACAAATTCTTTCGTGATGAACGTGAAGCCCTGAAAACCGAAAATCGATAATTTCAGCGTGACAAGCTTAATCGAAAGAACTGTTGTAGCTGTAGGTGTATCTTCTCGCACTGTTAAAAGATATTACAAGAACAAGCAAGTGATAACTTCACATAGACTGCGGGAATAAAGGTCCCAATAGAGAATTGCAAAAAAGCAGTGATCGAGTTATTTAGCACCGTGGTGATTAGAAGAAAGGTTTATTCGTTGTACAGGACAGCTTTTCTATCTAGCTTGAAAGATATAAATAATACTTTAGAACAGCGCAGGAAGGAAGGCACTATAAGTACGAATTTACCCTCCCTCTTGTCCCCACTACTTTCAGCAAACAGGTAAACACAACCAGCTATACTGGTCGCCAATCTAGAAAGTGATTGACATTTCGTATGGAGAGAGAGAGAGAGAGAGAGAGAGAGAGAGAGAGAGAGAGAGAGAGAGAGAGAGAGAGAGAGAGAGAGAGAGAGAGAGAGAGAGAGAGAGAGGCGACGTTACCGCTTATTGCTGTCACGTGGAGACCACGATAGGATTGCGCGTGTGAAGATGATTCAATTACGACTGCAATGGGTGTTATTATTATCATCTACATCAGACTTTATCCAAACAAACAAGACAAAAACTAACTTTTCTAAGAACAATTTGTAGAAGCTTGGGTGGAGAAAGTCATGTGAATATAATATGTTTCATGTGTTTTTTACTAACATGGTAAAAACACATCCCTGATTAAGTATTTATTAAAAGCAAATAATTCAATGTAGATTTCTGGACCCCCCCCCCCCGTAAACTGACTTTTAAATACGTGCCTGCTGAGGCCTATAGTAGCGCTATATTTGCGATCTCTGTAAACCAGTGAGCTAAACATTTGTGAACTGAGCAGAAATAGTGACAATAAATTCCCATGCTTATGTATTCTACTGTTGTTCTATATGTGGCAGCTCAATGTATCACTGGCAAAGATATTGTAACAGAAAAGGCAGAGGCCGATACTGCAGGATACTTTTTACAAGCCTTATAATTCTATTTTACTTTCGCTGTAATAAACTACTATAAATAAAAAATAAGTCATTACATTATACTATCTATAGAACTTGTCTTGAGGTAAGAGAATAATACAGTAAAATTCCGATTAACCATCACTGTGTAAGGATATGTTTTAGTTAGAACTTTTTATATGAATATTGTTTTCCGATATGAATTAGTAGGCCATGTAATGACAATATTAAAAACAAATATATGTGTAATTTTGTGATTGGCCGTAGTAATAATTGTATTACGTAATGCGGTGACGTAGCAGAACATTGGCCAATCACAAAATTAATAGAGGGGTAACGATAGTTACGCAAAATCAAGAATCTTGAGATAGATATATGCTCTTCAGTCTTGTTTCATGACCATAAAAAAATGTTGCGGTGAATATAATTGTAAAGGAAAGTTAATAACCTTCAAAAGGGTTATTCGGTATTCGTAATAGAAACGAGTGAATTGTAATTCAGATTATACAATTAAATAATATATTACGAAATCGGAGTCATATAAATGTTATTTCTGTTACCAAAAATCCACACCTCAGAAAAGATCTCATGACTCTTATTTAATCAAATTTCGACCTGGATCCTCCAAACAGTCGGCGTGCTTCCTATCTGCTTGAAGTGGAGAATCATTTTTTTCGCCACAACTGTTACAGAGTAAAGTCAAACAAATTAACCCGGCCGATACTGCACGACCTTCCCCTATACAACTTCTACACTATCCTGAAAAAACATTCAAATTAGCGTTAATCAAGATAAATCTTTGCATAAACAGTTACATTACATATTTCGTTGTAGGTAAAAGGGAGGAGATACAGGAAACCGAATCAATCGTCGAATATTTAAAAACGGGACGCCATATGCTGGCCTTCTAATTCCGTAACCTTTCCATTCAACTGCAAGAAATTTGTAGTATTTAACGCCCGCTTTTACTACATACGGCACCGCAGGCGGTGACACTGATGATACATGAGATGAAGATGGAGCACCGGTGGAATGAGATGGCGGGGGAAACCGGAGGTCCAGGAGAAAACCCGCTCCAGCGCCATGTTGTCCACCACAAATCTCACTTTGAAGTCGCCTGGGATCGAACCCGGGCCGTCTTGATGAGAGAAATTGCAAGAAACTGAATAGCGACAGCTCTTTCTAAAGTTCTCAAAAGGTATTGAAAACCAATAACGAACATCTTGAAAATGAGTTAATTGAAAGAAATCATGTGGTATAAAGAAGTCTCCATTTTTTATTTATTTTTTGTAGAGTATGTTAGGTATTTCCTTCCCTTTAGACCAGTATTATTAATTGTGAGGGTTTTGAAATAAATACTTATTACAAAAGTAACAGATCGTGGTTTATAACTTCTCTGTAAATTCACCATACTAAAACAATCAACAATCTATATTTTACATTCAACTGTTTTGTCAACATCAATTCAAACTTTAGATAATTTTACAAGGCAGTGAAAATTTTTGTTATATAAACATGTTTTAGTTTTTAAAAGGATTATCACAACATTATGGAGTAAACAACATCAACCGATACAGTTACCATTGAAGAAAATTGGCATCCAGCAAGAAAATGCAGAAAAAATCGAGAAATACTAAGAGTAAAAGATGTAAGCCATCAAAAACTTCCAAGTGCCAAAAGAAGATAAAGCCAATCCTGGAAACGCAGTACCTAAGAATGACAAAATAGATCAAAGGCTGAAACTAAAGGCGGGGCCAGCGGTTTTACAACATCTGAAGAAGAAAACAAAAAGGATGCCGGCCAAGGAGGAGAAAATCCTATTCAGGAACTAAGTGCCGCTTCGTTGCAAGGGAGTAGTTCACAAAATTTAATGGGGTAACACTCGCCAACTACTCCCACAATAATCAATGATAATTTCACCGAATGTGAAGGAGAAAAAGATTTAAGGGACTTAACCGGCAAATCACGATCACGGCTTTTAGGCAAATAATTTTAAAAGGACATAACTTGGCAAAGCCCGCACAGCAGGATCCTGAAGCAGCCGCCGGATCTAGATCAGATTCGAGCATTTCCAATCATCATCATCTTGGTCCTTTAGGTCTCATCAAACGCATTGGCAGTGCACAGTCCAACGCAGCTGCTGGAGGCGGTGGCTTTGGGGGCGGAGCATCCAACGCCGGTTCTAGCACCAAATTTTACTTCGGCGGTGGTCATAGAGGAGCGTCTTTTAATGTTCCATCTTCAGGTGGCGGCGGTGGCTGGGGTGGCGGTAGTTCCGCTGAGTCCAGAGCTGCATCTCTGGCCTACAGCGGCGATGGCGGAGGCGGTGGATCCTCTGGAGCCTCTTCTAACGCCCAGAGTAATGCCTATCAGGGAGACGGCGTACCATTGCCCTCATCGCCTTCAGAGCCTCATCATCACACCACCACCTAAACATCATCGCCACCATCATATTCCAAGGCAGTTACGGTGGAGGCCAAGGTGGAGGTTTCGGAACCAATTACGAGTGTTATGAAGTAAATTAACAAATCGTGTAACAGACCAGTCTACAGAATTCCTTCCAAATGAGCAGAACTTCACAAACTATTCTCAGAAAATTTAAGTCAACATTTTTGTTCAAGATTTTGCAAATCATGTCACATAGTGATATAAATGCCTGCCTGTAAACCTATAAAATTGTAGTACTAAATACGATAGTATTCATTAAATGCTTTTTAAACAGAGAAACTCATTAAGTGTTACTTTAGAGTTATCATTTTTAAATTTTCCTTTCTTGAGCTTTCATTTGTCAGCATATTCTTCTTTTAAAATTGTTCCATATGATGTTACTCTTCACTATAAATCAATGTCACTTTGGATATCTCATTTTTATTAACTATATTTCAGTTTTGTTTACATGCTTAGCTGAGACATTACTAAACAATAATATTCATATTCTATACATTTAAGGGAACAGTGTTCTCTGAGCAAGTACAGGTTTTACATCATTTGACAAAATGTACAACACACAAAAGATCATTCAATGGAAATGAATAGAATTTTTACTATATAATCACTATAGAAAGAGAAATATTTTGGTTTATGTTTCAAGATTCTGACTGTTAAAACAGATTTTTAAAATATTCAGATATATAGAAATAAATTAAGAAAATATTTGCCAAAAGCATGCAAAACTTATGTAACTTTTTCTTGGGAAACATATGCAACTCACAACAGAAAAAATGTAGGCATGTTTTGAATATATTTAGATACTCTGAAAAGCAGAATTCTTAAATATAATCAATTGGTGAAGTTTACAAAAAATAATTAGTAAATTGGAAAATATGTGTACATTTTAAGCAACTTTACATCAGGTTTTTAGTTTGCACATAAGCTTAATAAGCACTGAACTTTACAGCTCCTGCTTTACAAACTACTACATAAGTGATAAAGAAGTGTAGAAAATTTCAGGCCTCTCTGATTAGTAGTTCATGAGAAAAGGGAACCTATGCACTAAAATTGTACATATTGCAAGCAGACCTGAATACATTCAAGAATCATAGTCATCATCAACCTCATATGGGTTCTCCAGCTGCTTCTCTACTTACATCCTTTTTACTGTAGCCTCTTTTCTGGAGGCTTGTGCTGCTCTTTGGGCATCGTATAGGCGTTGCTGGTCGATACAATGAAGAGCTTTTTCTGTGTTGATCCCTGTTTTCAGTCCCATTTCACTTAAGCCATACACAAATCTTACATTTACATCATAGAAAATGTGTCTTGTAGTATCAAATGTCCTGGTGGAATTGCTTCTTTAACACATTGTACATGACAGTTATTTGTGAGCACAAGCCTAACCTATTATTTGCATTTTCTTCTATGCACAAGGAGCCTACCTTTGCAATGTTTACATTGTGTGTTTTTGCTTACAAAGGACAATAACCAGGACCGTAGTGGAGGGAGAATGCAGATGTACGCTGTCCACCCACTATTTGTACGAGCGGAACGCAGTCCCCTAATTAATAATATTATTTATACTTTTTAATTCATTACCTTTCTTAATTTAACATTCAAAATAAAAAATATATACATTCAAATAATGTTTATGACGATTAACGGACCTCCAGTATATATGTGGAACCCAGAAGATTACATAAAAGAATAGATAAAAAGTCGTACGCATGCTGAGGACAACCAAAGCAGGAAGGCGAATCTACAAGTGCAGAATTCTGATAGGTTCTCCAGCATCTGTAAAAATCTTTAGGTGTGCATCCCCCGACTTTTTGTTAGGAATACGGCCCTGCATATAGTACTTTGTTGGTTGAGAACACCACGGAACCAAGCACCTGGATGTGCAAACAAACAAATGTTATATTTTGTACCACGAGGTACTCTTTACGTTTCTCCCATTGTTTGACCTGCAATAATACACTTCAGATCAATTCTTCTGACTTTACTAAAAAATATTTCATATTTTATGAAAACACTGCTCAACACAGAAAGAATTTACAGCATCCGATAAGACACTGACATCACGTTTCATACCTGTGCCAAAGCCTACGACAGACACCTAAACAGAAGACATCCTGACAAAGAACAAATTGACATCTTTGTTACCATACCAACATTAACAAATATTAGAGTGCCAATGTTTATAAAAGAAAATGAAGCTTGTTTATATTTGAAAGTCAGTTGGTTTGTCGGTCAGCCTGTCGGTCGCTCGGTTAATATCTAATGTTAACATTGAAATTTAACAATTTCAAATGTGCCATTCAATTAGCTCTTGATAGCTATAAGAAATCACTCTGAACACAGAGAGAGTATAAATAACTAAAATAATGAGCCAAAACAGCTGCATAAGGCTACCAGAAATCTTGGTTGAGAAACACTGTAATAACAGATGCTGACAGGGAGTTTTCTTTCTAGTGTAACGCAACGTATACTCGTATGATTATCACTTGGTATAGCATAAATAAACTAAAAGCTAAAACCTTGAACCGGAGAAGTCGCTTGCGTAGCTATACATACATCCGTTCGTATACACACAAAACAAAATTATTCAAATATTAGGCGCGTTCGGCACAAAGAATGCCTTTTGCTACAGTGAAACTAAGAAGTGAAATTTGAATGATTTATTACTGCAGTCTCCACTTTTTTGTTACTGTAGATGTATACTGCCTTTAATGGGTTTCAAACCAGTTTTTGTTTCGTTTAAATTACTTAATAAATATGGAAGATATGAAATTGTATTTATGATGCATTTTTACACCATTTAACAATTTAAATGTCTTGTTCTGTTTATTGGGTATCCATTTCTGGCCCTTGAAGGGTTTAAATGGAAATCAGTGAAGCGGTTAATACTATTTTTTATTTTCAAGGTTAATAGAAAATAATTACCTCAAACATGACCTCACAATCGATCAACAAATAGTTAGAATCATAGTTTTCTTTAAACCCTGAGGAACAATGCAGTGATTCGGCAGAAAATGCAAAGAGTGAATGTAACAGTGAATGAAACATGACCAGTGCAGCCTGCACGATAGAGGTGAGGAAACCTAAAATGACGGTAGAGAGGGAAAGCTAGAGGACTCCAGTGTTGGTAAGTCACGCCTCCAACAGCATTTTGTTTGCGGTCTAGTTATAACTGTCAATCACATTCTAGTTTGGCGACCAGTATAAAACGGTTGATTCTGTTTCAGAGTCACGTGGCAGTCTTATCAGTGCAATGACGATGGTTTATATATGGTAAGGCTCATTTTTAACATCAGAAGCATTACGAGCTTCAGTTAAAGGAGGCTCATGCTGGAGACTATACCTTAAGCTTCAAAGCAATACATCTTTGTACAGTTCAAGAAAACATGGTTTGGATTTGTACACTCTTTTCCCAAACTGCACCTTGTTGTAAGCAAATTGCTATTCATGTTTGCTACTACTTATCAATGTGACTAACTGTATAGCTGATTGACATTCAACAAGAACCTGCTACCCAGAGCGTCTTCATATGTTCTACGTTTAAATTCATTTAATTTGCTGCCGGACATTGAAACACTAATGTTTAAAATGAAAACAGCAGGGGCACCAAAATGTAAATTAACGGAATGTCATTGTGACTGTTTAACAATGTATATTGTAAACAATTCAAACAAATTTTTGGATAGATTGTGACGATTATTTTGAAGAATACAGAACAGGAAGTATTTAAATGGTCTTTAGAAGCAAAAGGGAAATGTTTATCACTGAGTAACAACTACTGTATAAAACGAAGTTACTTAATAAACATGTTAATTCTATAGAATTGCTTTTGTTACTTAAGGTTTGGCTGAGGTCAGTAACATGAGTGATTTCTCTTACAATATCAATGTCCCTATGTCCTTCTTCGTGCTTTTATAGCCAAACCTAGCGTTTAAACGTATTGCATCTGATTACGTCCAAAACCTGAATGACCGCCACTTTGGTACATGCCACATCTTTGTTTACGTACCAGATAGAAGGAAAAAGGAAGGGGTGGTTGTAGGGATAAAGCATTTCACACTTAGGGTGCTTATCTTACCGGCACTGCTTTAGAAGCAAACATTTTCGGATGCATAAGTTTTCTAAGAAATATTTTGAGAAAAATACATTTCAAATTAATGTTAACTTGGATTAATATTAACCAGACTAAAAGTAAAGTTTGGATTTACGAAGATAAACTTGATTTCCCTCTTCAGGCACCCACAGAAAAAGGCCAACGCTTTATAATTTTGCATGCAACGAAGCTATCTATTATGAATTAGAATCTGAAAGCTGTCTGTTAGGTAGCTGCATTAATCTGCAGCTGTGTTTTGTAACAAATGGTTAGGGGGAATGAATATTTGTTCATCTTCGATTACCCTTGCATCCATCTCTTCCTCAGTCATCACGTTAAAAATATCAACAATAAGCAATTTAAAAGAAGATAGCAGGTATACAACCATGTCTTATACACTGTGTTATATTCTGAAATATTTATTGTGTTGATCGGGCTTGATAACAAATTTTACTTATTTATACATTATCCTAAATGCTCTAAACATTTACCCCAAAAGTATTTATGTGTTAATTTCTCTCAAAGAGCACCGTTCCACACTGTTAAGTCATTTAAAATCTAAAATGGAGTGCGCTTTTACCCTTTTATTTCTTAAACTTTCATCAGTTGTCATTGTTTTCCCATCAAAGACATAACACATCACTGGCTACAGCTGAATAGCGTACCGGCACATTGTCAGGGTTTTCTCCAATTTGCATATCTGAGGAGGTGGATTGGCCACGGCAGGCCTATATAGGCCTATATAGCCTCCTCGTTCACTGTAGCTCTTGTTATGGGGTCATCTAAAAGCAAAAGTCAACCACAACAGGCCAAGGAACATTTCGGTTCCCGCAGATGCATACTCACTGCCTGATGTACTGCGACATCAGAGATGTTTTGGGGGTCGGGGCGGAGGGTACACCAGGATACATATGCTTAAACTGTATATGCATATAAGGAACGTTAACTGAAATTGAAGGTTAAAGAGCGACAGCATCAAGGCTATGGTACACATACACGTTCAAGAGGTCCCGAGTTCGAATGTCAGTCAGGGTGAGTTATTTTGATTAGGTATTTTCCTATGTTTTTCCTTATCCTGAAAGATGAATGTCGGGTAAGTCTACGCTCTATGGACTATAGACTCATTTGAGCAACATTTCACCCATTTCATTCATCATCTGATATTCAACATTGGAGGACGTAAATTACACAAAGGAACCTCTGTTTGATTCCAAATACATTCAGAGTTACAGACGGAAGATCTAATACAAATGCATAATAATTATTAATTGACAATCAACCATGTTATGAAGGAAATAAAATAGGAGATTTATTTTGTCGAAACAGTCCTTCTGTTTTTGTTTACTCTAAAACCCATTTTGAATTTTAATTATGTACAAACATTTTGCACTGTTTTGAGTACAACTTTAATTGAATTTCATTAAAATATCTTTTCTAGTCCTTTTATGAATCAATAGAACCAAACTATTTTGATGAGCATATGCTATACTCAAAAAGTCACAGCCCTGAGTACATTATACCTTGTATATTCCTTAGACCCACTGTACTGCTACATGGACAAGCGTCTAAGCATATTAGCCCTTCAGTTACACCGCGCTGCATCGCCTGTTAACTTGTTTACTAGAAGAGCGAAATATTAGTAACCTGGCATGACAAAACTTTTACGTAAAGCACTTGTGAGCTCTGTGTCTGGTATGAAAGGTTAGCCAATTAATAAAATTATTACATGCAAATGTAAGTTGCCATTGCAGCTGTCCATTTTGTCGTTTGACACATGGATTTTGATTTCATCTTCTTTCTCCTTGTTGCAATAATCAATCATGTTATATATGATTTCTCGTGCCTGCCAATGTATGACACGTTGCTGTCCAGAAGATATGATTGCATCTGAACAGAGTGTACACACACTCACTTGCCGTATGTGTGATACGAGTACACACTCCCTCCTGAAATGCTTCCACGCTTTGTCATGTAATATGCAACCAATCTTATCAGCGACCCATGCTTGGTGTTTCGAAAACCGGTTTGAGCTTTTGATATACATAAAACCCTAAATGCTAACATGCTATACTAAATTGTAAAGGAATGAGCAGAAATTGGTTTTAAGTGCTTCACAGATATCTTAAGGTAATCTCTTTATTTATTTTTATATATTTTTGCAATCTTTTTGAGCTATCAGATGTTTTTATTATTTAATTTAATGCTCTTATTCTCATCATTGATCTCGTCCTAATCTGTTTTTATTAGTTTCTCTGGATAGGTATAATTTATTTCCTTTAGCTCTTTAATTGCTTAAGTAATCCCACGGTTCTACGTCTCGTAACTGGACACGGTCTCCATAAATGTTGAACATTTCATGCAAGGCAGAATTAAACGCCATCTTGACACGTGATAGTCAAGTCTGTCTTAACAACTGGCATCAATTACGTAATCTTATCCTATTGTTGTATAAAACTTCAACTTATAAGTTAGGAAACACGACTGTCTTCGGCACTAATATTCCCATGGTTCACAAATCCATATATCTTTCAGAAATTAGAAGTATTTTATGCTATATTTTTCATTTAGTAATAATAGCCCAAAATTCCACCTTGGCAGGGTTTCTACGATTTCCAGTTTGGAGTTCCCCAGCCGTTTGAACTTTCCCCAAGGGGACGAAGACTGCAGACCGCCTCTCCGGAGAACATAGGTTTTACAAAGACGTACTTTTCCCCTGCCATGCAACGCCAAGACTCCCGCCACCTAAAACGACGAAACAGATGAAGAGTGAAGTAAAATGAAAGTTGAGATAAAATTGAGGGACATGAAATTTGGGGGATGTAGTTAACCTTCCCAAAATGTATCTAGCCACATGGGAAAACCCTCGAAAAATCATATGGAAGGTCGACTGCAGAAATCGAACATACGACCTCACGAATGTGTGTCACATGATTTGCCGCTTGCATCACCTCGTTCTTCCAAAACGCTAAACAGAAATTTGTTACCTGATTGTAAATAATGATGACGACGATAATGATGATGATGATGTGTATAAAGGCCCCAAATGCAGCGGTTATCAGCGCCCTTTATAAAATCATTCATGGCAAAAGCTAGATATAAACTGTTCTAAACCTTTTACAAGTGTAAATGAACTCACAAAAATAGATGCACAAAAAAAAAAAAAAAAAAAAAAAAAAACATAGGGCGAAACAGGAAAAAAGAAATTCTCGGAAACGTAGAGTCAGACTGAAAAATTCAATGCCATAGCCGGGATTTGAACCACGGATCTTCTGGTTTCCGTCCAGCCGCACTACCATTGTGCTACTATGGCCAACATGCCGATATGACATTAAATTCTCCAACTGACTCGTATTTTCCCGGTAAACCACTTAGGAGTTCTCATAAACACATGAGACAACTACCTTAATGGCGACTTACTACATGTAAGTACTTTAAGGCCCGGGCTTTATAGTTAACCACTATTAGGTTAATTAATGGAAATTAATTATTCTTTCACACTGGCCGTGTGTAGGCTAAATTATGGAAACGTAGAGTCAGACTGAAAAATTCAATGCCATAGCCGGGATTTGAACCACGGATCTTCTGGTTTCCGTCCAGCCGCACTACCATTGTGCTACTATGGCCAACATGCCGATATGACATTAAATTCTCCAACTGACTCGTATTTTCCCGGTAAACCACTTAGGAGTTCTCATAAACACATGAGACAACTACCTTAATGGCGACTTACTACATGTAAGTACTTTAAGGCCCGGGCTTTATAGTTAACCACTATTAGGTTAATTAATGGAAATTAATTATTCTTTCACACTGGCCGTGTGTAGGCTAAATTATGGAAACGTAGAGTCAGACTGAAAAATTCAATGCCATAGCCGGGATTTGAACCACGGATCTTCTGGTTTCCGTCCAGCCGCACTACCATTGTGCTACTATGGCCAACATGCCGATATGACATTAAATTCTCCAACTGACTCGTATTTTCCCGGTAAACCACTTAGGAGTTCTCATAAACACATGAGACAACTACCTTAATGGCGACTTACTACATGTAAGTACTTTAAGGCCCGGGCTTTATAGTTAACCACTATTAGGTTAATTAATGGAAATTAATTATTCTTTCACACTGGCCGTGTGTAGGCTAAATTATGGAAACGTAGAGTCAGACTGAAAAATTCAATGCCATAGCCGGGATTTGAACCACGGATCTTCTGGTTTCCGTCCAGCCGCACTACCATTGTGCTACTATGGCCAACATGCCGATATGACATTAAATTCTCCAACTGACTCGTATTTTCCCGGTAAACCACTTAGGAGTTCTCATAAACACATGAGACAACTACCTTAATGGCGACTTACTACATGTAAGTACTTTAAGGCCCGGGCTTTATAGTTAACCACTATTAGGTTAATTAATGGAAATTAATTATTCTTTCACACTGGCCGTGTGTAGGCTAAATTATGGAAACGTAGAGTCAGACTGAAAAATTCAATGCCATAGCCGGGATTTGAACCACGGATCTTCTGGTTTCCGTAGTAGCACAATGGTAGTGCGGCTGGACGGAAACCAGAAGATCCGTGGTTCAAATCCCGGCTATGGCATTGAATTTTTCAGTCTGACTCTACGTTTCCATAATTTAGCCTACACACGGCCAGTGTGAAAGAATAATTAATTTCCATTAATTAACCTAATAGTGGTTAACTATAAAGCCCGGGCCTTAAAGTACTTACATGTAGTAAGTCGCCATTAAGGTAGTTGTCTCATGTGTTTATGAGAACTCCTAAGTGGTTTACCGGGAAAATACGAGTCAGTTGGAGAATTTAATGTCATATCGGCATGTTGGCCATAGTAGCACAATGGTAGTGCGGCTGGACGGAAACCAGAAGATCCGTGGTTCAAATCCCGGCTATGGCATTGAATTTTTCAGTCTGACTCTACGTTTCCATAATTTAGCCTACACACGGCCAGTGTGAAAGAATAATTAATTTCCATTAATTAACCTAATAGTGGTTAACTATAAAGCCCGGGCCTTAAAGTACTTACATGTAGTAAGTCGCCATTAAGGTAGTTGTCTCATGTGTTTATGAGAACTCCTAAGTGGTTTACCGGGAAAATACGAGTCAGTTGGAGAATTTAATGTCATATCGGCATGTTGGCCATAGTAGCACAATGGTAGTGCGGCTGGACGGAAACCAGAAGATCCGTGGTTCAAATCCCGGCTATGGCATTGAATTTTTCAGTCTGACTCTACGTTTCCATAATTTAGCCTACACACGGCCAGTGTGAAAGAATAATTAATTTCCATTAATTAACCTAATAGTGGTTAACTATAAAGCCCGGGCCTTAAAGTACTTACATGTAGTAAGTCGCCATTAAGGTAGTTGTCTCATGTGTTTATGAGAACTCCTAAGTGGTTTACCGGGAAAATACGAGTCAGTTGGAGAATTTAATGTCATATCGGCATGTTGGCCATAGTAGCACAATGGTAGTGCGGCTGGACGGAAACCAGAAGATCCGTGGTTCAAATCCCGGCTATGGCATTGAATTTTTCAGTCTGACTCTACGTTTCCATAATTTAGCCTACACACGGCCAGTGTGAAAGAATAATTAATTTCCATTAATTAACCTAATAGTGGTTAACTATAAAGCCCGGGCCTTAAAGTACTTACATGTAGTAAGTCGCCATTAAGGTAGTTGTCTCATGTGTTTATGAGAACTCCTAAGTGGTTTACCGGGAAAATACGAGTCAGTTGGAGAATTTAATGTCATATCGGCATGTTGGCCATAGTAGCACAATGGTAGTGCGGCTGGACGGAAACCAGAAGATCCGTGGTTCAAATCCCGGCTATGGCATTGAATTTTTCAGTCTGACTGTACGTTTCCATAATTTAGCCTACACACGGCCAGTGTGAAAGAATAATTAATTTCCAAAGAAATTCTCTTCACTAAATTATAAATTCAATAAATAATAATAATAATAATAATAATAATAATAATAATAATAATAATAATAATAATAATAATAATAATAATAATAATAATAATAATAATAATAAATAATAATAATAATAATATATGTACTATTTTTAAGTGCAACATTTCGGATATGTTTCTTGTTACTCTTTTCAAGTTTACAATACTTATACTTTTCTCAATAGAAAGTTGTTAAGCCATCACACTGCAATTGCTCTTAAAGGATTTGACTTTCACTTAAAGCCTATTCCATTTCCATATTTCCCTTGCTCCTACAGAAAATTAGCAATCAAGAGAGAATGTTTACCTTAATTAATCTTGATTAACATGAAGTATGTAAAGGAATAAGCATTTGAATAAGAGTAGAGAACGTCATATAAGGGCAAGTCATATTTTTTCTCCTGTTCATCCAATGAGAATGGAATTTCAAAGCCATCACCTAGTAGACAGCTTTTAAAGAATTTGACAATTGCTTAAGCAATTCCATTATTCCCATTGCATCTATAAGGAAATATGTAACAAAACCATTTCTACAGATGTTTAGTTTGATTAACATAAAGTAGATAAAAGAATAAGTATTTTAAACAATAATTTATACGTCATGTAAATGCACACATTGAACGTTTTTACCTGTTTGAAAATATAACTTGGCATGTTCGTTGTACAGAGAAGTGCAGAGGGCGAGCAGGAGAGCTGGAGAAGAATAGAGAGCAAAGAAGGAAATGAAAATGGTGAGAGGGGGATAGAGAATGATAACGATAAGTCTATGCTTAATTCAGTAGCTTAAAGAAAGTTGCGTGTTCTATATTTAATATGAATATAATGTAGCCAATGCATGTTTCTGGAAATGCTAGTGACGAATTGATAGTTCATGTCAAATTAGTTCTCAATATTATAATCACATTTAAAAATGATTTTATTACAGCAACAATAACATTTTTAGCTTGAAAGAAGTAGTATATTTCATTATATTTGTGATTTTCTACAAATATATTAAAGCAAGGCTGCAGATATTTATTTGCTACTAAGAAAAATAGCTTCATGGCCATTAATTTTAATACCACAGAACGTTTCTCAGGGCCAGCATGGTTGAATTTGTGAGAAAAAATGTATGTTAGTTTCCAAGTTTTAAGTCTTAATACTGAAGGACAATTTAGCAAGAAACAGTTTGTGAAGCATTACATAAAAATAACTGATCTCCAACAGTTTTTAAGAAAAATATAGCAAATTTAACACTGTATTCAACCTTTACTTCTGAAACAGGTTTTTGAAAAAGAAATAACTACTGAAATTATCAAGCCGATGCATAATGTTTATATTTAAAGGTATTTTTAAAACGATTCCTTTTAACATGCTTTTAACGTTTTAAATGCACTTAAATACATTTTAAATGTATTTAACATGTATTAAAATTTAATTTAAATGTTATTATATTTATATAGATGCTTTTGACTATTTCTCTAATGGCCATTTAGATAATGTAGTGGCGGCTCGTAAGTTATAAGTCAAGAGTGTTACACCTTGAGTCCAACTTTGTTCAGTCATATCCATAATTACATTTTTTTCCCCACCTTATGTAAAACTTCACCCCTTCATAGATTTTCTCTACTTCTTTTATGTATTATCTACTTACCCCTTTCATCCTCCATTTCCAAACTAAAGCTTTTCTGTTTATGGTATCAAAAGCTTTCTCAAAATCCGCAAAGAACATATATATCCTTCCTCTCTTCTTCTTGAGGTATTTGTCTATTAAAGTCTTAATTATGAACAGATTATCTATTGTCTGTTTTCCTTTCCTGAAACCTGCATGAAATTCAGACAGCTTCCTTTCTTGTTCTACCCATATTCTTAGCCTTTCTGCTAATATTCCTGTGTATATTTTTCCTAATATAGATAACAGACTTATTCCCCTGTAGTTTTCTGGTTTATTTGCACCTCCCTTCCCCCTATAAATATGCACAATCATGCTTATACCAGCTTTCTGGTATGTCACCACTTTCTTTTACAACTTTGTTAGTAACACATGCATAAATTAAACCAACATGTACTCAAATATATACTATTTAAGTTATGTACATCAATTCCACTCTCCTCTTCTTAGCTGTTTGGAATATCCCTATAAACCTTCTATTAAAGTCTGGAATAGAGCACATCATCCTTTCCTCTAGGGAAAGCATAACCAGAGCAGTCTGTTTCTTTATTCCCATTATTTGCTAAGGAAAGTTCTTTATCTTTTTAATATTGAAAAACACCATTCATATTCCATTGTTGCCAGTGGGAGGGTAACAATTATTTTTAGAACAATGATACATTCTGAAAAATATGCAAGTTGTTCTTACCATCAGTAACATGCACATCTTCTTAATGTAACCCCCTAACTCGGTTTTCAATTTTTGCGCATTTATATTTAGATATACCTTGACAAAGTCTTGGAAATCAAGTTCAGGAATATTAAATCATACATTTTGAAGTGTTTACAACAAACAATTTTGAAGCATTCAATGGCCAGAAAATGCAAATAGCTTTTTTAATGCTGATGATAATTATTTTAGTCTTCCAAAGCAGAAACTGATAATTTGTTGTACATAGATTCCACATTTTCTCCTATGGCTAATTCTCCTGCGACAGTTTCTGTTCACAGACCATCCATCCGTGAGACACGCTATCACAGAACTTATATAAAGGATATATGTAATTTTCATTCTATCAATCAAAGAAAATGGTACATGTGGTATGATTTGTGGTGCAATTATAGCCAAAACATAAACTGTATGATTTCAAAAATGCCATCGACTGAGAAATAGAAGTTTTATTAATTCATTATCGTAAATACCCTAGACATTCTTATCAAACTATCTTTGTGTTAATATTAAGTATTGACGGTTCTGTGTTGAAAATATCACCTAGTGGGGGAGTAGAAGCAACTTTTTTTCTGTACAAAACGATTAAAATGTCCTATTTTTTGGATGATATTAAAAACAAAGGATGAATACCTTGAATATCTTGGGAAAATATCTTGCTCTGGGCGAAAGAAGTGGCATTTAGTACGATTAAGTTAGCCTGGTGTGCATGACAATGAATAAAATTGGCATTTGGATACTTTTCTCTGACAGAGCACTTCACGTCCCCTTTCTGCCCCTTCATAACCTAAGCTCAACATATATTTGGCAAATTATATCTGGAAATTTGTTAAAACAAACATGCTTTAGATCTGCTAAAATGTATTCTATTAAGCTAGGAAATGTCCTATCATAAATTTTTAAACAAGATACAAAATCTCTTCTGAAATTGACCACCAATTTCATATCTTGAACCGATATCCATTTCAGTTTCACAAAAACTCTTGATAAATTTGTCTGCTTGCATAGATTTGCATTACGGTGTTCGTCTTTTGTGTACTCTTGACAGACAGAAAGCATCGCATTTAACAAATCATTTTGAATATTTTTAGAAGTCCCATTAAATATTATAACATTTTCCAAGTGATCTAACATGCTAAAATTATTTTATTAGGCCTTTAAATACACCAGGATTGCTGGGGTCTTCTATTCGTCATGACATCACAAAGGAAGTTTAAATTCTCCACAGAATTTAAGTGAATCAATACTGTAGGACAAAATGTATCTATTTTTGTCTATCTGTTCCTTTTGTTTATGAAGACCAACCCTACTGTCCTCGTTAAGTTCTTGTCTAATACTGACTTTGTCAAGGAACCTAAGCTAATTTCATTGTTTAAATGTATTCCAGATTGAACGTGTTGCTTTACTTTCACACTTCAGTGTTTCAAATCTAACACCTATTTTTGTCATCACCACCAAAAGGAATGATTCACTGCACAGCAACAAATCCAATCATATTTATTGTATAGCGATTTGTAGAACTTTTTGGGGTACTTTACTTCTTATTGCTAGATTAGTATTTAATGTGCAGATCTGCTCTTGGGGATCCTAACTGCTTTGCTGAAATCTGAGGTTTTTTTTTTGTTTTTTTTTTTGTAATTTACGTCCTCCAACGTTAAGTCATATCGATGAATGGAACAGGTGAAATGATGCTCAAATGAGCCCAGGGTCCATAGAGCTTAGAATTATCCGACATTCGTCTTTCAGGATAAGGGAAAACCCCGGAAAAACCTTATCCAGGTAACTCACCCTGACCGAGATTCGAACTCGGGACCTCTTGAACATGAGGCAGACATGCTACCACCACACTACCGAGGCGGGCAAATTTGAGGTATTATTTGTACTACAAATATATTAGAAAGAAATTATTATTATTATTATTATTCTTAAGATATAAATAATAAGTATGTAGGTAAATATCACAGAATTTATGTAAGTAAAATTCTGTAAGATCTGAGAGTTGAGCATTTTTCCATAAACAAACGTTTCCACTGTCGGAAAAGAATGCACAATAGCAACTTTTCAGCAGAGGGACCCTAACAGTACAATATTTTATGACAGCCAAGAGAGGTCACCATGCCCACCCCTACATTCCAAAAGACAACTAATAAGAATTAAAAACGAAAAAGTTCACGTGAAGCCTTGAAGAGATGTATGTACAGTTAGGAACAAGAATTAGAAAGACAGAAGAAATTGATAAGAGTAATTATTAAAATAAACACTACTGAATATACCGCTTTATTTTCTTTCATCACATTGCCCTGAGATCTCCATTTCAATTTCTTGCTCTACAACTCTATATACTATAACGAGGGCCGTATTCCTAACAAAAATAGTGGGAGGACGTACACCTAAAATTTTTTCCAAATGCTGGAGAACTGATCAGAATTCTGCACTTGTAGATTTGCCTTCATGCTTTTGTCCTCAGCATGCGTGCAGCTTTTCTATCCATTCTTTTATGTAATCCTCTGGGTTCCACATATGTACTGGAGGTCGTTAATAGTCATAAACATTATTTGAATGTATTTTGAATGTAAGTATATATTTTGTATGTTTGTAGTATTTTGAATGTTAAGTTAAGAAAGGTAATGAATTAAAAAAGTATAAATAATATTATTAGTAAGGGGATTGCATCCCCCTCCAAAAAATAGTGGGGGAAGAGCGTACATCCGCATTCTCCCTGCACTACAGCCCTGGCTTATTGTATTCTTCTTATACCTTCAACAAAATTTTTAAACAAATTTTATTTAGATTATCAAGAAGTAGATACAAGAATAAGTTTTTTAAAGAATATTTTGTATAGAATAAGTAGAGGAAGTTAAATGAATGCAACACATCAGACTTGTTCCATCTTGTTATATCTAAGCTCTCATACAGACAGGACAACTGACCCACATTCACTGAATGGACCAGTGTTATGAGAGGTGGAGACGACAGGAAGAATTCTTGGATCAATTAGCCACTGAAATGAACCACCAGGCACTTCACATTTATTACCAACTCTGTGTGCGCTTGGGGCTATGTAATTCAGATACTGCTCACATTGGCACAACTCCGTCCTTTTAATAAGATAGTTTCATGCTTTAAACAAAAGCAAGTTCAACTGCTAGGAATGTATTTCTTTTATCATCACATATTATACAGAGAATTCACAAGAAACTCATCTTCTGAAGTCCGCTGAATCAAAAAATGCATTTTTACTTTTTCTACTACCTACCCATAATAAGCAGAAGATATCTTCTATTCCGCCTAAAAATTTGATACCAAGATTTAACTGATTTCTGAATAGTAACCTTTTGAATTACCTTCATTAAACTTTTCATAAAATTTACGTATTATTATTAATGACTGGTGAATGTTTATTAAATCTTCTTATCTCTTCTATATCTTCTATAAATGGATTAAATAGCACTGGATTAAGTTTGCACCATTGTCTAAATCCTGTATTATTCTTGTTCTCAGTAATTTCTCCCTTGGCTATTTTCAAACAACATTCATTATTTACATATAAGTCCTTTATATTCCTTATAAATGATTCACACAACCATTCTCATTCAGTTTCAGCAGAAGTGCCTCCCTGTTAACAGTATCAAAAAACATTTTGAAACTATATAGAATAAAAAGAAGTATTTCAGAAAGTGAAGTGCCATTGTTACTAAAATTAGGCAGGTGAGTCAACCTTGTATATACTTTTCTCCACTTACAAGTTTTTTATGAAGACTAGTTTCTGGGGACTTCTCCCCTATCGTCAGTTCTGTGGTTGACTGATGATGCATCCGGTGTCTGCATCTGGCTTGGTGTCGTGCTGCCATCTAATGTCCTGGTAAGTTTGATGACGCCATCTACCGCGGGAATTTCAATAATAATAAATATTAATATTATTAGTAAGGGGATTGCGTCCCCCTCCGAAAAAGTGGGGGGACAGCGTACATCCACGTTCTCCCTGCACTACAGCCCTGGCCTATTCTATTCTTCTTATACCTTCAAAAAAATTTTTAAACAAATTTTATTTAGATTTTCAAGAAGTAGATACAAGAATAAGTTTTTTAAAGAATTCAATAAGAATAATTTTTTAAAGAATGCGGTAGATGACGTCATCAAACTTACCAGGACATTAGATGGCAGCACGACACCAAGCCAGATGCAGACACCGGATGCATCATCTGTCAACCACAGAACTGACGATAGGGGAGAAGTCCCCAGAAACTAGTCTTCATAAAAAAACTTGTAAGTGGAGAAAAGTATATACAAGGTTGACTCACTTGCCTAATTTTAGTAATTTTGAAACTAGTTTGTACAACTGTGAATAGAGAAAATCATTGAATGCAATGTGTCAGGTTTATAAGTTTCATGCATCCACATGTATATGAACTTAAGATGAAACTTAGAATAAAAAAGTACACATTTATACAGAAATTGCAAGTTAGTCAACAGTTCTTAAATTCTAAATTTAAATTCATTTTTCTCAAAAGGTGTATATTGCTTTCTCTTGATGGTTTTTACCCGCAGTGGCAATTTTAATGTACAGCGCACCCATTTTTAAGAAGCTGAACTAGTTTCAATTATCTCCAATGTACTTTTGTGTTAGGCAGTGTGTTTGTGTTCAATTTACTCCACTTTAGGTCTCCATTTTTCCCTTAAATCTTTCACCCAAGATACACGTATTAGTTGAACATATGATTATACACTGAGCCTAATGCAAATGCACTGTAGAATCATTTACAATTAATTTTTGAAATTTGCATAATATATTTAAAAAATAGCCTCACCTCTAACGCTTGCAATATGCTTTATGATCTTCTGGGGGTAACCTCCCTCCACCAAGCAGTGACTGAACCATTTCTGAGGTGGAAGTATCCAGATACCACAGTCCATTACTTCTAATGTTAAGGGGATGATGTGGATGACAATACAATGAAAGGACCTATGGATATACGTGAACTTTGAACAACAATGGACCTTTAGGATGGTTCACCTGATCTAGTCAGAAGTAAAGGCTTGGATAGGGCCCACTTAAAATTGCTACCCCAGAGCACAGAATCAAACAGAAGCTCAACTAAAGAACCACTGAGCTACCCAGCACCATTTAGCATAAAGGTAAAATTAAGGTAATAATAAAGTCATGTAAATTTATAAAACTATAACCTTATATTAAATGGGTACAGATTTTCAACATTAAGGATAGTATTAAATATAACAATTAGAAGCATTATAGAAGCAACAGGATCAGATACAAGAGTGTGAGTATGTGGTGTTTTAGGGCCCGTCGACATCAAGGTCATTTGGGCCCGAAGTCAACACTAAAACCTAAAAGCTACAAAAATTCAGCTAAAAAGGTAAAATATAATAAAACACTCAACTGCTAAAAGGACATTAAAAACGATCTAGACTAATAATTTAAAAACTCTAAAAGTAATAAATATAAAATACAAGTCATACTTGTTTATTAAAACCGATTTTAAAAACAAACCGCCGTGCCTTATCCACGGCCACTGGGTCGTCACCTAAAACACCGTGCAAGTTAGTCTCCAAGCCCAAAGACTGGCGAACGCGGGCGTACTGCGGGCAATCCAGCAGTACATGCCGCACAATGAGGCGTACTGCACATGGAGCACACACAGGGGCCGGTTCTCCTCTTAACAAATGCCCATGAGTCGCTCGTGTGTGCCCAATTCTCAGCCGGGTGAGTATCACCTCGGCTCGCCGGTTATCCCTGCAGGAAGTTAGCCAGGGTTGTACGCTCTTCTTTATTGCCCAGAGTTGTGTGGTTTCCAAAGCTGTCCAGGAGTGCTGCCAAGCAGATAGGATTTGGCGACGGAAAAAACGTTGCACATCCTTCAGATACAAGAGAAGGAAGAGGAAAGGAAGGGGGAGAGTCAGTCACTAAACTGCTGAGGAAGAGGGCGAATGTCCTGGAAAACGTTCCAGCATTTTAAAAATAATAAGTGAAGGTGAGTGTAAACAAGTGTGACTCAACAAAACTTCAACATTAAGGATAGTGTTTGAGACAAAATTTTTAAAATTGTATTCATTAATTTCTTACCTTTCATTTTGAATTATGAACTTACTCCCATTTCAATCAAATCTCTTTCCACATTTCTAAAAAAATACACATTTTGGGACTTCCTGAACAACAAAAAATAAATAAAAAAGTCTGTGTGCAAACTGTGTAACTCAAAACAAAGAGTTGTTTAAATAGAAAATTTGGTATTTAGGTTCAGCATCTTCGAAAGGTGTGACATGTTTTTGAAGAAAATCCCCCACCACAGACTACATTTTATATGGACCATTTTCCAAAAATATTGATTTTCTCAAAAATGGTTCTGATGATGCTGATCAAAATACCATATAATTGATATCTTTTTATGACAAATAAAATGTTTATGTTAAATTTTCTGGAAATGTTATCAGAAGTCCTTTTTGTTCTTAAGTTTGCATAGCTGGTAAACTGCAAGACAAAAAATCTTACTGCACAGATGATGTTGATTTCATTAAACAGGAAAGTTTATATCAAATACACTTTTTGTGAAGTGAATCATTACTGAGGTATTCATTTTTCTTTGTTTAAATTTTCTGGTACTTACAATTTTCTCAAATAGGAGGTTGTTATTTGTTTACTTATGTCCTGGACATGTAAATAGAATAGAACCTCAAATTCATCACATAGCCACTAGATCTTAAAGGGTTTGACCATTTCTTAGGCTCACTGTATTCCCCTTTTCCCACTGAACTTACAAAGGAATTCCTGCAAATGCTTAGCTCAATTAATATGAAGTAGATAGAAGAACTATTCTCTACGAATAGTTTGTTGAATATGTGGAGAAGGGCATGTGAAAATAGAACATAGATTTTATTATACTTTACACAACCTACAAACGTTAAGCCGTGGCTAAGAATAGTGGAAGCTTGAGAAGAACAGCATAAACACTAATGAAAAAGCTTCAGGCAGCTTGTGTTCTTAAAATTTGAACCAAGAACCTCCTGAATACAAGTAACAATATGACCCTTAATTGCTTCCCTTTCTAGCTGACATTGTCCAACTAAGAAAGGGAGGAAAATTTTTCCTTCTGCAACAGTAAGTTATGTACACTATTACGTATGAAGCAATAATTAGCACACAAGATAATAATGAAACTTAACAGCGAGTTTGTGAAAGCAAAAAGAAAGAAAGCAGCACCCTTATAAATTGGTTGTTCTGATTTGCATGCTAATTAAGTTTGCAATATTCTTATACATAAAATTCATTATGTTTGTGTATGTTCCTCATATGCTTCTATAGCATTGCATCAATTTCCAAACGAACGTGACATACAAAACCTTTGACACAAGGTGAAAATTACTGTGTAGCTTAGAGCTACAAATTCCACTCCAATTTGCGCTATTAATTAATTAATTTTATGATATAACCCAAGACAACACAAGCATGCTGTTATCAACAGTTTAACTTACAGGTTGGTTAATGTACCTTTAAACAATATGGAATATATCAAAGAGTACAATAATATCATTCACACTGCAGAATACAATGGATTCAGTGCTGAATTGGTCAAAAAGAAAATTGATAATTTCAAAAAACAAAGATGCAAACAAGTAACTACTCTTTCCCCAATCAGCAATGAAACTTCATACAGAAAATTTACAGAGCTACACACCTTTCCCAAAAAGTCTTCAAAGAGCACAATATTACTTTGGCCCCACAGAACAAATTTAGTGTACAACAACTTTTGAAATTACATAATACAAAGGAGATACCCAAAAACAAAAATCAGGTGTGGACCGATAAACTGCAAAGGCTGAGACAACTTTTACATTGGAAAAACAAAAAGGAACTTGAACATTACGATAAAAAAGCATTTTAGGAGCATCAGGAACAAAGAAATAGATAAATTGGCGGTAACGTACCATTTTTGGAAGGAGAATCATGATATAGAACGAGAAATCCACTTATTAAAAAGTGTCCAAGGTCCAGCTGCATTCATCACGTGGGAAAAAGTCTTCATAACGAAATATGAAATAAAATTGTTTAATTTCAACACTACCTTTGATGAAAACCCAAACTTCAAGTTCATCAAGATACCGACAGAGATGCACTGTCCCCTCCAATGAGTTCACCAAACCAACATCCATTAGTCGACAACAGCTGATGATGTTAGGAAGATCCCAACGAAATGCATTCTAGGTAAATACTAGCAATAAATGGAGCATTGAGTATTAGTTCGACTCAAAATTATATTAATTTTGTGCTTCATTGTATCATAGTCCTTACACATTGCAATAATAAATACAGTTTGATTCAGAGGAGGTGACAGCTCTCGAAATAAGCGCTGAAGATTAAACGAGTTCATCTTCTGTTGTTAGGAGAGGAAACATCAGACTTATTGCGAGGCGCAGATGGTAACTTAGCAAGATGTTCTTTAGCCTTGTCACCGTGTTGTTAAATTCGAGTGGATGAATAGTTCATTATATTAATTAGTATTTTTAAATGCATGTGTGTGAGTGTGTGCTTGATCTGTGATTATGAAAACATTCAACTCTTTCCGTTGTTTAAGGACTATGATACAATGAAGCACAAAATTAATACAATTTTGAGTCGAACTAATACTCAATGCTCCTTTATTGCTAGTATTTACCTAGGACGCGTTTCGTTAGGATCTTCCTAACATCATCAGCTGTTGTCGACTAATGGATGCTGGTTCAGTGAACTCCTCGGAGGTGATAGGTGCATCTCTGTCGGTAACTTGATGAACTTGAAATTTGGATTTTCTTCGAAGGTAGTATCAAAATTAAACAATTTACTTTCATATTTCCTTATAAAGATTTTTTCCCACGTGGTTAATGCTGCTGGACCTTGACACTTTTTAGTACGTGAATTTCTCGTTCTATGTCATGATTTTCCTTCCAAAAATGGTACGCTACCGCCAATTTATCTATTTCTTTATTCCTGATGTTCCTAAAGTGCTCTTTAAGCCTAATGTTCACGTTCCTTTTTGTTTTTCCAATGTAGAATTTGTCACAGTCCTTGCAATTTATCCGGTACACTCCTGATTTTTTGCCTGTGGGTATCTCCTTTGTATTATGTGATTTCAAAAGGTGTTGTACACTAAATTTGTTCTGTGGGGCCAAAGTAATATTGTGTTCTTTGAAGACTTTTTGGAAAAGGTGTGTAGCTCTGGGATGATACGTAAATTTTCTGTATGAGGTTTCATTGCTAATTGGGGAGAGAGTAGTTACTTGTTTACATCTTAGTTGTCTTTTGAATTTATCTATTTTCTTGTTGACCAATTCAGCAGTGTATCCATTGTATTCTGCAATGTGAATGATATTATTGTACTCTTTGTTATATTCTATCTTGTTTATATTAACCAGCCTGTAAGTTAAACTGTTGATAACAGCATGCTTGTGTTGTCTTCGGTTATATCCATCTGATTTTATGAAATGTTCTGTGTGTGTTTCCTTCCTGTGTATGCCAAATTCAAGTTTATTATGTTTTCTGGTAAGTATCAAATCTAAGAAAGAGATTTCATTGTTTGTCGCTTTTTCTATGGAGAATTTTATTGCAGGATTTTGTAAATTAAGTAGTTTTAATGCATCATCCACTTGTTTCTCATTTATTATTGCCCAAATGTCATCCACATATCTGTACCAATGCTTAAAAATTAGTGGGAATGCCTTTGTGATGTGCGTTTCCAAAAAGCTCATGAAGAGTCTGCCAAAAATGGGGACAATGGGTTGCCCATAGATAGTCCTAATTTTTGTTTGAAAATTTTTTTATTGAATGTAAAAAAGGACTGTTCAATGCAAATATTGGTTAATTGAAGGTATTCCTCTATGATGTTTTGGTCTACTTGTAGGGACTGAAGCCATGTTTGATGTACTCTATGAGTTTGTCTCTCGGAACACTTGGGAACAAGGAGATTACATCAAAGGATACCATTCGGTCGGTGGGAGAAAATTGTAGATTTTTAGTTTTGTTGATGAATTCCAACAAATTTTTAATACTGTGGCTTTTGAATTTTGGTAGCTCCTTAAATTTTTTGTTTAACCATTTGGATAGCTTGTAGTGTTTATGTTGTTAATCATTGGGCGCATCTTATTTCCTGTTTTATGAATTTTGGGTAGTCCATATATGTTAGCTACTGTAGGGTTGTCTGGTTTTAAACTTTGTTTACTTTCTTTTGGTATGATTGTTTTATCCTTCCACACTCCAAAAGAAAAGACCCAAATGATCGCACCGAGCCGACTTAGATAGTTTCAATGAGGCCATTGTTCAACGAACGGTCAATGAATTCTATATTATGAGAAACAAAGAACTACATTAAGGAAGTTGCATGCCAAGTTACAAGATTCCATTGATTTTTAAGGAAGTGTGTCTGCTCTAAGAAGAATACTTCTGAGGTTGGACTTTAAGTGGAGGAAAACTAAAACCAACAGACGAGTTTTAATGGAGTGCCATAAGATCAGAGTAAAGCGACTTCATTACCTCAGGATGATACAGCAATACCAGAATGAAGGCTGACCTATTCTATACATGGATGAAACTTACATTTATACTTCCCATACCTCAACACATGGTTACAGTGATGACAGTATCCAAAGGCCAATGTCTTCATTCATGCTGGAAGAAAACAAGGTCTTATCTCCAATACATATGTTCGATTTAAGTTTCATCAAAAGACTGGTGATTATCATAGCAACATGAACTATGCAAACTACCAAAAATAGCTGAAGGAGTGACTCATACCCAACCTGCATCTAAATTTTGTTCTAGTAGTGGATAGTGCCCCTTACCACAACTTTCTTCTTTACCTTCCCTAATTGTATCACTATCATGGTTTTAGGGGATACTTTTTCCTCTCTCACTTTTAAGGTCGGGCCAGAGGAACCGAAGCTTTGGATCCTATAGCAAACCAGAATAGGTGATCAGTCCAGTGCCTGGTGTGAAAGTGAAGGAAGTGGATGATATATATGAGTGCGAGATGAATGATAGGAAAGATGATGATGGAGCAATTGGTGGAATGCTGACGGGGGAAACCTGAGGACCTGGAGAAAACCCGTCCCAGCGTCATGTTGTCCACCGCAAATCTTACTTTGTGGTCACCTGAGATCGAACTCGCGCCATGTTGGTGAGAGCCAAACAGTCTAAACACTCAGCCATGGTGCGGTCTACCACAATGACCTTCATAATATACCCACTTTCAGATCCATAAGAGATGTAATGATAGATTGGCTTAGGCAAAAATCTTTCAACAGAACACTTCCATGCCTTTAACTTCTCTACTCTTCTCAATCCTGAAATTCACAACTTAATTATCCATTTAAATGTCACACACAACCTACAAAATAAGATAGTCTTCTCCACCAACATAATCATAATATTTTGCGTCTAGCTCTTTAGCACATATCACATCAAACCAGCCCCAAGGTAAGGGCTGTTTTTTACTAAGCTTGCGGTGAGATAAGACAGCTAGGGCCGTCTGCATGCTACCCCCTCAACACACAAACTACTCCCTCCACTGTGCATTGGATTGCCACATCTGAATCAAATTGTACCCAGTTTCCCTGAAATCATAAGTGATTAAACACATGATAATAATAAAAAAAAAGCAACTTTGAAACAAATAAGTATATTAGTTTGATCACAAAAAGGATTTCGTACAAAATAATTTTATATATCAAACTTATTTTGAAAAACTTTACACTTTTTATGATATTCATTTCTTTATAAATGTAGGCAATTTACTTCAACATTTATGTCTTTATCCGGCAAAAATTTTAAAATGATATTTTGGGTAGTTCCTGTGATAACTTTAAAGTGGTCTTTAGATAAGGCAAACTTAACATTGGCTGCATAAGATGGTTAGTTTCTCTTTAACTTCTATAGGACAAATAAAACTACAGTAAAACCTCGTTAATCTGGACCAATTGGGGCTTAATGTTGTCCAGATTATCTGAAGTCTGGATTAGGTGAAATACATACCACAGGGAAAAACTGTGAATCAAATTAAAGTATGTACCGTATAATTTTATTAGAATGTAATATACAATAGGCCCACCTGCTTTTAATTACACATTCTTTATATATTTGGTTTGAAGAAACTATCAATTTTCTTTTGTGGTTTGTCATACATCTCTTCCACAATGAGATCATGAAGACTCCTCATATGATGGTAGTATGTGGAACAGTAATCTCAGAAACTAATTGTAGTTGGTTTATTAATACTCGTCACTTACTTGTTTATATTTATGAGAGACTAGTTTCAAAGACATTCGCCTCCATTTTCAATCTCTTTCCAACTGGCATCTGTTGTTGTCTTCTCTCTGGTGGAACTATGAACTTCTTTGTCAAATTATCTACTGGTGGGAACTTTGAAATCCCACCAGTAAATAATTTGACAAAGAAGTTCATAGTTCCACCACCAGAGAGAGAGAGAGAGCAGACAACAACAGATGCCAGTTGGAAAGAGATTGAAAATGGAGGCAAATGTCTTTGAAACTAGTCTCTCATAAATATAAACAAGTAAGTAACGAGTATTAATAAACCAACTACAATTATTAATTTTTAGATGAGTCGTATTTATTACACATCTGCTTCACTTTCGTACCTATTTTGAGGACATGTTTCACAAATCATCATTTGCATCTTCGGCTCTTATGCAACTAAAGCTTGATCCAGTGGTGTGGGTAATTCTAGGGTTGCTGCTGCCATATGTTGATTTAGTGATGAACTTAAATGTGGGATTCTCTTCTGGCGGGATTTCAAAGTTCATTAGTTGGTTTTTATGTTTTTCTATGTATATTCTCTCCCATATGACGAGTTCACTATGTTTTTGTATGTATTTTAGTAATTCTGTGCTATCTACTAGAAAGAAAGAACACTTCAGGCACTTAAGATACAAAAATATTGATAAATCCGCAATAGCAGCTCATTTCTGGTCTGAAAATCATGAAATTGAAGATAGCACAGAATTACTAAAATACATACAAAAACATAGTGAACTCGTCATATGGGAGAGAATATACATAGAAAAACATAAAAACCAACTAATGAACTTTGAAATCCCGTCAGAAGAGAATCCCACATTTAAGTTCATTACTAAATCAACAGATGGCAGAAGCAACTCTAGAATTACCCACACCACTGGATCAAGCTTTAGTCGCATAAGAGCCGAAGATGCAAATGATGATTTGCGAAACATGTCCTCAAAATAGGAACGAAAGTGCAGCAGATGTGTAATAAATACAACTCATCTAAAAATTAATAATTATTTCACTTCACTGTGGTGTTCCAACACAGTTAAATCTCAACAACTACAATTAGTTTCTGAGATTAATTTTGACGTCACTGTTACTAAATTCCTCCAAACACATATGTGGAAATGTGTTTATTGTCAGTTTTCTTCGACAGTCTATTTATTACACAATTCAGATGCTGTTTAACCTCATTTATCACTTTTGACTTTCCGAAATCGACATCCTCAGCCTCAGATTCACTCCTAATGTCCCTTGCATTGCTTACACTTTCTGCAATTTCTTTGTCAGTCATGTTGTGATAACTTGGATTATCTTCATCTCCATCCAGCCTTTTTTCAAACTCGTCTACTGTGACAGCTTTATCCGCCCCTGCAACCAGGGTTAGTTATAAGAAAGAAATCTCTTCCCCTTTACTTAAAAAGTATAATAGCTTCCATATAAGAGGAAGGGTTTCATATGCTTTTGCTGCACTTCTCCCCACCTTATTAGAAATTACATTCTATACAGTTTAACTTCAACAGTTCTTTTCAATAGGATATTGCAAAGTACTGACCTGACTGTGGACAGTATTAGTTTGCTGTACATTGGATAGCTCTTCCTTGGTAACTCCTCTAATTGGTGTAGATTCAAAAAGATCCACTGAATCCCAACATCCAGCTATAAAGGTAATAGAATAACATCAGTTTAAAGTTAATGATATTAATTTCCAAAATAAATAATTTGGGCACATTTTGTTAAAAAGAGAGATGTAGGAAGGGAAAATAAGGAAAACAATAGCATGTAAATCTGCTCATTATAAAAGTGTGTAACACTACAGAACAAAGTCTCTGATAAAACTCTTTCTGATGAGCATATAAAATTTTTGAAAATAGTCAAAGATTAAATCCCTTACCTTACCAACTAACGAGCCATTATATAAAGATAATTATCTGAACCTTTCCAGGCATGTACTGTAATATTTTTATTGTTACTTAATGAAAAATAATAAATTGTTTACCAGAACTAAAGTTATCAATTCTTTTAAACACAATGGCTAACCTTTTATTGCAAAAGATAATGTGTCTCAATTTTTTTTAAGAATAACTGTATATAACAAAAAACTTTTCCTCTTTAACATAAGTTTGTTTAGCTACAGACTGGACTAACAACTATTCTCATGATGCCATGATAATTATGTATGGCTACCATGCTGCAGGATATCAATTCATTTCTCTGAGAGTATTGAAATTTACCTAATCCTCCAGGTTGAGGGTTTATGTAATGGACCAACTCCCCATTCATAGTAAAAAATGCAAAATGCTAAAAGGCCAAACAATAATAAGCAGAATGGTCTAAATAAGAAGAAAGAAGTGAGGAAATAAATTGGGAAAAATAACAAGGTGTATTATGTGTTTCAAATGGGAAGGTGTTTGTCCTTGAGCGCTACTGGGTGAGCAACCAATCGGAGTCCTGCAGTGTTGTCGTATTGCATTCTCCCTATGCGGTGTGCGACAAGCACCAAACTAATCAATCTCTAATAAATACTATTCCCGCTAAGACAAAAATTCAGATTTTGCAAAAACTGATCCATGAGGAAGGAGAGAGTAATGTATTTCACATAACCATAAAAACCCCTTATTTTTAGCTCAAATAGTTTTCTTAATGCAAATAAATAAAGTAGATGCCATTATATTATAACAATGCATTGCGACGTAAGCACTGTAATGAATATCATTACTGGTTGGCATGTATGCGTGAACATATATTTAAAATTACTCAGAACTGAAACGTAAATATTTGACATGATATAGTAAAAGAAATATGTACTTTGAATAAGCCAAGGTGTTTGTTAAATTCGACGAGAGGAAACGATACACTTTTTGCTAGTCTGGCAAAATGTGTATGGTCACATTATATCTTTGTTCATGAATGGTTCGTAATCTCTATTTACTCTAGAGTTCAAAGCAGCATTATTCAGTCACTCTTACATGAAAAAGTGTATCAGCTGGAATAATGAGACATGATCCACCTTCCGCCCCTTACGGGTTAAGAATATAATAAAGGAAGTATAGAACTGTTAAAATTTGACCTGTTAAAATCCTGCTAGAACAATCCAATAGAGTTAATATGGGCTCAAATTATGTTGCAAACAGAAATAATATTTTTAAACTGACTGACATTGAATGGCTTATTCACAATGAAACTGACAAGGAACACAACAAGACTGGGAAAACTGCGTGAGACATACGATAAACTACAAGAAGACGACTTTTGGAAAGAAATAGTATGCAACGAGATTTTGGAACCAATGATCATAAATTTGCAGTACTCAGACGTTGAAGACAATGACAATGACGAATTATCTCTTAACGCAAGTAACATTCACAGCTATACGGATGCACCGCTGGTATTTTCGTTGGATTAGAAAAATAAGTAATTTGTAAACTATAATTTAATTTAAACTAAATATTTAAAACATTTGTGTAATATACAAATATTCATGTTGCAATTGTGATTACAGCAACTGCATTATTATAAAACTTTGGAAAATTCAGTTTGCGTTCCCATACGTCTAGCGGCACAAAGACTCGCAAATGTGTGAGAGAGAGGGAAATATAAAAAGAGTGGGGATAACAAGATGACAATGGTGAAGGCTCTAACGCATCTGATTGGCTACAGGCGAGAACTCTTCCCATCCGAAACACATAATAGTCACTTTAACCAAAACAAAGAGAATAGAGCAAGGAGTTAAAAATGTATTATCAAAATTGTAAGGCGCTGATATGTGGCTAATCATACAAAATTAATGGCAACAGAAATGGACTTTCTGGCAGAGACCAGCAAGAATTTCTAGAAAGGACAAAATATAAAATAATACAATTGGAAATATTATGGAAGAATAATCAAAGGTTTTTAGCTGAAATTACATTCAAACAATTGCAATGGTATGATCATGTAGGAAGCATGTCTGAGGACAGAATGTATTGGAATGGATACCACCAAGGATATTCTAACAGAGAAAGGCCTATCGTAACATCATGCATGCAATAAGCAACTTGAATATAGAAGATGACTTAACAGAGAAGAATGAGAAGGAAGATTGAAACACATCAAAAAGTTGATTTATATAATGTGGTAAAGATTTAAGTACTTTGTATCAGTTAATTTATAAGATAACAGAGTCATGAACCCAGGGAAACTGAAACATCAGCTACAATAATTGATCACATCATAACTAACTTATCTCCAGGTAATTACCGGAAGAAAGTAGTACACAGTCACCTATCAGACCACCATGCGACTGAAATTGACCTAAATTTAATGTCCCAATATTTCAAAAATATTTTATAGAATTTAGGAATTTAAATAATGCAAATGTTAATGGCTGTGTAATTTGTTAAAAACTGAAACATGGATGGAAGTATATAATGAGAGGGATGTAAATAAAAAATGGGAAATATTTTGTAAGACTTGAAGCTTTCATGGCGAGCATTACTAATCAAGGCTTCGCGGGTGATCAGCCGTGTCAAATTAATAAACAAATAAATTACTTAATACATAAATTAACAAACAAATTAATTGAACATGGCTGATCACCCGCAAAGCCTTGATTGGAATATATTTTATCAGATTAAATTTAAAGGGAGTCGATTAATGACACTAAACAACACTTACTTTTAAATTTTTCCGAAACATGTTTCAGATACTTTGCCTCTATCCTTAGCCAGCCATCGACTGGTTCTCATTGGTGCAGTTGACGATATTTTGTCATAGGTCTCCTCTGGTGGCGGTTCAAGGAACTTGCTGAACAAATCTTTCTGGTGGATGTCGAAATTGAATACTTTGTTCCTATTTTTTGAAATGAAGATTTGTTCCCATGTGGATAGTTCTTGTTTTCCTGATGTATGTTTTAGTAGTTTTGGTTCTGGATTTATGTTGTGGTTTTTTCCCCAAAAATGTGTGGCAACTGCTGATTTTTCTAATTGTTTATATTTTATGTTTCTAAAGTGTTCCTTTGCTCTTGTTTCTAAATTTCTTTTGGTTTTTCCAATATAAATTTGACTACAGTCACTGCATTCAATTTGATATATACCAGATTTTTTGTTAGATGTAATGGCATCTTTGATGTTTGAGCAAATTAGGTTTTTTAAGGAGAAATGGTTGACTGGTGTTAGTTGAATGTTTTGTTTTTTGAAGACTTTTTTGAATTTATCATAGGCCCATGGATGGTAAGTGAATTTTTTGAAAATCATATTAGTTTCTGTAGCTGAGATGGTTGTGGTTTCCTTTATTAGCTTCTTCTTTTTTGCTAAGTTCACTTTTTTGTCTACTAAGGATTTGGGAAAATTATTTTTTTTATGCTATTTCAATTATTTTGTTGTATTCTGTTTTGTATTATTCTTCTGTGAGAGGGATGTTTACCAGTCCGTGTGCTAAACTATTGAAGATTGCCTGTTTGTGGGATCTTGGGTTGTAGCCATTAGCTTTTATGTAGTTGTCTGTCTGTGTTGGTTTTCTGTAAATGCCAAAGTTTAGTCTGTTTTTATTTCTCATTATTTTTAGATCAAAAAATGGTAAATACTCGTCATTTTCTATTTCTACAGTGAACTTGATGCTTTTTTCTTGGATATTTAAAAGTTTTAGTGCATCACTGATGTGTTTTTTTGGTACTATTGCAAAGATGTCATCTACATATCGTTGCCAGAGTTTGAACATCCAAGGGAAACCTTTGGTGATCTTTATTTCTAATGCACTCATGCACACATCGGCCAGGAAGGGTGATAGGGGGTTGCCCATTGCTAACCCTGAAGTTTGGTGGAAATATTTTGTTTGAAACTGGAAGAAATTTTGTTCTATGCATAATTTGGTTAGTTCGATGTAATCTGAAATTTCAGGTAATGCCATTCCAAGTGATTTGAGCCATTTTTCTATCAACGGTGGGAGTTGATTTACTGGTATGCTGGGAAACAGTGATTTAACATCAAACAAGACTAGTGTGTCCTCTTCTTTTAGTTCAGTATCCTTAATGTGTTCTGTAAGTTCATAGGTGTTTTTGATGCTTAGGCTGTCGAATTTTGGAAATGAGTTGAATTTGTTTATTAGCCACTTTGCAAGTTTGTATGTTGATGAATTTATACTGCTAACTATAGGTCTCATTGTTATGGATGGTTTGTGTATTTTGGGTACGCCATAAAGTCTAGGTAAGGTTGGGTTATCCGGTTTAACTGTATATTTGTTTGGTATTATGCTTGATTTTGCTATTGTTTTTTCAAATGACTGTATGCAAGTTTTTAGAGGATTTTTGTTAATGATTTCATATTCATTGTCAGTTAGCATTTCTTCCATTTTTTTAATATAATCTGATTTTTCCATTATGATATCTTGTTACCTTTGTCTGCCTTTGTGTATACAACGTTGTTCTGTTTAAAAGAATGGATAGTATTATGTTTTCTCTTCTGAAAGGATCTGTTCTTTATTTCCTCCAAAATATTTTCACAATGGCTCTTTACTGAATTTTGTTTGGATACTGGTAGAACTTGTGTCGAAATGTTGAGTGTCATTAATCGACTCCCTTTAAATTTAATTTATAACAATGTTTTCAACACTTCCAAGAAAGGAATTTTATCAGATATTTAACTATTACTTAGATATAACGTGCCCAAACATCGTTAAGAGATTTTCTAACAAAAACAGGTTACGATGGACAAATAAAAACATAGTACTTACCAAAGCTAAATTGAAAGATTATTACAATGACTATAAAACTACTAATGATGGCAAGTATAAACAGCAGTATCTTGCTTTTAAAAAAGAGTATAGCCATTGATTAAGATTACTAAATCAAATCATATAGGAAGGGAAATAGAAAACTCTAAATGTATCTCAAAAACAGTTTGGAAAATTATCAATACTGAATGCAGTAAAATAAAAAAAGGCCCCGAAAGCATAACCTTATCCGATAAGGGTGAAATAGTGACTGACCCTTTAACTATAAGTAATATTTTCAACTTAAATTTTATAAATTGTATCACTCATCAGCTAAAAACCAAAGACGTGACAACAAAACCCACTAGCGACAAAAGATACATTAGCAACTCCATCTACATTAGGGAAATAACCAAAAAACATAAATGGAATGAAAAACAAAAAGGCTACTGGAAATGATTGCTTATCTGCAGCCTTATTAAAACAATGCACCCCTGTCCTACTAGAACTACTGTTACAAATGATTAACTCGGTGATTACAACTGGAATATACCCGGATTATTTATAAAACGCTTCTGTTAAATTTATACATAGAAAAGAAGATAGGAGTCTGTAGGAAATTATAGACTGATAACACTAGTATCCGCCCTGTCAAAAGTAATTGAAAAAATCATAGTATACCAACTTACATCTTTTTTAAATAAATACGGGTTATTCAGTGACTTTCAGTGTGGATTTAGAAAAAGATAGATCAACTATAGATGCTATCACTGCATAAATTGAATATATTATTGAGAATCTAGACAACCAAGTAAAATGCAATTGTATACTACAAGATCTAAGTAAAGCATTTGGCAGTGTAGATCATGACATACTATTGGATAAACTGTATGATTGTGAAATAAGAGAAATCACCTACAACTTAATGAAATCATACTTGACAAACAGAACATAGCAATTAAAAATTACTCAGGTTACAGATCGTTATTTTAGGAGTTAGTACTCAAACTTATGAACAGTTAAGTGCGGCCTTCCCCAAGGTTCAGTCCTTGGTCCTCTTTTATTCATTAAAATGATTTCATAAACATTACAAATGGTAAAATCGTTATTTATGCAGACGATACAAAAGTAATAAATGTAGGCAGTAGTGTACCACTTTTAGAGAACATTATGAAACATAATATTAACTGTATAACTGAGTATTTAAATACAAATCATCTGATTATTAATGCACAGAAAACAAATTTATACAGACCCAGCAGAATAAAACTGTCACAAGTATAGTTGTTACGGTAAGTGAAAAATTTATAAACAAGATCGATTGCGCTAATTTTTGGGGAGTCATATTCCATAGAAATCTAGTCTGGGATAAACATATAGAGAAAATTGATAATAAAATCAGCTCAGGCCTATATGTTTTACAGAAATTGTCAAAAATAGTTAACATACCAAAACTAAAAATCATATACTATAGACAAATACACCCTCACTTAGCATATGGCATAACCATTTGGGCACAGAATGCAAAAAAAGAAGTATACAAATAGGATTTTCAGCTTACAAAAGAGAGCAATTAGGATCATGTTAGGTTTAAAACAAATGAACTATGTCGAGAAGCATTTAGAAAGCTTACAGTCCCTATATATATTTGAATTAACAATGCTTGCAAAAACAAAATTTATAAGTCAGAAAACAAATAGTCAAATACATTACATAGAAAATAAAGCTAGCTACAGTGAAGCAATAAATATTACACAAATATAAATATTTTGTAATAGTCAAATACATAATTATGGAACTAGGATAATCAATAAATTTCATGCTCTAGTTGAGAGGATTGAACTGTACAAATCCAAACCGAGTTTTGCAGCTTGTTACTTGTAGAATAAATTGCCAGAGGAAATAAAAGGTATACAGATGACAAGAGGAAATAAAAGGTATACAGATGACAAATAGATTTAAAGGATAGTTGAATAATACATTGAAGAATACTTAAGCAGTTAAATTAAATTGTAAATCAGTAAATGCCCAAGTCATGTGTATGATTTATGGGAAGAATAAAAAACTTGAAACTTGTATAGAAAATTGCATTTTTTCTTTAGAAACATTGCTGTTAAATGTAATATTTAGGAAAATTCATGTTATGCAGTATGGAATGTCTTATAAATCTCCATATTCAGCCTTCTGATCATCTACTTGGTTTTCCCAATAACTACAGTTAATGGCAAAACAAAAATGAAATCTCCTAGTTAGTACTAATATTTAACGAGTTATTACATTATTTAAATTCTGAGAACCTTAAAATTCTAGAAGCTGTTAGGAAGTGTTATTTTAAATATGTTTTATGCTATGTGTGTTTGGAGGAATTTAGTAACAGTGACGTCAAAATTAATTGTAAAAACTATTTGTAGTCAGTTTATTGACACTCGTCACTTACTTTTCTTATGTTATTGAGGGACTAGTTTCAGAGGCTATTGCCTCCATTTTCAACCTCTCTCCAACTAGCATCTGTTGTTATCTGCTCATGACATTGATCCAAATCCAAAATTATCAAAAGGAGTGATAAACCAAAATAAACTAACAACATGGGAGAACATATTCATATGGAAAAATAAGGACTGTGTAATGAACTTAGAAATCCCACCAGTAGATAATTTGACAAAGAAGTTCGTAGTTCCACCACCAGAGAGAGGAGAGCAGACAACAACAGTTGCTAGTTGGAGAGAGGTTGAAAATGGAGGCAATAGCCTTTGAAACTAGTCCCTCAATAATATAAGTGACGAGTGTCAATAAACCGACTACAAATAGTTTTTACAGTGTTTTACGCTATTTAGAATTAGCATAATGCTGCTAAAGAGGGTCTCCAGGTCAAGAAATCTTAGTAACTGATGCCAACTTGTCATGAAGAAATACATTAATTTTCCTGTAGTGCACAAGGAGGTTGGCAATTATAAATCAAAATGGATTAAGGATAATGGAATGTAAATGAGATTTACAGAGAAGAAAAGATTTAAAAGAGGAGTGGAAGGGAAACTGAAATGGTTGTATATGACTGGCAGGACATAATTAGGAAGGGAATATAAATAAAGCAGAAAGGTGGTGTAATATTTGCAGATTTTACTTCTAATTACAAATTTATTTTAAATGAAAATTTTTATTAATAATTACTAGGTAAAGCAAATGAGGAAAAAGGAAATCTTCACTTCGCAACTATTTCTCCAAATGCTATACTTCCTTTTATTATTTATTTGCATTCCCTCCATAACTACATCACTCCTTCCCACATACGACCATCTCTGTTCCAATTCTGCTCCTCATTTTCATCTTGCTCTACTCTTTAAATCCTGTTTCCATTCCATTATCCATCTCTTTATCTACATAATCTGTGTAAATGTATTGCCAAGCACACACTTCCAACATCATGTAAACTACTGTGTCTTTCATTTCTCATATATTGTCGCATGATATGTTGACCCTAAACCTCTCTTTGACAATATCACCCCAATTAGCACACCAACTTAAAAATAAAAAAAATATGAGTAAAGTTTTGAAATATTCTTATGTAATTTTTTTTAACCACTGGCACAACAGCCCTTAGAGGGCCAAGGCCTACCAGTCCTACTGTTGGCCTCACGCCCACTTAGGCACGGCAGAGGTGGACAATCATCCAACTGATATGGGGAGGAGATGTGGTCAGCATCTCGGCATCGCTCAGCCAGAATGTTGGTTTCCGTGACCAGGGCCGCTTACCTAGCATAAGCTCCTCACTTTCCTCACGATGCAGAGTGGGCACCGGTCCTATATCCGAGACCTAAAATCTCCACCACATGGGTGGGATCGAACCCGGGCGACTTTCCGTGGCCAGGGACCAAAGCATGCTGCCTTAGCCCGCTACACCACGGCGCAGGACTCTTATGTAATTACAACTTAAAAATATAAAAAGACACCAAAGTGTCACCTCTTAAGTATTATTTTGCTTACCAAGTTGTTGTTCAACCAAGACTTGTCTGTTTTCTTCCAACTTCTTAGATTGTTGTGGTATCACAGCAGGTTTCTCAGGTTTGTTGGTAGCCCTACAAAATATTGGGAAACAAACCTTTTATTAAAAGAATAGTGTTGCATCCACATAACTTTCTCTACTCACTTTACTACAAACTATCGTTACAAAGCATATTTCTCTAGAGGCAGCAATAACAGGAATAAGGATATGCAAAGCGAAACTCGATATGTCAAGCAAATGGTTACAGAGAATGTATGGAACACTGGTAGAGTCAAAGATGTTGTATGCTGCAGAATTAGTAGGATGTCAAAGGTAACTATTAAAATAGACTAGTTATACAAACATTTTGCTACAGTGATGTTGGGATTGCCTAGATCATTCCAACCTTAGTAGAATTAGGAAAAACCACAAGAAAAGGTATAATAATTGAAAGAATCCTGAAATTTTGGTGTAACTGCTTGACAAAAGATGATGAAATCTTAAAGGTCTATATGAGTCAGCAAAAGTGAATGGGAAACAGATGGTGGTCAGGAGCTGAAAAAACTAAAAGAAAATAAGAATGGAGAAACTCTAAAATGGGAATGTGAATGATTTTTGGAAAATAGAACCAGGACAGACGATATAAAAAGACAAGATATATGGGGAGGGCTAGAAAACAGAAATCATTATTAAATTATAGATGAGTCATATTTATTACACATCAGCTTAAGTTACGTACCTATATTGAGGACATGTTTCACAAACTACAGGCGTGTGCAAATTATTAGCAATTTTGTTTTGAATGCTTCCAATTCTAGTTCAGTAGGCCTTACATGCCTCACATAACTTTATATAATTATTTTAAATGTTCCTGTGGCTAATACATATTACTTCTAAAATCTGACATGCTATTTTGCAGATATTTCTGGCTATCTTGGTTTATTTTTCATCTTTAGAATGTTTATGCTCATTTTTTCCCATTTCCTTCACTGCGCAGCGAAAGGTAAATTCCTTTCTTCTGCCCAGTAGCTCATTACCACTTCTTCTGTATTGTTCTTTGGTACCTAATGGCACTCCAGGTAAGTCATCTCCTGGCAGGTAGATCCTTTCCTGGGCATTTTGAGGGTGGGGGATGAGGACAGCAAAGGTTACTCTCACATTTGCTACGAAACCTTGCTGTTAGGAAGATGGGTAAGGTCCAAGATATCACACCACGCAAAAGAGCTCAAATTCAAGTATTATTAAGTGCTGGAGATAAAACAAAGAAGGAAATAAGCAAAATAGTAGGCCTAAGTGCAAGTTATGTGACAAGATTTGCACGTAAGCTGAATGAAAACAAAGCGACTTCACCACAAAGAGTGGGCAAATGTGGCAGAAAACGAGTGTTAACTTCAAGTATGAAACGTGTATTGGTCAGAGAACAACTTAAAAATCGAAGCATGACTTCTACACAACTTCAGGCCGTTGCACTAGAACATGGGTGTGCAGTTTCATCAAGCACAGTGCGACGAAGACTTTTTGAAGCCGGTTTGAAAGCAAGAAGGCCTCGCAAAAAACAAAAACTAACGCCCATGATGATGAAAAAACGTCTTGCTTGGGCAAACACATTAAAGGACTGGACATCTGAAGACTGGGCAAAGTTATGCAAATTATTCAAATTTATAAAAATAGTTCATAGATTGTTTTATTTTCAGAAATTCATTTTGGACATTCAAAATGCTTTTGCTATCTTTTTCTCCGAATGATTTTTATTTTTTATTCCAAGGATTGTAGCCAAACATTTTGTTTCCAGATTGTGTTCAGTGATGAAACAATGGTTTCAATAGTTGAAGAAAGCCTACAGTACGTCAGAAGGAGGCCAGGAGAAGCATTTAAAAAGGAATATGTGGTGCAGAATGTGAAGCATCCAACAAAAGTGATGATATGGAGTGGAATTTCTACTTATGGGATGGGGAAAATTCACATTGTAGAGGGAACCATGAATGCTAAGCAATATTCAGAAGTGGTAAAAAAGTGCATTAGGCCTATGATGAATGAGTGGTTTCCATCAGGAAATGGAATGTTCATGCAAGATGGTGCCCCATGCCACAAAGCAAAGTGTGTAATGAATATTTTTGATGAACATGGCATATCTGTTTCGGATTGGCCTGGTAATAGCCCAGATATGAACCCCATTGAGTCTGTGTGGAGTGTCTTGAAAAAAAAAAGTTAAAAGCTTTCACCCAACAACAAAGGAATCAATGCTGAATACAACTTTGTCAGTGTGGCAAAATGATGAAGAAATTCACAAAATGTGTAAGACTTCAATAGAGGGCATGCCTGCAAGAATTTCTGCCCTAATAAAAGCTAAGGGGGGACACACTAAATACTAGAATGATAAAATAAATCATTAACATTATAAAAATGAGTATTATTTTGTTAATAGCTGTACCAGATGGAATTTAAATAAAACTACCAGCATAAAACTGAAAATTGCTAATAATTTGCACACGTCTGTATCACTGGAATCATCGGCTGATGATGCGAACAATAGTTTGCGAAATATGTTCTCAATATAGGTACGCAAGTGAAGCTGAAGTGTAGTAAATACGACTCATCTATAATTTAATAATTATTTTGCTTCATTATGGTGTTCCAATACAGTTAAATTTTGATATATAGAAAATCATTAAATTTTTATATGATAAGAGGGAAAGGGGAAGAGAAAGATATATAGATCAATGTAAGAGACAAGAGAGGGAAGAAATGGCTTGGATTAGAACAGGATCAATGTTCTTAAGGGGACTAACAAGTAGCAGATTAAAAATACGCAAATTATGTGGAGAAACAGTAGTTACAGTTTATATTCTAACAGAGTGCAAAGAGCTAGCAGTATGGCAACAAAGTATCGGAGAAAAAGAGGGAAAAGTTGCCAAGTGAGTTGATAGCCACAAGAAAGGTTACGGGGAAAAACGGAAGTAGAAATAGAAATATAGGGAACCTGTTTTGGAAAGTTAAAGAGAAGTGGAGGAGAAAACTAAGGATTGGAAAAGAAAAACTCTCGAGACAGCAAGGGGAGAGTAGATGACAGAGTGAATGTTATGTTACTCAGCAATGCTAGAAAGCCTGGGCACCAGACAAGCTGAGTCAGCTATTGTAAAAGATGGCCATTTATATAACTAGGTTAAGTATGTAATGTCTGAATAGTAAGTTGTATAAAGAAATTGAGGTGCTCAGAATTATAATGGCATATCCCAATCGACATTGAATTTTGAGATAGAAGCATGATTGTGTACAGCTGTCGTCTACCTTTCATGTACTGAAGTATCAAGTGAATTGGAATATGCCAAAGCTTTCATTTTCCACCTTTAAAATTTGTCTGCAGTAAAAACGAACATATTCTCAGAGTAAAAGTGACATCCCAACTATGAATGCTTTACTTTATGACTGCTACATGTTCATAGCATTGTAGTGAACAGTAGTGAATATGGCGCCATCTGCAGATGTTATTCCTAAATCTCATTTTAAAAAAATAAAAATAAAATAAAACATAAAAAAGAGAGGGAAAGAGGGAGAGAGAGGGCTAGATAGAGAGAGAGAGAGAGAGAGGGGGGAAGAAACGAATGAGAAAGGCAACTGAATGGGTAATAAACAGAAGAAAGCTGTGCACAAATAGTGGTAAATCATTCATTCATCAAATGAACAGGGAAAAATTTGTTTACATACAGAACGGTATCACTTCAAACTTTGCAATTAGAAAAAAGATGTTATGGTGCTCCTTTGCTTTTATCTCGGATGCGAGAACCCCTAGTGGTCTCCCGGGGAATAATACGAGTCAAATGGAGAATTTAATGTCAGGACGGCACATTGGCCATGGTAGCTCAAAGGTTAAGAGCGACTGGATGGAAACCAGGAGATCTGTGGTTCAAATCCCAGCCATGGCATTGAATTTTTCATGTTGATTTTATCTATTAAAAATCTTAGCCTATATACGGCTAGTGTGGAGAAATGATTACTTTCCATCAATTAACTAAAATAATAAGAGTTAAATGATGAAGCCTGGGACTTAAGTACTTACGATAGTAAGTTGCCACAAATGGTGTATCTCAGATGCAAGAGCCCCTAGTGGTCTCCAGGGGAAATATATGAGTCAAATGGAGAATTTAATGTCAGGACGGCACATTGGCCAAGGTAGCTCAAAGGTTAAGAGCGACTGGATGGAAACCAGGAGATGCGTGGTTCAAATCCCGGCCATGGCATTGAATTTTTCATGTTGACTCTATTAATGAGGTAAAAGTTCACAAGTTTCATGGTTTAAGTTACAGCAGAAGTACAGTGAACAGAGAAAGTTAAAGAAAGCTAAATACAATGACCTGATGAAATTACTGAAATAAATCTATAAATAAATCTATTATGATTTTTATAACAGTCTTTGTCATGATGGTATTGATGATGAAAAATGTGAACATTCGGAAATAGAGCTGGATTAGATATTTCAAGATGTTAAACGACGGTAAAGTCTGCTTTACAACAGTTTTTCTGTGTTGTATATTTTTTGTTCTAATAAACAACACAAAGTCAAGGAAACTATTAATCACAGTGGTTCAAAAATTTGCACATAGACTTGAAATCCCTTAATTTAAATATCTAGAAAACATCAAGTCTTAATGTTAACTAGTTCCTATGTTCTGGAATAAAAAAGCAGAAAAAGACATTTATCTCAAAATGAACCTTTGTTAGGATATGCTGTTATTATTCTAAGTGCCTTAACTCTATTCCATTCATCTATTTTTCTACGTTGTTAATTGAGATAAACTTTTATTACATTTATATAGAATAAAAAGAAGTATTTCAGAAAGTGAAGTACCATTGTTTTACTAAAATTAGGCAAATGAGTGAACCTTGTACACACTTTTTTCCCTTAAAACTTTTTTAATGAAGACTAGTTTCTGGGAACTTCTTCCCCATCCTCTGTTCTGTGGTTGACTGATGGTGCAACTGGTGTCTGCCTCTGGCTTGGTGCTGTGCTGCCATCTGATACTCTGGTAAGTTTGATGTCATCTACAGTGGGAATTTCAAAATTCATCAAGATTTTCTGTATCTTCGTAATAAATATGTTTTCCCAAATCTGCAGTTCTAGAAGTTTCTTTGCCTGTTTGATCAATTCTATTTCTTGCTTTATGTTGTGATTCTCAGACCAAAAATGATGTGCTATGGCAAACTTATCCATGTGTTTGAATTTAATATTTCTGAAGTGTCCTTTCATTCTTGTTCGTAGATTCCTTTTAGTCTTCCCAATGTATATCTTGTCACAATCCTGGGTTGTCACACAACTACTACAAAATCCAGAATATACAACCCTAACAAAAAATCCATTAAAGCGATAAATAAAAACCACCAGAAAAGCAATTAAAGAAAACACCATAGTTCAAGATAAGATAAAAAAACATCATAATTGTAAACAACCCTAATTTGCCAAAATTAAACTGCCTACCGAAGAACCACAAGACAGACAACAGCATGCGACCCATTATTAACCCTTTCACCGATATGGACGTCATATGACGTCCAGGTTAAAATGCCCCAAACCGATATGGACGTGTATAGATGTCCTGCGCATACATGCATTTAATGCTCATTTAACGCCAATTATTTTAATCTTCCTATTTTACAATAAATTACAATTATTTCTATATGGGATGTAAACATACCCTTAAAGGTTTCGTTTTGAATTGTATACCTCCAAACCGGGATAAACACCCAAGAGCACATCTGCAGATTCACACCAAATAATATTGGTTTCCTTGTGAACTTCTTTTTCGCAACACACTAGACATTTTCGAAACGGTTGTGACTTTTTTGGTTGTGAGTGGTATGCTTTTAGGAAAGTGTTTTCTCTCAAGTATGAGGGGTGATGTCGTGGTGAATTTCTTACCCCGAGCTATTTATACGCGCAAGTACAGGTAGGTGAATGGCTTGCATGAATTTACAGCTCTGAAAATTACTAAACAATTGTGCATGGTTACATCCAGTGGTATAAAAATACTTTTTTCACCATTTAACTGTTTTCCATAAAGAGGGATAGCTAGTAATAGCTGATCCACATCACCCATATTTGACCCGCCATTTCCCCAAACAATGGAGTAGCCTACATGCCATCTGCAGACCAGTACATGTCACTGCTACCTTTATCCTAAACATCTCCTTCATGATCGCACAACAAATCTTCCAGATTTTCTAGAGTAATATCAGAAGCCTGTACACATCATACGCAAGGTAATTTATTTGCTACATCACTGGGATAAGCCATGGTTAACATTGAAATTTAACAATTTCAAATGTGTCATGCATTTAGCTCTTGATAGCTATAAGAAATCACTCTGAACACAGAGTATAAATAACTAAAATACTGAGCGAAAACAGCTGCATAAAGCTACCAGAAACCTTGGTTGAGAAATACTGTAATAACAGATGCTGACAGAGAGTTTTCTTTTCAGTATAAAGCAACATATACTCGCATGACTTCTGTACATCCCGGAAAATCACATACTAGTTTCTTTTGACGTTAAGGCACTTTTTACAAGCATTCCAGTAGAAAAAATACCTACACTCCTCAAAAAATGGCTTACGCAGACTACAACGGACCCCAGAGAAATAGATGACATTATCAATCTTACAGATTTATGCATAAGGAATAATTACTTAATGTTTAACCAAAAATTCTACAGACAATTAAAAGGATTAGCTATGGGGAGCCCACTTTTCCTATTTTAGCAGACCTATACATGAGCTATTTTGAAACACACATAGTAAAGGCCTTCCCACAGATTTAAAAATTTTGACGGAGATATGTTGATGATGTTTTTGCTATAATTCCGAAAAAACTTAGAAAAGATTCTCTAAAATTACTAAACCCACAAGATAATAACATCCAGTTTACAATGGAAGTAGAAAGAGACAACACCCTACCCTTTATGGACCTCAAGATAACTAGAAATCCTCATGGTGTAGATTTTGGAATATACAGGAAGCCCACACACATAGATAATTACATAAAGAAAAATGAATACAACCCAGTTTCACATCAACTAGCTGCCTTTAGAAGTCTAATTCACCGGCTAGACAACATCCCACTGAGTAAGGAGGAATTTTTGAAAGAACAACACATAAAAGACATAGCGGTATTAAATGGATTCAACCCAGCCATCATAAGAAACATGATGAAGAGAAAGGAAAAACTGAATATAAAAAAATACCACTCTCACACCACTTAAAAAACACAAATTGGCAATATAGAAAATTCACCTACCATCCATGGGCTTTTAGAAAATTTGAACAAATCTTCAAAAGACTAAACTTAAAACTAGCACCCCAAAACAAATTCAGTCTGAGGAACCTGCTAAATAAACCACTGAAAAATACAATCCCCAACAATTTGAAATCAGGAATTTATCAGATTAATTGTGAAACCTGTGAAAAAACTACACAGGAAAAACTAAGAGAAACCTGTTAACCAGGCAAAAAGAACACCAGAGGAACATTTAGTTGAAACAAACAGAAAAATCTGCAGTTTCACACCATTTTTGGACAGAAAACCACAACATTGGCCACAACATTAAACTGTTAAAATCTTTAAGTACACCCATAGAATTGGACATTTGGGAAAAAATATTCATAAACAAAAACCGTGATAAAGTTATAAATTTTGAAATCCCGGCATTAAATGAAGTATTAAAACTTAGTGCCCCTAACACCAGATGGCCGAGTGATCGGAGCTCCGTAGTAGTGGAAGAAGAGGAATGTTCATTTAGTCACCAAACAGCTGAGGATGAGATCGAATGATCTTGAAAACGTTTCAATTATACAACAAGTGAAGTTTGAGTGTAAACATAGTGACTCATAAATCAAACTCAAATACTTCACTGTTAATAATGCTTCTGCTTTTAATATTTATAACTTTTATATTACTCGGAAACCGTAAGAGATAGGCAAAATCATATTACACAAAAAATGTAGATCTCAATAAAACAAATAATTATGTCTGATAAATTTTTGGTTTTGTGGAGTGAACCATTTGAGATATTCCTTGTTGTTTGTCCAGTACTTATTCTTGAATGAGAAGCTGTTACGAGGGTTATGCCGAAAGTTTTTAGCAAAGATTCAGAAATACATTTTATTCACAAACTATTATAACTTTTCAAAATACTCTCCAAGAGGACTGATACACTTTTCCATCCTTTGAAACCACTTAGAAAATGTCTCAGTCCAAGCTTCTTTAGAGATGTCACTTAGAGCACTGTTACACGCTGCAATAGACCCTTTATTGGATGAAAAAAAAAATCTGCCTATATAGTTTTTCTTTTGTCTTTGGGAACAGGAAATAGTCACATGGAGCCAGGTCTGGTAAATAGGGTGGGTGAGGTAAGACTCACACTTTCTCCTTCTCCAGGAAGTCCATGGTACTGGCAGCCATGTGTGTTGAGACATTGGCGTGATGCAGAAGATGCCCACTCTTCATCTTGAGATGCTTTGACCTCCATGTTGCAAAGACTTTTGGCGGACATTCAGTCACATACCACTCTGCAGTGACTGTACGGCATGTGTCCAAGGTCACAGAGGTGAGATGACCCATCTTGGTGAAGAAAGTGACCATCTTCTTTCCAGAGCTTCTAGTTCTCAGAGTTTTCATGGGTGGTTCCTGACCTGGAAAGCACCATACTCATGACTTCCTCTTGGTTTCGGGATCATAATGGTACACCTATGTTTCATCACCTGTGATTATATTGTAAGTGTCTTTGGACCGTCCTTGATCAAATTTTTCAAGCATAAATTTACACCAATCCACTCTTGCGTTCTTTTGGGCTTCTGTCAGGGAATGTGGCACCCAATGCACACATCTCTTGGTTAGGCCTAAATAATCATGAACAATGGTTTGTGCTGCAGTCCACCCAATATTTAGGGTCCCTTCAATATCACAAAATGTGAGATGAGCATCCTCTTGGATCATTTTCCTCACAGCATCAACATTTTCTTGGGTCACTGCCCTTGTGGGGCGACCAGGACGAGGTTCATCTTCAAAAGATTCCCTGCCCCTTGAAAATTCACGGAACCAATTTCCAACAGTGGTCCTAGATGGAGCACACTCACCAAAAACACATAGTAGTGAAGAGTGGCTTTCTTCTGCATTTAACTTCTTTTTGTAGTCATAATAAATCATTGCTCGGAAATCATGGCGCGACTAATCCATCTTGCACTGTGTTTGACTCACCACTAACTGCATCTTCACTCGCTGTCCATGCATTTCCCAGTGGTGGGGGGACCGCCACACGCATGCTCCAAGGTCAAAAAACATCACTCTTTCAAACTACAATAATGTCATGGTTGTCAGATTTTCCGTCTTAGCACTGCTAAAAAATTCCGGCATGGCCCTCGTATTCATTTTTTATCTCTTGGACATACAAAGAGAACGTAATTACAAAGACTTCCCCTAACAACCAAAACGTTTGACTGTTACTTAAAGCTTACTTTTTTTTTTATTTGTAATTTTACGTCCTCCAACGTGAAGTCATATGGGATGGTGAAGGAAATGGATGAAATGATACTCAAATGTGTCCAGGGTCCATGGAGCTTAGAGCTACCTGACATTCGTCTTTCAGGATAAGGGAAACCCCGGAAAAAACCTTATCCAGGTAACTCACCCTAACCGAGAATTGAACTCGGGACCTCTTGAACGTGAGGCAGACATGCTATCTCTATGCTACCGAGGCGGACTTAAAGTTTACTGTATTCCCTTGTACTGACAATAAGATAATGTTTTTTTTAAAATAGAGCAATAAGTGTTTGTACAAAAGTACAGAAAGTCATGTGTATATCACATAATGACCAAAACATTTGACTGTCACTTAAAGCCTACTGTATCACCTTGTAACTATAATAAGATAGGGGAGTGCTAAGTGTTCAGTGGAAGGAGGAGGCTCAGTGACAGTGAGCTCCTGAGGTGTGGGAACAAAAGTAGCCTAATCAGCAATGGGTGTAGAAATCAAGTCTACAAGGCAAGAATTGGGCTCTTCAGGCAAATGATATTTAAAAAAGAAAAAAGCAGCAGGAGGCAGTAAGATGGAGGGATTACCATTGGCAATCATAATTTTAATGCTATTCATAGCTGGAATTGAGCAAAACCCAGGCCCTGATGAAATAAGGGAATTTTAGTAGAATTGGTGGAAAAATATCAGCAAAATGGATGGTATAGAGCAAAGGCTAACCAATAATTTGGAAAAGATAGCGAAGGAAATAAAAGATGAAGTTGGTAAAAAAATTCAAGGGATTAGGTCAGACGTGGAAGTAATGAAAATAAAACTAGAAAAAGCAGATGAGAGGAAAAGAAGATTTAACTTGATGTTTATAGGAGTGAAGAAAAGAAGAGGTTTTTGACCAGTGCAAGAAGTATCTCAAATACGGAAAGATAAACTGGAATAAGAGCTACAAGGATGGGAGACTGTTGTAGCCTATCACCTAAAAAGACAATCAGAAAGGAGACCAATCATGGCTCAAATTAATTTACGAAATACTAGACAGGGTAAAGATGCTGAAAGAGAGTGATATTTTCATAAATAAGGCATCTGGCATCTTGTTGTCTGCTCTCTCTCTCTCTGGTGGTGGAACTATGAACTTCTTTGTCCAATTATCTACTGGTGGGAACTTCCTTCTACTAGACAGTGCCCCAATCACACCAAATGTAGAACTTAGAAGTGATGATATCAAGGTCTTGTTTCTCCCACCTAAGGTGACATCATTGTACCAGCCAATGGACCAAGGTGTGCTGGAAACACTGAAAATAAAATATTGGCGACAACTCCTTCTGTCCCTGATAGAGAAAATGGACAATGGTGAGAACATGATGGAAAAGTTAAGATCTATCAACATGAAAGACGTTGCATACTAGAGGCTCCGGCTTCAGAAGAAATCAAAATGTCATTAGCAAAGTCTTGGAACATACTGTTAGGTCATGATGAAAATAAAGAAGAGGTAGTACAAGAAGACATGGGTGACATTGTTCCCTTACTCAACCACATTCCTGGCTGTGAGAACGCTACGACTCAAGATGCGACTGGTGTGCAGAAGGTCAACAGTTTGTACTCACAGACTATGACATTGTTGATTTCATGAATGGTAATGACAATGAGGATGAAGGAGAATGGGAAATTGAAGAACAAAACGAGAAGAAGTTGGGTCACGCTGGAGGTTTAAGTGCTTTAGTGATATATTAAGATACCCGGAGCAACAGCCAGAGGCAAGTGCAACTAAGGTATTGATGTTTCGTCGATGGCAAAATCTTGCAGCAAGGAAATGTCATTCAGCAGGCAAGCAGAATGCATTGAAAAGTTTCTTTTCTTAAGGCATTTGGAACTTCCTTTTTTTTCAATATTGCAGGTAGAATTGGTTTGATTATTCAGTAAATACAGCAAAATCAACAATTTTTTTAATAATACTACAATTTACTCTATTTTCCAACTTATTTTGTATTATCCAACATTTTCGGTTATCCGACCTTGTCCAGGGACAGTTTTGATCAGATAATTGAGACTCTACTGTAATATCTAAAAAAAATTTGACTACCCTTTTGTCTTTCCCTTTTCTATGTTATTAACCAACATGGGATACAAAAAAATTGTATTTGTTTCTATAGTGCTACTAACGCACATCAAAAAGAAAGCAATGAAGATATTTACACTTTTTGCAGCAAATGGTACCAGCAACTAGATGTATGATACATTGGAACTTAGCTTAAGAAGAACATTCAATTGGCCATTTATGATCGTAGAAGCAAGCAGACACATTTCAAACTACTCGTAGACAACTTATAATATAGCTGGATATGCAGTTAGGTAACAAATAACTAACTGATACGGTAACTGTTCTCATAACTACTCTCAACTGACACTAACAAAAATTTACAACCAATAAGAGCAAATCATAAAGAACTTTCTGATGTCCTGCAACCTAACATTATAAATACAAAACACAAAAATGCAAATCACTATATTAAACATTTCATTAAAATGAAAGGAGCAGCAGTATTTCGCAAAGCCACAGACCTCTTAGCTGAAAAGTTAATAGCACCTCATAAGGAATTTTACTTCATACTTAAACAAGGGTTATAAAGACCTTCAGAAAGTTTTTGGGCTAGTCACCTACATTTAACTTTGAAGAAATCTTATGATTGGAGGTCTTGTGATGATTACAGAAAACTCAAATCAGGTCACAGTACCAGACATATATCCAAAACCTTTCTTAACTGATTGCAATCACTAGGAGCTGACACCTTTTCATTTACTGACCTGTGCATGCAAACCAACCAGTGCATGAAGCAGGAATATCAAAGACAACAATCAAAGTCCCTTTCTACTATTTGAATTCCCATTCATGCTTTTCAGATTAAGAAACACTGCATAGACCTTTCAAAGATTTGTGGACATGGTACATGGCTTATGTATCAATGTTGCCAAATGCATTTTCAGTGTAAAACAGATCAACTTATTAGGGTATGAAATCAGCCCAATGAGGCGGTCCGGCCCGTAGCGAACCAAGTCGAGCTCTCCCTTGTGCTCAACGCCTCACAATTAAGGATCGGTGGCCTGTGGAGATTAAGGAAAGAAAGATTGTAATCGGTTCGAGGTGACATGTAGCTCCCGCATGAGAACTCTCATCTGTACTTCAGGAGTGGGTGCGTCCTGACTGGTTGTGAGTTAATGATGACACCTCGGATCTGGTAGACAGAAGTTTATTGTAGTCCTTAGTGAAACTCATGTGATTGTACACTTAAGAATTTTCATAATAATTATTGGAGAAACATAAAATCATTAATTTAGTAATTATTGTTTTACCATAAATTGTAGTGACTCGTGTAAGTTTACTTAGCTTCCTAGTGTCATCCCAAGGATCTTAAAATACATTACAATCTATTTTATCTGGTATCATATAAATATTTATGCAAATAAGATTAATGTACTTAATTAACTTGTGTTGCCCGTGGTTTCACGGTATATACTATCTACAACATTTAGTCTTAGTTTGCACTTGCACATGAGAATTGTGTTTCTTTGGAGACTGCATATTGTACAATACACTTAAAGATTAATTAAAACTCACAGGACACTAAGAGCTAAATAAAGCACTCAGGACTATACAGACAAAAAACACAGAGTAAACATACCAAGAAAAAACCATAGTTTGTAATGATTTCTTGGTAATGTAGCAGAGTGACTTCCAAATTGTCGCATGTGGATTACCTTCCAGCTATTTATAAAGAAAATCCCACTCAAAAGAAATAACAATTTAAGTAATTAAATTTAAAGGGAGTCGATTAATGACACTAAACAACACTTACTTTTAAATTTTTCCGGAACATGTTTCAGAGACTTTGCCTCTATCCTCAGCCGGCCATCATAACAACACTGTTTTCAACACTTCCAAGAAAGGAATTGCAATTTAAGTAATGTTTATTCTTACTAACCAATGCACACACAGCAACTAAGAAAAAAGAGAAAAATGAAATAAATAACACCTAAATGTGTTATTACTCAATTATCGATATCAGAGAGGAGGTCAGTGAACATTGTAGGAATGCTGTTCCTTTGTTACTTCATGAGGTTGTGAAAACATAAGCAGTTACTCTTATGTTGGCAATGTTTCACTACTACATTATTGTTAACAGGGATATAGATGGTCTTGCAAGCTTTTGCAAACATTATGTACATAATGTGTAATGTAATAGTGTAATTCCTAATTCTGAAGTACACAGTAATGTTTGCTGTAAGGTTTTCTATGTCATGTTTGGTTGAAATTGATGGCAACACTATAGAAGCATATGAAGAACATACACTGAGTTGATATTTAGATATTTGATATTTAGATCCAAGAAAGAGAGTTGTCCATTGATTTCCTTTTCTCTTGAGAATTTGATATTCGTTTCTTGCAGACTTAATGCTAAATGTTTATTCCGAACTACTGCAAAGATACTGTCAACAGATTTACACCAAACTTTGAAGATCCATGGGAAGGGCTTTTTAATTTGTGTTTCAAATGCACTCATAAATAATTTTGCCAAAAAAGATGAAAGTGGATTGCCCATTGACAACCCTGATTTCTGCTTGTAGTGTTTTCCAAAACCATAACTGAAAGCAGCTCGTTTCAAACCTGTACGATTATTAGCTGAATCATGTGTTTGTGATATCCTAGTCTTTTCATTCATTGCATTCTTCATGTTGCTGTGCAGTCCGATTGGACCAAAAATTAGCTTGTTTTGTAGCATTTCGAGTTCTTCCACGTAAATTGCTGTGCCCGCATCTTATTGGCAGTATGAATCTTGAACTGAGTATAAACTCATAAAATACCTGTTCAACCAGAGATAAATTCAGGAACTTCGAAATAACACACACTAATTGAGAGCTCCCAACCAGTTAAACTTTCTATCGTAGAAAAAAGATAATATGAAAGTTCCGGATGTATTCAAGCAGTTTGTATCAACTTTAAGGTTATGCTCATACATTATAAAGTTGCTAACTAAATTGCAACTGTTCTGTCTTCATATTGTGATCTATTTTTTCGGAGTTTTGCGGATACAAACATTTACAAATTCATTTTTAGTATATAGATATGGTTAGTGAAATAGCTTTGAAGACTTTGGCAAGGAGTGGAATACCCTTCTACGTTGTAATGTTTTTGTATGTCGAGAATAAAAGGTGTATGTATTCCATCAGGGTTTGCATGTGTATATTTAGTTAATAACCTGATCCGTTATCACTTCAGGTCTTCTTCTCACCTTTTAAACCTTCCTTGGACTTACAGAAACATTTCAAAACCAAAATCAGGCAAATCAGTTCAGCTGTTCTTGAGTTTTTGCAAGACTAATAAACGTCAATTCATTTTTAATATAGATAGATGTTGGATCTGTTTAATAATTTCATATGTTTTTTTGTGTTCTTGTACATTCTCCTATGTCATATATTAATAACTTAACCATAAGAGAACAGTTGTAAAATTCATTTCTATGTCTAACAAAATAAAAAATCTGAAATAAAAACTATGTTTACATGTTGGGGTACAAACTGTGAACAATTGTCTTGCTTCCCAAAAGTGTGAGTTTTGCCTCTAAACAGTAGAAAGAAAATGGTGAAGCAATCCTCATATACAACATAGATATTGGTTGTGTTAAAATCATAATTCCATTTTATTTATGTTCCCCAAAGCCATGCAGTTAATATCTGACCTGCAAGAGAGTGTTATATGCTATGTGATATTTAGTCCATCTTTTGTCATTGTGGGTTAAAATAGCCATAGAAATCTTCAAAGTGTGGATAGGTTAAAATGACGACCATGACAGTTTACATTTACAACCATGGCTGATTTAGTTTTCATATCAACTCACGGAATGTCTGAATGACACTTACCTGCAAAAAGTGTACATTTGCTTTCTTAAAATATAGTACAATCACATCGTGGATAAGCGGCATACTGTTACTGCTAACTACTGTTGTGAAGTATTGATGGGGCCATTAAGGAAGAAAACTGTCAACAAAAGAGCATGACTTTCTCAAATGGGATGGATTTCTCAACAGAATAATCTACTTGCTGCTCATGCAATGAAGACTTAAGAAGCAATCATGGAATCAGGCACAGAGATGACAGGCATATCTACCTTAATACAATTTTGAGTCGAACTAATACTCAATGCTCCATTTATTGCTAGTATTTACCTAGAACGCGTTTCGTTAGGACTTCCTAACATCATCAGCTGAGTCGACAACAGCTGATGATGTTAGGAAGTCCTAACGAAACGCGTTCTAGGTAAATACTAGCAATAAATGGAGCATTGAGTATTAGTTCGACTCAAAATTGTATTAATTTTGTGCTTCATTGTATCATAGTCCTTAAACAACAGAATATCTACCTTATTCACCGGACCTAGCGCTGTGTGACTTCTACTTATTTCCTACAGTGAAAAAAGAGCTTTGGGATCATTTTCATAGTGATGAGTTAAAACATACACTTCAGGAATATTCAACAGACTATCCCAAACGGCTTCAGAAAGTATTTTGGATGGTTAATGGAATGCTGGAACCACTGTATTGTGTCCAAGGGACAATATTTCAAAGTTTTGTAAAAGAATTTAAATAAAAGAAACAGTATTTTTTTAGTAAAATTACTCCAGTTGCTTTTTGGCACTTTCTCATATAATCTATTTCCAACCTTACAGAAAAATAATTTATATAGTTTTAATATATTAGTATTCCTCTATAATATAATAGCCTCTGTTTAGCAGACAGATATTTAAGCTGATCCATTTAAATTTTCCAAATGGTGTAGTACGTTTAATTTCTGAGGGGATTTTGTTACATCATACTTGAAGCTGAGCACATACAGAAGATAACTGGCAGGTGTGATCTACTGTTATGATTATGTACAGGTTCTGGCAGAACAATCTGATTATTATTGACAGTCTCTACCTGTCCCATTATTATTTACTGGAGACGTGTTGACTAGTGCAGTGTCTCTGTTCCAAATGCCATATCCCTTGCAATAGACCATTAGAATGCTTAGCATAATTCTTAACCCTATACAGTTTGTCCTGAAAATTTGTGATTGTGAATGTTTAATAGCAATGAAAATACATAAGGAAAGACATGGAGTGTATCCTATAGATGATAAGAATGAATATACAGTCTGTCGCTGAAAACAGGCTGTCACGGAACGATTATTGCAGTATAGTGAAATTGTTAGTGACTTATGTGAACTATTCATGCATAATTGTCTATTTCATGCACCCCAATTTTTCATTTTAAATCTTACAAGTATTTTCATAGTTATTAACAATTCACAATCACAAATTTTTTGGACAATCTGTTCTGTGTGGGGCAATAGCTCTGTATGGGGCTAGGAGAAATCATTTTGTAGTTTTTAGTCCATTTTAAAGACATGTTATGTTAAACTCTTTTAAATTTTAATGTGTAATACATTTATTTGAAAATGATCAGGTTTTTCAGCCATTCCTGAATTTCTCAGTAAACACAAACTTTTAGATGAAATAGACAATATATTCTGAGCTACTACATTGCACACTGATCACTTTACATATGTGTGCGAGAATAGATAAAAGTTGAATAATGTTATCGTAAACTATTTGTTTATATGGGGAATCCTCTAAATCTTCCACCACAAATATCTCTGAAATAAAAATATACCCTCTGATAAAAAAAGTGATCAGACTCTGGAAGGTATATTTTTCTAAGTCGACATTGTCTCCACGGCCAGTTTACAATGATGTCATGGAACGTGTCTCTTAGCTTCATCCTACTGAATCCTCTCATAATGATAATGAGAATCCTCACATGCTGTTTATTGTTTCATAGGTTTCATGCTTAGTCACATAGGGTGTCCTTTCTTTTTTCGCACACTGTAATGTGTACGAAAAGTTGAGTCTCAGTTACTACACATGCACTGATAGCCGAGCGGTGACAGACAAGTATGTACGAGCTAGACCTACAAATGTTCAAATCCCAGATATCATTTTGATTTTTTTTTTTTGTAGAAATACAAAATGAGTATTATGCATATTGTAAAATAACTTCCAATTGCTAAGTTTACTTGATTTTATGGCATTTATGCTCACACATAAAAACTGAAACACTCTGCTCTGTATTTAAACTGAAATAAATGTTTTATTCCTATATGTAAAATCAAACAAAAATAGAAATTAACTTAGTATTGAGTGTACAAACCCTCTGCTTCTATTACTGCCCTCACTCTGCGGGGCATGAATGAGAACAAATACCTAGTGAAATTTTCACAATTGGATACTTCACATTGTATGCCAGCACCATTCATAATAGATAAGAGCCCAACTATTTATACAGCCAGTGTTAAGGTAATTTTCTTATAATATTGTATTTATTTTGAAAACAACAAGAATATGTTATTTGTATTTTTATAAATGAATGTGTTTAATTAAAATATTATTATTTAACTTCTGTAGAAAAACATAAGGCATTTCATTAAAGTAACAATAAAAAAAAGAAACATGCACATCAAAGATTCGACCTCATGTTGGTCCACTTACCAGATGTGTGTTTTACCGCTCAGCTACCCTGCATATGGCCAAGCCTTAAAAGCATCTCCCTATGTATTGCATAGCTTTGAAATGAAGCCAGAGTGGTATCAAAGAGTATATTGGAAAAATTAATTGTTCTTTCACACTAGCCATTTGTAGGCCAAAGTATGAAAAGGTAGAATTAGACTGAAAACTTTAATGTAATATCTGGGATTCAAATCCTCTCTATGGCATTGAATTTTTCAGTCTAACTCTACCTTTCCAAAGCGTATATTGTGAATGCAGTCATTGAATGCTTCCGATGTTTTCCAAATCAAACTTTGTTTCTGGTAGCTGCCCTTCTTCTTTCTAAGACTATGTGAAGAAGCCACTTTTAGGATATGAACATAGCGGAGGGGGCTCATTAAACTTGATTTTCAACAAAAGCTTGCAACTTTTTAAGTAGAAAACCTGTATTATTTTTGACAGTATTAATATTTACAATGGTATTATGTTTCTATATAAGTATTAGAAACAGTGATATATTGATACTTTATAAAGACGAATTGAAATTTGAAACAGCAATCATTACGAAGTAAGGAGTACTTGTACATGCTTCTTACCCCTTCATCAGCAGGCATCTAACTGGTTTCTGGTGTTAGTGGCAATGGTAACTTTAGGATATCAATATCTGTCGTTATGACATGTGTTGGTGGAAAATATGAACTTGAAAGGGTTGTGCAGAAGGAGCAAATCAGAATTCAGGAAGTAGCCTTTGTATTTTAAAATATTAGTTCCTAACAGATGCAGTATGTATTAATAAATGAACAGGGATGAATGGTAGATGGGGTGTCCCATCTTAAAACTTAGTAAGAAGCACAAAAGTGTGAATAAAAGTTGTCAGAATGGTTTAAGACCTGATTTTATAGTTGATGGGACAACAGGAAAATTATGGCTAACTAATGTCAACAAAAGATACCATCTTGCTGCTATAGGTTGGTCTGGGTGACAATTGGTTAGGCACATGCATGCTGATCCCAAGGTTGTGAGTTAACACCTAGCCCAGATTGACGGTTTTTATGTGTCCTTAAAAAAGATGGCCTCAGACGTGAAAGAACTCCTGCAGGACAAATTTCTGGCACGTGGCAGAGCTAATATGATCCTAGCAATTCAAAAAGCTGTTAACAAACAAAATAATTTTAATTTGTGCTGCTATGAAGAGATGAGCCTTTCGGGCTGGAGGTGCCGAGATGCTGACCACATCTCCTCCCTGTATTGGTTGGATGATCACCCCCCTCTACCTTGCGTATGTGTGTGTGGCCGGCAGTCGGGTTGGCTGGACCTGGCCCTCTTTAGGCTGTCGTGCCATGGGTTATTATTGTAAGACATGAGCAGAGGTGAGTGCCATTGTGATGCATTGCAAACCTGCTAGATTGCTGATGGTTGTGGAATATTAGGCTTTTACTGTACTTTGCTGATATTCTACAGTTGCTACCTAAAATATTGTTTCCCTAGGTCTAGGCAAGCCATGTCTTTAAAGGAACTCCGTTAGACTAATGCAATCCAAAAGTACCTGGCTATGTAGTCACTAGCTATCACAGGCATGAAATGTGACAACCTCTTTATTTTTCTCAGAAACATAGAAGAGCAACACACACAGATAATTACATCAAAGCAAATAGTTTCAACCCAATTCCACACAAACATGCCACCATCAACAGTCTCACACACAGATTAGTAAATCTACCCCTCAGCCAGCCAGAATATCAAAACGAATACCATCAAATCTTAAAAACTGCAATTAAAAATGGATATGGAAAAAACCTTGTAGATAAAAAAGTAAAATCATTCAAACTTCAAAAGAGATTAAAACAGATCACAGCTCTCACACCAATAAAACAAGAAATTAGATTTGCAAAATTTACGTACCACCCCTGGGCCACAAAAAAGTTCCAAAAAATATTCAAGAAATACAATACAACATTAGCACCAAAAAACAATTACAACATTAAAAACCTACTTCACAGTAATAATACTGATAAGATAAAACCAGAGGAAAAGTGAGGTGTTAAGACTGTGAAAAAATTTACATAGGGAGGACAAAAAGAAACATAGGCACTAGAAAGAAAGAACACTTCAGGCACTTAAGATACAAAAAAATTGATAAGTCCGCAATAGCACCTCATTTCTGGTCTGAAAATCATGAAACTGAAGATAGCACCTAATTACTAAAATTCGTACAAAAACATAGTGAACTCGTCATATGGGAGGGAATATACATAGAAAAACATAAAAACCAACTAATGAACTTTGAAATCCCGCCAGAAGAGAATCCCACATTTAAGTTCATCACTAAATCAACAGATGGCAGCAACAACTCCAGAATTACACACACCACTGGATCAAGCTTTAGTCACATAAGAGCCGAAGATGCAAACAATGATTTGCGAAACATGTCCTCAAAATAGGTACGAAAGTGAAGCAGATGTGTAATAAATACGACTCATCTAAAAATTAATAAATATTTGTAGTTGGTTTATTTTTTTGACATCAGCTATCAATTCTGCAAGGAAATGTTTATGGTGAACATGATATGGTGTGCAGTGAATCACGTAAAATTATATATAGGTATCTTGGGGTGCAGGTATGTTCTTGAACAGATATGTCGTCCTTGGAAGATGCTGAACTTAAATACCAAGTTCAGTACTTAACTGACCTTTGTATTTGAGTTATGTGGTATGCACAGACCTTATTCTAAATATCCCAAGTTACATTCATAGATATCGGAACATGTATTTGCAGTAAAATATTGATATTGTATTTTTGGGTGGAGTACAATAATTCCCCTACTTACTATATGTGGCACAGAATGTATAATGTGCAAGCATTACCTAATTAAAAATGTCTCAGTTTGTTAAATACACATCAAATGCGATGGCATTAAGACATTTTGCTTTAGTTTTTGTGACTTAAATTAATGTATTTTCATTGAAATAACTGCTTTCTGGTTTTACTAATAGTTCATCATTATTTTCCAGTTCATTTTTTAATTTATTATGTAGTATTTTACATGAAAGTAAATGCTGACATTCTCTGTCCATGGCAGGAAATCACTTTTGCTACAATTTGTCTATTACGTATTGTACATATCAGTGACAAAAGCCTTTGATTTAATTAATGGCAAACTGGTGCACATAAAGAATTACATCATATAAAACGAAACCACAGGGTTAAGGGATGGTGCTGTACCTAGGGACAATTTTTTAAAATTATTTTTTCAGTCATATTTATTTAAATTTACAGCAATAATGACTGTCACTTTAGTAACCTTCATGTATTAGCTACAAGGTAGAATATTATTTGCATACATTTTGTTGCACATTAAGTGTTAAAAACAAAATTTGTAACTTTCTACAATCTGTCCCTAGGTACATACCCATGCTGTACCAAGGGACATACCATGCTGGACCAAGGGACACCACATTCTATCGTGAGATACACTTCCAATATATGATTACTTTATTTATAGAAAAGTAAAACATATACAATTATGAACTTCCAACAATATTTTAGTATCCCAAATTAAAGTTAGTAAATTCTACTGGAAAACGCAACAGATTTTTGCTCCGAGAAGTGCCGGTTGCAAATAACGTCTTCTGCAGCAACAAAATAAACTTCAGCTTCCTCAATCATGATGAAACTCTCAGTTTTTTGCATTTTCTTTAAATATCTTATTTCAAAGTCACTGTCTTCCTATGTGTTTTTTCTTATTACCTTTGCAACAAAATGTTGCTTGCTTTTTTCACACTTTAACTCCACTAACACATAATCTTCCTTTTCAATTTTTTTTTTAGTTAATTGATGGAAATTAATCATTTCTCCACACTAGCCATATGTAGGCTAATTCCTTTTCAATCTTTGAACTATCTTCTGATCTTTGTAGCTCATACTCTTGCACTTCATCTTCTAAATCTACATCATCGGAGTCATCACCAATTAGTATGAAGTCATCTTCATCACTACTTTTCTCTTCAAAAAGGTCCAGAGGTAGTCCTAGATGGGCAGGGCTAGTTTTCTTTTTCCCCCTCCAGGTGTCTTATGCTGCAGTACCTAGCAGCTTTGCGGCTTAAACTGCGAAATGAGCTAATTGGTTTCATGTTCTGCTGGGGTGCTTGAATTTTTTGGGAATTTGGAATGGGATGCCCTTGTTTAATTCTCATAGGCAGCTGCACTTAAGCGTTCCCCGTTTTGGGAGACACGATTTAAGTTTTTGCTCCATTTTGGTTACGGGTTGTATATCGCTTGATCCATCAGGCGTAAAAATTGGTCCTAGAGACATCTGGGGTTTCTCTTGGGTTAGCCAAGGGGCTCCAAGACATCTCTTGGTAGTCTGAAGGATGGCAAGCGTCTTTGATCCCTCTGGTCATACCTACCCAGGGAGTTCACTAAAGGGTTGGGGTGATTTTGGATTTTGTCATACATTGATCGTGCCCTCTCACGGATGACATCGACAATGTATGGGATCTGGGAGTGCTCATGTAGGATATGAGCAAGAAATCTGCAGTCTGTATTGTGTATGATGCGAAGTGAATTGTTCTGCAGCGTCTGGAGCCTGATGAAAGTGGTATTAGCCACTGTCCCCCAGATCTCACAGCCATACAGAATCATAGGCAGAATGATCGCCCGATACAGCTGGAGTTTGAGTCGGATGGGCATTGTTGATCAGAAAATAGGGTATAGGCTCCAGAGTGCAACGTGCCCCAGCTGGACATTGCCCTTGACGTGCGGAACGTAAGTTAATTTACGCTCCAGCGTCACTCCGAGATACTTCGCCGTTTGCACCCATGGGATTCTACGGCGCCGTAAAACGAAGTTCTGCTGCAACCGGTTGGCTCTGGTTTTCGCCAGGAGAATTGCAGAGGTCTTCTCCGGGTTAATTGCCATTCGCCATTTTGCGCTCCATTCGCCAATGGCCCGGAGCTGAGTTTGGATTTACCGGAAGCTGTACTGTGTGTTCCTATTTACTACGAAGATCATGAGATAATCCGCATACTGACAGGTGTGGGTGTTGTGGTGCGTTGGAATGTCGACCATGTAAGCTGCAAGAGTGCCGGCGACAGCTCCAATGGGCCGTTCTGTAGACAGCGCCCCCTCCACCTTTACTCGGAAGCTTCGGTTTCCGAGGAAACAGGCTACCAAGGAAATGTATGGAAGGGGGATCTCATGCCCTAGGAGCTTGTAAATGAGCCCCTCGTGCCAGGTTGTGGCGAATGCCTTTTCCACGTCAAGCAGCACCGCTACCGTTTTAGACCTTTCCTGGAATCCCAGGGAGGCCTTCTCAGCAACCTGCAGTAGCTGCTCGGTCGTGGAGTGGCCAGAATGGAAGCCAAACTGATGTTCCGGGATTAGGCCCTTTTCCTCTAGGTGAGGGAAGCCGGGAGAGGAGCAGTTTTCCGAATACCTTTGACAAAACTTATAGAAGGCTGATGGAGTGGTAACTGGACGGGAAGATCGGATTTTTCCCTGGTTTTAAAATGCACACCACGCGTGCCTCCTTCCAGAGAGCTGGAAAGTAGCACATGAACAGGCATGCGTTATAAATCCGGGTTAAGTGAATCACGGCTCTGCGTGGAAGGTGCTTGAGCATTTCTGCTGTGACACGGTCCTGCCCAGGGGCTTTGTTGCTTCTTAGAGTTAAGCGTGGTTGCTAACTCTCTAGGGGTAACTATAGGAATGTGGAACTCCTCGTGGTCCGGGGTCCTCCACCACTCGTTCCACGAGGTCAGCATGGTCGTCGTCCATTGGCTCAATCCTGGGTTGGAACTGGACCTCCAGATAGTCTGCAAGTGCATCTGCTTTATCTCTCGACTCGTAAACGAGTCGACCTCTAGGGCTGTGCAAGGGGTGCTGGTGTACTGTTGCCTTTCCGCAGGCTATGGACTATTCGCCATGGTTTTCTCTCCTGGAGATTGGTTTGCCTTAACATGTTTTCCCAGGCCTCTTTGTGGTGTGCTCTTAGGAGTCGTCTTACCAGGGATTTGAACCTCTGGTGTACTTTTCCTATCCTGGGATGGCGAAATCTCTGCTACAGCTTTCTCACGGCATTTTTAGCCCTTATAAGCTGCTTGATGGGTCCTGGGATATCTGTAGAGTTTGGTGTCTCGATTGGAATGTGGTGTGTGTGAGCACGGACCGCCTTAAGGATGGATGTGGAGAATTCCTTGGCTGCCACCTCGAGTGACTCCACAGAGTCGATTCGAAGGCAGGCTTCCACGGAGTTTCGGATATCAAGGATGGCGGCATCCCAGTCGACTTCATCCACCTAGTCAGCCGTAGCCAGAGCTGCGACGGTAACATCTGAATTAATCACAACTGGGTTGTGGTCAGAATCCAGAGCATTTACCACCGTGAGGTCCAGATGAAATGGAATGTTCTTCGTGATTGCGAAGTCTATGACGTCCGCCCTGCCACCAGGCGGGAAGTGTGTTGGACCCCACGCGCCATGCACATGGAGGGTTGGGTCTCCGCTGATGAGGCAGTAGATGCTCCTTCCCCTGTCATTCTGGATGCGGCTGTTCCATCCTGGGTGTTTGGCATATAAGTCGCCAGCTATGCACACTCTGTGGTCTAGGTTTAGGAGTGCCCTGTAATCCGCTTCATAGAAGGGATGGTTGGGCGGGTCATACACTGCTACAAGCACTAGGTCTGAACCGCCTAAGGAGAGCCTTATGGCGGTCGGCTCCAAGTGTTGAGGCGGAGGGATGGTAATGCGAGTATGGGTACTCTGGTTTTTTATAAATATGGCTGCACCGCCGCCCCGCCGGCAGACTCTATCAGATCGGTGGATGGCGTAGCTTGGCAGGTTAAATTGTACACCAGCATGCAGGTGCGTTTCGCATACCATAAGGACAATCCCGTGGTCACTTACGAACTCCAAGATGCCTGGTGAGTTCTTCTCACAGCCATTTACGAGCTGGAGTCAGGGAAGAGGAGCCGTGCAGTCTGTTGCATAATGCTGTGCTTTTGCATAGCAGGGATCTGTCAGTAGCTCCCTGCAGCACCTCAGAATGGGGAGGGAGCGTTGAATCAGTTCTGCGAACCAGGCAGAAAGCTCTTGGAACTCTGCCAGGTCCTTGTTTGAGACGCCAGTATCCCAAACTGGCGTAGCTGTCTTAGGGAGGGTTGCTTCTCCGACATTGGCTGCTGCAGCCACTGTGGCTGGAGCTGGAAGAGGGGGGAGAGCAGTGGCGGCAGGGCCGCTCTGTCTCCCTGAAGATTCTGGGACGGACCACCCGACCGTTGCTACTGCAGTTGACGGCGGTTTCTCCTGCCGGGCTGCGGTGGCCTTCTGGCGAGGAAGCTGCTGTGGTTTGGCTGCAGATGCAGCCGGTGCCTCTGTGGCTGTAGTTTTTGAGCTTTCTGTCTGGGTCGTTGCCGGAGTCTGGCTTACCTCGGCCTGTTGCAGCACCTGTTCGTGCTTGCGGGTATGCGGCTCAATGCCGTGTTCTTCCGCTAAGCCTACCTTAATGTCCTCCAGGTTGGTGTCCGAGCCAAGACCCCGGATGACTCTGCGCACCAGGTTTGGTCGCTGGAGCAAGAACGTGTGGAATTGAATCCCCGCCCCACGCAGTACCTCCCCGGAGGCTTCATGGTCCTCCGGGATCGTCTTGATAACCACCCGGCTTAGGAAACGTGTGGCCTGGAAGTCAGCCAGGAGCTTGGCCCTCAGTTCCCTCATGACCTTTATGTGGTTTGGGAACGGGTCCGACACAATTGGCAGGATTCCGGCCGCCCTTTGTGTGCGGATGCCAGGGGGTGCTGGGAGCAACACCCTCCGGCTTCGAAGCGGAGGGTCTTTTGCGCCTTCCCTGCAGAGTAACAAATCCTTTGGCGTCAGTGTTGCTCTCCGGTAGGAGAGTTGAGATGCCCTGGAGGGGGACGACGTGATTGGGTGAATTCCCTGGTTTGGGGACTGGGGAGATCGGAACAGCTGTCCCTTGGTTAAGAAGGCGGGAGGCCTTCTTCTGTTTTTTCTGAGCTTGTGCTTTCGCCTTCACGAGATTTACCTGTGGGCCGGAAGAGGATGAGGATGTACAGGTTCTAATATTGCTCGTTTCGTCAGGTCTTACCTGGCGGCTGGTACTTGGCATGTTGTTGTCATTTGCAGGTGCCATCCGGCACTCCACAGTGGGTCGGACGCCTTGCGACGCGCCTATTGGGGCGGACCCCGGGTCTCAACCTAAGTCAGGACCCTTGGCTTTGACCTTGTGGGCCTTCAGTTTCGTCAGCCCGTCTGTCGGTCCCAAGTACTTGTTGCCTCTGGACTCTGATGCAGGAGTGACTGCAGAGGGAGTTGCTCAGCGAGCTAGCTCCAGAAGGTCAGCTAGGAGTGGTGCTGGCCTCCTCTGTGGACTGCTGCTTCTGCGGTCAGCCAGTGCAGAAGAAGGCTATTCGGCACTGCTTCTGCGGCGGGCTGCCAGTGCGGAAGGCACGGTGGCGCTGCTGCTGGTTCTGTGGCGGGCTGCCAGTGCAGAAGAAGTCACGGTGGCGCTGCTGCTGCCGCTGTTGTGAGGTTCTGCTGCCAGAGCAGAAGAAGGCAGTTGAACTCTCTGCTGCTGCTCGTAGCTCTGAGTCGCCTGCCTGAGTCGATTTCCAGAGGTCAAATTCTTCAAAAAGGTTTCTCACTGCTTGTTTTTGTTTGTTTTCTTTGTTTTCCTTTGATTTTACCTTCATAGTCTTTCTATTTTCTATTTCCTCCTTATTGGGCGTATCAGTTAATATAGTTGATTTCCTTTTCTTACTTCCAATTTGTCTGCTGCTAGGCCTGTGCTGTGCAGCTTTAGGAAAAGGGCAGACCATTTCTGGTGACATTTTGGGAGCTGAAGGAGTGTCTAGTTTGTCAGAAGGACCTGGTTTTTCAACTTCCCTGATGTGTGAAGACTCAGTGCATTGTTACTTCAGATGGTGGGTGGTCAGTCGCATATGCAGGAAGGAAATCTATTTCACTGAAAACGCCCTCATTCAGTGGAACAATTCCTGTGACTTCAAATCCTCTTTTTATGTTCTTTGGTGTAAATGCAGACTCATAGGCTTTCCCTGCAATTTCACAGACGTCATATATTTTCACACGTTTGCCAAAGTTACCTGGTGTATTCATCCAGTCATACATTTCCTTGTGATAATACTTCTTGAATGGTCAAAAAACAGATCTATCAAGGGGTTGCATCTTATGGCTGCAATGTGGAGGTAAAGTCAGGAGCACAAGAGCATTTTTCTCGGCTTTTCTTTATCACTTGTAATGAGATGTGGGTCTCATGGTTGTCAAAAATCAGAATTTGTGGTTCATCTTGGCTAGGTTTTGCATGCTTGATAAAATGTTCGAAGTGTTGAAAGAAAATGTCTTCGTTCGACCAACCACTTGGATTAGCTGCTCCCATTGAACCAGGAGGTGCACCTTTGAGCATGTGTTGTTTTAAATGAACTCTAGGGAACACAAATGAAGGAGGGACAATATTTCCCAGAGCATTTACTGCAGAAATTATGGTCATATTCTCTCCTCACTCACCTGAAGTAGTACTTCCAATCTGTTTTGCACCTCTTGCTGCAAGAATTTTGGGAGGAACATGCACAGTAAAACATCCACTTTCATCACAATTCCACACATGCTGTGGCTGGAAGTTCCCTCGGCTCAAAATGTTCTTGTAGTTTCTGAAAAACTCCTCCACAGTATTCTTATTAAATGCTGCTGAACGGGCTAAACTTGTAGCTTCCGGTTTTCTTAATGATAAATCTTGGTGACGGCGGAACAATCGTGCCCAACTCTCTCCAGCAGGTTTATTTTCCTCCCATTGTAGTACAAGTATCTCATTGCTCTTAGCATATTCATAAGCAAATTTCCTAGTCTGATAGATCGTCAAACCATAATGCAGATAAGCAGCCTGTGTCAAATAATTAACCAGATCAGTTTCTTCTTCATTGGAAAATGCCCTATTTACATCAAAATTAGGATAATAAGTAAACTTCGTGTTGGAGTAAACAGTCTTTGGTTTACAAACTGAACGTGCTATGGCAGATTTTGAAATCTTATGCTGGTCAGCGGCTTCTTGAAGGGACATCTTCCTTTCAATAACATACCTCACAGCTGCCTCCATTACATCTTTATCTGGTGGTGGTCTCTTGATACCAGTTTTGCTTCGTGGCATTTTCTTCACCTAAGAAAAGCAGTTCAGTAAATAAAAGAGTAGAATCCAAGTACGAAGGAACACATTAATGTACTAAGGGATGTCCCTTGGTACAGCACATACATGCGTCCCCTGGTACATTTTATGCACCTTCATTGAAAAATGCTCATATTTGCAGGTTAAGTACGAATATTGAGCCAAATACCGTGACCCATGTTAAAATATATTCTTAACATTCCATAAATACATTCGCCAACTTTTCTTGCAATCTTACCTGAGAAATACCTAAGTTCTCCAGCAGTATAAAAATTTACAACTACCACTGAAAGACAAATATTGGCCAGTTCACGGCTCAACAAAGTCATTACCAATACAAATACATTTGGAGGGAAGGTTTCAAGCAGCCAACATAATGTTGAGCTCTTCGCTCTCTGACTTCACAGACGTTTCTGTAATTTAAAATGTCCCTAGGTACAGCACTCTCCCCTACCTACTTTCCTACTGTATTGCAAATAAATAAAATCACAGTCAATTTAAGACAAAAATAATAATCTTGGTTGGTATTCTAAACTAAGCTACCTAAACAGAAAGGAGTGGGCATGTGATAACGTCACCTTTGTGTTGAATGCCTTTTTCCGCAGATAGGAAAGACCATTAAAAAACGCTGTTAATATATACACATTGCACTTTCGATTTTTGTACTGCATTTTAAAACTGTTGGGTATGGGAGGCAATAACAGAACACGCTGCAGTTGCTATCAGTTTTGAAATGAACGTGGATAATGTGTATATACATGATCCCAGAATAGTTGCATATGGAGACATGTACCATACCATTTACTGGAAAAGAAACAACAAAAAGCTACGTTTACTGAAATTGGCTATTAAACAACTTACGTTCAGTCCAGTGGGAAGACGCCGCAATCCTCGTAAATATCCATATCTTCATCATCTTTCTGTGATCATCTTCACTCATCGCGGCTTCATCACTGGAGTCGCTGCTGACGTCATCTTCACTGAATGAAATTATCAGCTCCTCCAAACGTGTTTCCACTATGCCGTCGTCTTCCTTGGCTTGTCTTAAAATTTTCCAAGTATGATCCACGGCACTTTTCCACTTATCCTGGGTCACTTGTTTAACACCATTTTGCACTCATAGCTGAACATCAGAAATGCGGAATGTTGTGTTATGTTCTGCAACATAACCTTTCACTTGTGCCCAAATCAGTTCGATGGCATTGATAGGGAGGGAGCCTGATTACAATGTGACCGTGAGCAGCAGCAATACTGTCTATTTCATGAGTGCAGAAAGGTGGCTTGTAAAGTTTTACAATTTGCAGGGTTCTGCTTTCGTCATTTCTGCGGACGCTCCATATAGTAGCTGTATTACAGACTGACTATGTAGTTCCACAAATTACCACTAGGTCGCACCAGGTCACCACCAGGTAATCAAAACTTGTGGAAATAACAATTCCCAGATTAATACGCCTAAGTTTTTGTCAACAAAACTGTCGCACAGAAGGCCTGAGACAAATGTTTTGAGTGGTGCAAGTTTTGTTTATTCATCCGTATTGAAGAGTTTTAAAGTGTATATTATCTGTTGTTCTTGAGCTACGAGTGAAATTAGAAGAAGTTTCGAAGAATTTCTCCATACTAGGTCCGGGTTGGGTTCATGGCGCTGCAACGAACTAAGGTAACCTAAAACCACACCTAAAACCAAAACTTCTTCTGAAACAATTAACCCAACTCAAAGTTATTCCTCAATTGGTAACAGTGGACCGACTAAAGATCAGGCCATTGTAATAGAAGCACATGATTGTATCCCTCTTAAAGAATATATGTATACTATTAGCGAACTCACTGGTCCTCTAATTCGATTTGTATCCAGAATTTCAAATAACAATTTACATTTACTTAGCGAGTACACCTCCATTTCAAAAAATTCAGTAGAAATAGAGTATAACCTCTGAAGTTTTTTAATTTAACATGGTGTGTCTAGCAAATGGAAAACTAAAAGAAGATATCACCAATCTTAAATTCAGCCCATCTAGCCAGTAAATAGAAAAATTAAGAGATGAGCAATGATTCCTGCAGAGCAAGTGTTCCAGTCAGTATACCTCAAAATCAGCAAGGAAGCAGCTGCATCTGTCAAAATTGGGAGCTGAAGAAAGAAAGTGTCACGTAAGTTGCTGGTGAATTTTAATTGGATTGTAGGTAAGACAATCACGGATGTACTCAAACAAATCTTTAAACTTGGTTTTCTTGCTTTGCTTTTCTTTAGCATTTCTAGTAAATCAAATGCTCCCCACAATGCAATTGTTTTCCAATATGTACAAAATTTCATACACAGAAGTAGCATAGATAAATAAAGTAAATGATCATATGAATCTGTTATCTTTAAATTCAGTGAGTAGAAATGTTTTGTTAATTAATAGAATTACTATTAAAAAAACATTGGATTTTCATCACAGTCAAAGCTAATATTTTTTTTTCTCTCTTACAGTTTAACAACAAGGCTTACTTTGACCATAACAATCCTTATTAGGTTGAAAAAATTTTAAAATTGCATCTTCTGGGACATTTTAATCACACATAGTATTTAACATTAACTTAAAAAATTTATCACACCAATACATTGGTATTTTAGTTCATATTTGCCCGCCAATAAGTTATAAGAATTACATATAAATCCAATAAAAATGTCTTTGATGTGGGAGGGGGGCTAACATGACTTCCTCACCGATAAACTGAAAGGAGTGGACGTGATAACATCACCTGTATATTCAATGCCTTTCTCTCCAGTTTGAAAAGATCATTAAAAGTACTGGTAGTGTTATTTAAACCTTACATTGCTTTGCTTTCTTTCCATGCTTCATAAAAGTGTGGTGTAGGGTAGGCAATAACAGGTCATGTGGCAGGTGTGATCAGTTGTTACTACAGTTAGCTGCGTTACCGACTGATGTTGTAGATCCATTAAATACCAAAAGTTATTCAAAACTTGTAAATAATTGGTGTCTGTCAACAAAACTGGTGTCATGTGGGTAGTCTTTTTGTAATAGCTTTTGTATTCTGAGAACGTTTTCCAAATTGTGATGGATAAATATATTTTTCGGGGGCTAACATCTTTTTTAATTACGTCCTCCAATTTGATGTCATATCAGATGAATAAAACGGTGAAATGATGCTCAAATAACCCCAGGGTCCATAGAGCTTAGAGTTACCTGACATTCAACTTTCAGGATAATGGAAAACCCTGGAAACAAACATTATCCATATAATTCACCCTGAATAAGATTCAAACTTGGGACTTCTTGAGCATGAGACAGACAGGATACCACCCTCGCTACAGAGCCGAGCGAAAACTGGTTAGAGTTAATGTGATCGATGTATTCTGAAGATTATAGTAGAAGGACAAACTTACATCTATCCATAAGCACTCTTTATTTGTAGTTGATGTGGAAAAAGTGCCCAAAGCTAATTTTGATGAACTGAGAAAACTTCATTATTATGTACTGGTTGTTAACAAAAACATATGATGGTTTTACAGCTTGTCTTCCTTAAAGTTGCCAAAATAAATTACATATGTATTTATTTGGAGTGCACTCACATGTCTCTCTGTAGTATTATACAAACTGTTTTTTACAATGCACAGTTCTTTCTCTGTTATCAAGTGGGAATAAGCATTTAGGGGAATTCTGCGGTGCATGGGAGAACATTTGCGCTCTTTAATTGTCATCCTGATCAGGGAAGGTATTCGAGTTCCGGGTTGCCTAGAGAATGTGTAAGTCTGCTGGGTGAGTTAGGTGTAAGGGGCTGAAGGGGGCCAGTTGTATGAATTGCCACTAGGGAGTTTAATTGGAAATTGTTAGGGATTCTACTCTCTGCATTCATCTCTCCTACTTCCAGCCATCCTGTATCTTCTCTCTCCTCATAAATCTAGACTCAAAAGACTCTCTGTAGATAGAGCTACTATTTCTGCCATCTGAAATGTTTATAAGTCATTGTCTGCATGTTGAAATGCATGTCAATATCATTTCTGTCCTATTAAACTGTTAGACACTTGACTAGTATGTGCGCGTGACACACACACACACACACACAAAACAGGGCAAATTTATTCTTTAACCGCTTCGCCGATGGCCATTTAAACCCTCCAGGGGCCGGCAACGGATACCCAATAAACAGAACAGGACATTTAAATTGTTAAATGCTGTAAAAATGCATCATAAATACAATTCCGTATCTTCCGTATTTATTAAGCTATTTAAACGAAACAAAAACTGGTTTAAAACTCATTAAAGGCAGTATAAATCTACAGTAACAATAAAGTAGAGACTAAATTAATAAATTGTTGAAATTTCACTACTTTGTTTCACTGTAGCAAAAGCCATTCTTTGTGCCGAACGCGCCTAATATGTGAATCACTTTGTTTTGTGTGTATACGAGCCATAGTATGTATGTATAGCTACGTAAGCGACTTCTCAGGTTCAAGTTTAGTTTATTTATGCTATGCCAAGCGATAATATGACGAGAATATGTTGCGTCACACACTCCGACACTGGAATGAAAACTCTGTCAGCATCTGTTATTACAGTGTTTCTCAACCAAGGTTTCTGGTAGCCTTATGCAGCAGTTTTCGCTCAGTATTTCAGATATTTATACTCTCTCTTTGTTCAGTGATTTCTTGAAGCTATCAAGAGCTAAATGTATGGCACATTTGAAATTGTTAAATTTCAATGTTAACCATGACTTATCCCGGTAATGTAGCAAATAAATTAGCTTGGGTATGATGTGTACAGGCTTCTGATATTACTGTAGAAAATCTGGAAGATTTGTTGTACGATTATGGAGATGTTTAGGACATACGTAGCAGTGACGTGTACTGGTCTACAGCTGGCATGTTAGCTACTCCATTGTTTGGGGAAATGGCGGGTCAAATATGCGTGATACGGATCAGCTATTACCAGCTATCCCTCTTTACGGAAAAGAGTTAAATGGTAAAAAAAAAGTATTTTTATACCACTGGATGTAACTATGCACAGTTGTTTAGTAATTTTCAGAGCTGTAAAAGACATTCATCTACCTGTACTTGCGCGTATAAAGAGCTCGTAACCTAATTGAGTATTATAATACTCAGAGGCCTCTTTATACTAGGGGGTGGCAAAATTCACCACATCATCCCTCATACTTGAGAGAAAACACTTTCCTAAAAGTATACCACCCACACCCAAAAAACTTGTAACCATTTCGAAAATGTGTAGTGTGTTGCGAAAAAGAAGTTCGCAAGGAAACCAATATTATTGGGTGTGAATCTGCAGATGTGCCCTTGGGTGTTTATCCAGGTTTGGAGGTGTACAATTCAAAAAGAAACCTTTAAGGATACGTTTACAATCCTTATAGAACTAATTTAAATTCATTGTAAAACAGCAAGATTAAAATAATTGGCGTTACATGAGCATTAAATGCATGTATGCGCAGGACGTCTATACACGTCCATATCGGTTTGGGGCCTTTTAACTTGGACGTCATATGACGTCCATATCGGCGAAAGGGTTAATCAGTCAATCTCGAAACAAGTATTTGTAGTGATATTTCTATATTGAATTTTTAGGCAGAATCTAATAGCTAATTGTTTGAGAAAGTAAACATTTAAGTGATCAAATTGTTGTCAAGAACCTCAGCCACTTCTAAGGACGTGCATGCATTAAAGAGGTGTTTCAGATGGCATAATTCCTCCTTGCTGTGAAAGGTGTCTAATCTCGCAAATTCATGACGGTGGTAAAGTATGAATTTAACTACATTCAAAACTTATAGAATCTCTTGATGACATGAAGTACAATGAGAGAGCTGCCACCAGCAGCAGTTGTTGTGTTTCTAGAGCACACAAATGTGGAGATTCTTCTTCTCTATCTTTCATCAACTTACTTCTAACTTAGCAACTTTGACTGAGGTAGACAATTCCTGAAAAAATTAAGGCAAAGTTGCCCAGTTACCTCACAGGAACGATTGGTGACATTGCCCTTAGGATGCTCCTCCCATAGTCCAGAGACAGGTTCCAAATTATACTCTGAATCAAATTGCTGTATTTAAAAAATATTTATGCTTTTTTTTCATTTGGTTTACTCCAACAGGTTTCATCCACCATGGATATTCTTGAATATTTGCGAATTTGTAGTACTCCAAGAAGAGCCACTTACAAGCAACCAACTCAGTGGAAGCATGGTTGCTAGACTTGTTGGCAATGTTTTGTAACACAAAAAGAAGAAATCAGCAAGAGGTACTAGACGTGATATTGAAGTCGCCTTTAGCAGAACTCCCTGCTTCCTCTACGACTCTACAAGTCTGGACAGTTACTAGTTTCATCAGGAGTGCGCATTGAAGAGATTACAAATGACTCAAAATAGGGGGAGGCTCTGCATGGACAAGATACCATCATTGTATTACATGGTAAGGAAGTGTCTGTTAGGCTTGTAGGGGCATCTAAAAGTTTTGAACTTCTTTATATATTTTACTTGAATAATAAAGCTATTGTATATGTTAGGAAGTATTCATTACATACACATAATAGCATTCACAGCAACTTGTTGGGTGATTTGAATAAAAATCTGAATTAACTCCAGAGTCCAGCATGCAAGTTAATGGAGTGCAATTATGCCAACTATAATCTATTCGCTGTTAGAATAAAGTAAGGTATTACTTTGCTCTATGCAATGAGCTCTGCCCCTAGTACATCATCGGTTAACATAACATCTGCGCATGCGCTCATAAACAGCAATGTGATCACTGGAGTTTAACTGCCATCTTTGTTGTTACATCAACCAGTGTATTTTTTAACTTTGAGAGTCTTTGTTCTTACTGTAATCACTATATAATGTAATTTCATATTATAACAAGAACTTGAATGGTTTATTGAAAACAGGTAAAGCAAGGAGCTTAATAAACCACGGAACTATATTGTTAAAGCATACGAGACTTTTAAAATCCACCAGCTAATGCGGTTAATTTCTAGCACGTGCTTCTTTGACATTTACTTTATTCTTACAACGCACAGATTACAGCACTTATTGTGGATAAAACTCGCCAAATTGTAGGTTACAACTTTGTCAACTCAGATGCAACTTTAATAGTAATATAGATTTAAAATGATAGGTCGTAGTCTATATTTAGTAGTTCTTGTCGAAGTTGTTTCACTGCTACACTCTAAACACTGCAGAAATGGTCTCCTCTGAAAATCTTGATTTCGGTCAAAATTTGTGTGATAAAGAAGCATCCTATAATATAATTTAAGGCACAATTCCTGGAAGTTACAACAAAAAAAAGTAAATAAAACTGCCAAGCCTTAACTGAATTTAAGTGTGCAATTGCAGCAAAATGTAACCCAACGATCAGTGAGTAGTAGATTATCAGAGGAAGTACAAAATATTAAAATAAGGCTTAATATAATTTTGAGTCAAACTAGTACTCAGCGCTCCATTTATTGCTAGGGTTGGCCTAGCTACAAAATGTCCAAATGACTAAGCAAATAATTTAAGGAGCTACCAAAATTTGAAAGCCACAGTATTAAAAATTCATGGAATTCATCAACAAAACTTAAGACCTAGAATTTTGTCCCACCAACCGAATGTATCCTTCAATGTAATCCCTTTGCTCCCAAGTGTGCCAAGAGACAAACTCATGGAGTGCATGCAAATATGGCTTCGGGCCCAACAGTTAGACCAGAATATGATAGAGGAATACCTTCACTTAACAAACATCTGCATTGAACAGTCCTTTTTTACATTCAATGAAAAATTTTTCAAACAAAACTCAGAACTATCTATGGGCAACCCATTGTCCCCATTTCTGGCAGACCTCTTCATGAGCTTTTTGGATGTGTTCGATGTTTAGCACAGCTGCCTTCTCTAGTAGACAAGTAGTTTTCTTTAGTGTTTGCAGGTGATATGTTGTGTTAATCATTCACTTCTAAGAGTATTATTAATTTTCTTTAAATGAGGTGGGAAACTTGAGATGTGAATCCTTATGAAAGTATTTAGAAATGAGTTAAATTTGTCATTGACATTGTTGTTCTTGTATATTTGTTCCCATGAGTGATCTGAAGGCTAGACATCATTAAAGCTGGTTGATACTTCTACTTCGCAAGAGGAGAATGTTTAAGGTTCAAAATTGGTTTATTTCAGTTGAAATCCCAACAACGGCAACACATTTTGTGATGTAGATCTTAGCCAGATAATGCTAACAGCATTCTCAAACATAGCAGTTGTATTTTTTTACTGAAAGTGACATATTTAATTTGGCAAAAAGGAAAATTATTTTTAATTGTTAACTCCTGTAAAGGCCCCTTTAACCCTTTCACCGATATGAACATCATATGACGTCCAAGTTAAAATACCCCAAGCCGATATGGACATGTATAGACATCCTGCGCATACATGCATTTAATGAGCATTTAACGCCAATTATTTTAATCTTCCTATTTTACAATAAATTTAAATTAGTTCTATAAGGGATGTAAACGTATCCTTAAAGGTTTCTTTTTGAATTGTTCACCTACAAACCTCGATAAACAGCCAAGGCATATCTGCAGATTCACACCAAATAATATTGGTTTCCTTGCGAACTTCTTTTTCGCAATACACTATACATTTTCAAAATGGTTGCGACATTTTTGGTTGTGGTTGGTATCCTTTTAAGAAAGTGTTTTCTCTCAAGTATGAGGGGTGAAGCCGTGGTGAATTTATTACCCCCCAGTACAAAGAGGCCTCTGAGTATTATAATACTCAATTAGGTTACGGGGTGAAGCCGTGGTGAATTTATTACCACCCATTACGAAGAGGCCTCTGAGTATTATAATACTCAATTAGGTTACAAGCTATTTATATGTGCAAGTACAGGTAGGTGAATGTCTTGCATAAATTTACAGCTCTGAAAATTACTAAACAATTGTGCATTGTTGCATCCAGTGGTATAAAAATAATTTTTTTTTTTTTTTTACCATTTAACTGTTTTTCATAAGGAGGGATAGCTAGTAATAGCTGATCCACATCACCTATATTTGACCCGCCACTTCCCACAAACAGAGCAGTAGCTAACATGCCATCTGTAGACCAGTACACGTCACTGCTACCTATTTCCTAAACATCTTCATAATCGCACAACAAATATTCCAGATTTTCTACAGTAATATCACAAGCCTGTATACATCATACGCAAGGTAATTTATTTGCTACATTACAAGGATAAGCCATGGTTAACATTGAAATTTAACAAACTCAGATGTGCCATTCATTTAGCTCTTGATGTGTATAAGATATCACTCTGAACACAGAGAGAGTATAAATAACAAATACTAAGCGAAAACAGCTGCATAAGGCTACCAGAAACATTGGTTGAGAAACACTGTAACAACAGATGCTGACAGATAGTTTTCTTTCCACTGTAATGCAACATACATATACTCGTATGACTATCGCTTGGTATAGCATAAATAAACTAAACTTGAACCAGAGAAGTTGTTTGCATAGCTATTCATACATTGGCTCGTATACACACAAAGCAAAATGATTCAAATATTAGGCTTGTTCGGCTGAAAGAATGGTTTTTGTTGCAGTGAAACAAAGAAAAGAAATTTGAACGATTTATTACTCTAGTCTCCACTTTTTTATTACTGTAGATGTATACTGCCTTTTATGGGTTTTAAACCAGTTTCTGTTTCGTTTAAATAACTTAAATACGGAAGATATGGAATTGTATTTATGATGAATTTTTACAGTATTTAACAATTTAAATGTCTTGTTCTGTTTATTGGGTATCCGTTTCCGGCCCCTGAAGGGTTTAAATGGCCATCGGTGAAGCGGTTAACTTAATCAAATTGAGGAATTTGGCTTAAGAAACAACTGATTGAATAGTTGTAAATGAAAGCGTTGTTAACAGTGAAGCTAATTATGTGCATGTGAAAAGCACCATAACTCTTCTTCACCAAATTCCTCTTCTCTTACAGCCTTTTTACCATCATCAAATAACATTTTGCTGATTAGACAAATTGTTTTGTAACCAAGATTTTTGTAATGCCTAATTAAGCTTATTGGATGCAATTTTAGCAACATTGTTAGTTTGTGAAGAATCTGTCAGTCAGAGAAAGTGAAATGTCCAAAGAATTATTTCAAGCCTCCAGTTGTGTTATAATGTCAGGTAATTTGGAGAAGAGTCTATGAATATACTAAATATTTTCTTCAATGTCATTGTTAGAGAAACATTTCTGAGCTATCACTCTGCTATCTGCATTCTTTTAAATTTAATAGTGTTATTTTCTTGGATTCAAATACTTTTAAAATATTTATTTTTAGTTTTCACATTTCTAAGAGTGATGAAGCCAGACAGTGAATAAAATTTTAAAAATCTATCACAATCTTTCACTTCACTGCACAGTGTAACACAGCCTGTAACCAGATTCCTGAGGTGAGTTACAATTGGCTGAGGAACTAAAGGTTAAGTTTGAAATAGTTGGCAGAATTTTGGAAGTCTTAGTCATGCCTTCACAAACATTTTCTAACGCTGGAGACAAGTAAGGTTACTTTTCATTTGGCTATAATACTTCCAGCAATAGAATGTAAACCGTGAGCAAGGCAAGTGAAGTGAATTAATTTGGGATAAAGAACTTTTAAACCAGTCTCTGCATTAACCATACATGAAGCACCATCACTAAGAAATAAAAGCACATTACCATACTAGATTTAATCTGACAATAAGAGTCTTCTTCTTCTTCTTCTTTACCCTATCCCTAGTATACCACCTATCGTGGTGTTAGGTGATTCTTGTTCTTCTATCCCTTAAGGTCGGCTCCGAGGAACCGAAGCTTTGGATCTGATAGAGAACCAAGGTGGGTGATGAGCCCAATGCCTGGTGTGAGGGTGAGAGAAGTGGATGATAGTATGAGGGCAATGTGAATGATAGGAAAGGTGATGAATGAACAATTGGTGGAATGATGGCAGGGGGAACTGGAGATCTTGGAGGAAACGTGCCCCAGCGCCGTGTTGTCCACCACAAATCTCACTTTACGCTCACCTGGGATCGAACCCAGACTGCCTTGGTGAGAGCCGAGCAGACTAACCACTTGACCATGGCATGGCCCACTAACTAGTCATTGAAAAATTTTGCAACTGTGCTGTGATTATCCAGTCAAGTACTTGAGTTTTCAAGAAGAATGGTTTGCCTGCCCCTATACTGTAGGGTGGTATGTCTACCTCACATTCAAGAGTTTCCAAGTTTATATCTCAGTCAGGGTAAGTTACTTGGATAAGATTTTTTCTAGGATATCCCCTAATCCTGAAACATGAATGTTGGGTAACTCTAAGCTCTAAGGACCCAGGGCTTCTTAACCGCTTCAGCGATGGCCGTTTAACCCCTTCATGAGCTGGAAATGGATACCCAATAATCAGCGCAAGACATTTAAATTGTTGAATGCTGTAAAAATGCTTCCTAAATACACATTCATATCTTCCATATTTATTTAGCTATTTAAACGAAACAAAATCTGGTTTAAAACCTATTAAATGTAGTATCCATCTACAGTATCAATAAAGTAGAGGCTATATTACTAAATCGTTGAAATTTCACTATTTTGTTTCACTGTAGCAAAAGCCATTCTTTGCGTGGAATGCATCTAATATTTGAGTCATTGTGTTTTGTGTGCATACGAAAATGAATGTGTTTATGTACAGCTGCATAAGAGACTTCTCTGGTTAAAGGTTTTAGTTTATCCTGCCAAGCGATGATCATTGTACTGATTCCCAGGACAAGAAGGCAAGCTACAGGAATGTGCAACGTAATCACTTTTGATGTTTCCTCGTGGTGTGTCGTCGCCTTCCGACTATGACAAAGATGGAAAGGCCAGAATTATTGTATGACATGCAGAGGATTTCATGATAGTGAAAATGCGTACATGCGTCTAATGTTCAAAATTTGATTATAACATGCTTCTTGTTCTGGCCTTCCAGTATTTTCAGACTAAATCTTCTTGATTTTTGAGAATTTCACGTAAAGTTAGGTGATCAATGTTCCTTTAGTCATCTGTATCGAATAAAAAGCACCATGGGGAAGTCATTAATCCAATCTTCAACAAAGGTCCACTCAGTCATGGCCCGTCATTAATCTGAACATTGCAACAAATGATCATCTAGATCTTGTTTTTAGTTTATTTTGAGATCTTGCCAATTAAGCTTTTCAGAGGAAGATTTGTCATTTTGCATAAGTTTCTGTCACATTATGTATTTTTATTGAAATAATTGCTCTTTGTTTTTGCTAATATTTTAAAATTATTATTCCGTTCATCTGTTAATTTTTTATATGTTGTTTTACATGAAAGTAAATGCAAACATTTGCTGTACATGGATGCTGTTATAATTTGTAAATTACTGTAGTGTGAAAATCAGTGACAGGCTTTAAATTAATGGTAAACGGGTATACATAAGGAATTACATTATATAATCGCAAGCAACAGCCTTTCCTATTTTCCCACTTGATTGGAAATAAATAAAATCATTGTCCATTTCAGACACTTAAAAATAATAATCTCTGTAGGTATTCTAAAATAAGATAAACTGAAAGGAGTGGACGTGATAACATCACCTGTGTATTTAATGCCTTCTCTCCAGTTTGAAAAGATCATTAAAAGTACTGGTAGTGTTATTTAAACCTTACACTGCTTTGGTTTCTTTCCATGCTTCATAAAAGTGTGGTGTAGGGTAGGCAATAACAGGTCATGTGGCAGGTGTGATCAGTTGTTACTACAGTTAGCTGCGTTACCGACTGATGTTGTAGATCCATTAAATACCAAAAGTTATTCAAAACTTGTAAATAATTGGTGTCTGTCAACAAAACTGGTGTCATGTGGGTAGTCTTTTTGTAATAGCTTTTGTATTCTGAGAACGTTTTCCAAATTGTGATGGATAAATATATTTTTCGTGGGCTAACATCTTTTTTAATTACGTCTCCAATTTGATATCATATCAGATGATGAATGAAACGGTGAAATGATGCTCAAATGACCCCAGGGTCCATAGAGCTTAGAGTTACCTGACATTCAACTTTCAGAATAAGGGAAAAACCTGGAAACAAACGTTATCAGATAATTCACCCTGAATAAGATTCAAACTTTGGACCTCTTGAGCATGAGGCAGACAGGCTACCACCATCGCTACAGAGCCCAGCGCAAACTGGTTAGAGTTAATGTGGTCGATTTATCCTGAAGATTATAGTAGAAGGACAAACATCTATCCATAAGCACTCTTTATTTCTAGGTGATGTGGAAAAATTGTCCCAGACTAATTTTGATGATCTGAGAAAACTTCATTATTATGTCTTGTTTGTTAACAAAAACATATGATGGTTTTACAGCTTGTTTTCCTTACTGTTGCCAAAATAAATTATGTATATATCTATTTGGGTGCACTCACATGTCTCTCTTTACTATTATACAAACTGTTTTTTACAATGCTTAGTTCTTTCTCTGTTATCGAGTTGGGAATAAGTATTGAAGGGAATTCTGGGGTGCATGGAAGAACATTTGCTCTCTTTAATTGTCATCCTGATCAGGGCAGGTATTCGAGTTCCGGGTTGCCTAGAGAATGTGTTAGTCTGCTGGGGGAGTTAGGTGTAAGGGGTTGAAGGGGGCCAGTTGTATGAATTGCCACTAGGGAGTTTAATTGGAAATTGTTAGGGATTCTACTCTCTGCATTCATCTCTCCTACTTCCAGCCATCCTGTATCTTCTCTCTCCTCATAAATCTAGACTCAAAAGACTCTCTGTAGATAGAGCTACTATTTCTGCCATCTGAAATGTTTATAAGTCATTGTCTGCAAGTTGAAATGCATATCAATATCATTTCTGTCCTATTAAACTGTTAGACACTTGAGTAGTATGTGCACGTGCACGCGCGCACACACACATACACACACACACACACACAAGGACATATGTCCTCAATGTGTTTTCTAAAATTTATTCTTTAATCAGTAAATCTCGAAACAAGTATTTGTAGTGATATTTCTATATTGAATTTTTAGGCAGAATCTAATAGCTAATTGTTTGAGAAAGTAAACATTTAAGTGATCAAATTGTTGTCAAGAACCTCAGCCACTTCTAAGGACGTGCATGCATTAAAGAGGTGTTTCAGATGGCATAATTCCTCCTTGCTGTGAAAGGTGTCTAATCTCGCAAATTCATGACGGTGGTAAAGTATGAATTTAACTACATTCAAAACTTATAGAATCTCTTGATGACATGAAGTGCAATGAGAGAGCTGCCACCAGCAGTTGTTGTGTTTCTAGAGCACACAAATGTGGAGATTCTTCTTCTCTATCTTTCATCAACTTACTCCTAACTTAGCAACTTTGACTGAGGTAGACAATTCCTGAAAAAATTAAGGCAAAGTTGTCCAGTTACCTCACAGGAACGATTGGTGACATTGCCCTTAGGATGCTCCTCCCATAGTCCAGAGACAGGTTCCAAATTATACTCTGAATCAAATTGCTGTATTTAAAAAAATATTTATGCTTTTTTTTCATTTGGTTTACTCCAACAGGTTTCATCCACCATGGATATTCTTGAATATCTGCGAATTTGTAGTACTCCAAGAAGAGCCACTTACGAGCAACCAACTCAGTGGAAGCATGGTTGCTAGACTTGTTGGCAATGTTTCATAACACAAAAAGAAGAAAGCAGCAAGAGGTGCTAGACGTGATATTGAAGTCGCCTTTAGCAGAACTCCCTGCTTCCTCTACGACTCTACAAGTCTGGACAGTTACTAGTTTCATCAGGAGTGCGCATTGAAGAGATTACAAATGACTCAAAATAGGGGGAGGCTCTGCATGGACAAGATACCATCATTGTATTACATGGTAAGGAAGTGTCTGTTAGGCTTGTAGGGGCATCTAAAAGTTTTGAACTTCTTTATATATTTTACTTGAATAATAAAGCTATTGTATATGTTAGGAAGTATTCATTACATACACATAATAGCATTCACAGCAACTTGTTGGGTGATTTGAATAAAAATCTGAATTAACTCCAGAGTCCAGCATGCAAGTTAATGGAGTGCAATTACACCAACTATAATCTATTCGCTGTTAGAATAAAGTAAAGTATTACTTTGCTCTATGCAATGAGCTCTGCCCCTAGTACATCATCGGTTAACATAACATCTGCACATGCGCTCATAAACAGCAATGCGATCATGGAGTTTAACTGCCATCTTTGTTGTTACATCAACCAGTGTGTTTTTTAACTTTGAGAGTCTTTGTTCTTACTGTAATCACTTTATAATGTAATTTCATATTATAACAACAACTTGAATGGTTTATTGAAAACAGGTAAAGCAAGGAGCTTAATAAACCACGGAACTATATTGTTGAAGAATACGGGAGTTTTAAAACCCACCAGCTAATGCGGTTAATTTCTAGCACGTGCTTCTTTGACTTTTACTTTATTCTTACAGCGAACAGATTATAACACTTACTGTGGATAAAACTCGCCAAATTGTATGCTACAACTTTGTCAGCTCGGATGCAAGGAATGCCTTATAACTTGACCCACACAACTAAATAATCAGTTTAATAGTAATATTGATTTAAAATGATAGGTCGTAGTCTATATTTAGTAGTTCTTGTCGAAGTTGTTTCACTTCTACACATTAAACACTGCAGAAATGGTCTCCTCTGAAAATCTTGATTTCGTTCAAAATTTGTGTAATAAAGAAGCATCCTATAATATAATTTAAGGCACAATTCCTGGAAGTTACAAAAAAAAAAAAAAAAAAATAAAGCTGCCAAGCCTTAACTGAATTTAAGTGTGGAATTGCAGCAAAATTTAACCCAACAATCAATGAGTAGATTATCAGAGAAAGTACAAAATATTAAAATAAGGCTTAATATAATTTTGAGTCAAACTAGTACTCAGTGCTCCATTTATTGCTATGGTTTGCCTAGCTACAAAATGTCCAAATGACTAAACAAAAAATTAAAGGAGCTACCAAAATTTGAAAGCTTCAGTATTAAAAATTCATGGAATTAATTAACAAACCTAAGACCTAGAATGTTGTCCCACCAACCGAATGTATCCTTCAATGTAATCCCTTTGTTCCCAAGTTTGCCAAGAGACAAACTCATGGAGTGCATTCAAATATAGCTTCAGGCCCTACAGTTAGACCAGAATATGATAGAGGAATACCTTCACTTAACAAACATCTGCATTGAACCGTCCTTTTTTACATTCAATGAACAATTTTTCAAACAAAACTCAGAACTATCTAATGGGTCAACCCATTGTCCCCATTTCTGGCAGACCTCTTCATGAGCTTTTTGGATGTGTTCGATGTTTAGCACAGCTGCCTTCTCTAGTAGACAAGTAGTTTTCTTTAGTGTTTGCAGGTGATACGTTGTGTTAATCATTCATTACTAAGAGTATTATTAATTTTCTTTAAATGAGGTGGAAAACTTCTGTTGTGAATTCTTATGAAAGTATTGCGTTCTTGTATATTTGTTCCCATGATTGCTCTGAAGGCTAGTCATCATTAAAGCTGGTTGATTCTTCTACTTCGTAAGAGGAGAACGTTTAAGGTTCAAAATAGGTTTATTTCAGTTGAAATCCCAACAACAGCAACACATTTTGTGATGTAGATCTTAGCCAGATAATGCTAACAGCATTCTCAAACATAGCAGTTGTATTGTTTTACTGAAAGTGACATATTTAGTTTGGCAAAAAGGAAAAGTATTTTTAATTGTTAACCTTTTGAATGCCCCTTTAACTTAATCAAATTGAGGAATTTGCCTTAAGAAACAACTGATTGAATAGTTGTAAATAAAAGCGTTGTTAACAGTGAAGCTAATTTCATTTATAAAGACTAAAATTGAGTCATACGTGCATGTGAAAAGCACCATAACTCTTCTTCACAAAATTCCTCTTCTCTTACAGCCTTTTTACCATCATCAAATAACATTTTGCTGATTAGACAAATTGTTTTGTAACCAAGATTTTTGTAATGCCAAATTAAGCTTATTGGATGCAATTTTAGCAACATTGTTAGTTTGTGAATAATCTGTCAGTCAGAGAAAGTGAAATGTCCAAAGAATTATTTCAAGCCTCCAGTTGTGTTATAATGTCAGGTAATTTGGAGAAGAGTCTATGAATATACTAAATATTTTCTTCAATGTCATTGTTAGAGAAACATTTCTGAGCTATCACTCTGCTAGCTGCATTCTTTTAAATTTAATAGTGTTATTTTCTTGGATTCAAATACTTTATACTTTTAAATATTTATTTATAGTTTTCACATTTCTGAGATTGATGAAGCCAGTATCTTGCGTAAGTTTAAAATAGTAGATAAAGAGAGTGAATAAAATATAAGTAGTCTGTCACAGTATATGTGTTTGGAGGAATTTAGTAACAGTGACGTCAAACTATATAGGTCAAACTGAAAGAAATCTAAAAACCAGAGTCAAAGAGCACTTTAGAAACATCAGATTGAAACAAGAAGATAAGTCAGCAGTAGCATTTCACTTTTGGAATGAAAACCATGACATTGATCTAAATCCAAAATTATTAAAAGGAGTGATAAACCAAAATAAATTGACAACATGGGAGAACATATTCGTATGGAAAAATAAGGATCGCGTAATGAACTTTGAAATCCCACCAGTAGATAATTTGACTAAGAAGTTCATAGTTCCACCACCAGAGAGAGAGAGAGAGAGAGAGAGAGAGAGAGAGAGAGAGAGAGAGAGAGAGAGAGAGAGAGAGAGAGAGAGAGAGAGAGAGAGCAGACAACAACAGATGCCAGTTGGAAAGAGATTGAAAATGGAGGCGAATGTCTTTGAAACTAGTCTCTCATAAATATAAACAAGTAAGTGACGAGTATTAATAAACCAACTACAAATAGTTTCTGAGTCTATCACAGCTTTCACTTCACAGCAGAGTGTAACACAGCCTGTAACCATGTTCCCTAGGTGAGTTACAACTGGCTGAGGGACTAAAGGTAAAGTTGGAAATTTTTGGAGTTTAGTCATGCTTTCACAAACTTTTTTTTAACACTGGCCAGGAGTAAGTCCGCTTTTTATTTGACTGTAATACTTCCAGCAATACAATGTAAACAGTGAGCAAGACAAGTGAGTTGAATTAATGTGGGATAAAGAACTTTTAAACCAGCCCCTGCATTAACCATATATGGAGCACCATCACTAAGAAAGAAAAGTCATTATCATACTGGATTTGATCTGGCCATTAGAGGACTAACTAGTCTTCTTCTCTACCTTATCCCTTGGAATACCACTTACCGTGGTGTTAGGGGATTCTTGTTCCCCTATCCCTTAAGGTTGGGTCTGGGTAACCGAAGCTTAGGATCTGATAGAGAACCAGGATGGGTGATCAGCCTGATGTCTGGTGTAAGGGTGAGAGAAGTGGATGATAGTACGAGGACAAGGTGATGATGGAGCAATTGGTGAAATGATGGCGGGGGAAATTGGAGATCTTGGAGAAAACCTGCCCCAGCGCCGTGTTACCCACCACAAATCTCACTTTCCACTCTCCTGGGATCGAACCTGGGCTGCCTTGGTGAGAGACAAGAAACTGACCACTTGACCACGATGTGGCCCATAAACTAGTCATTGCAAATTTTTGCAACTGTGCCATGATTATCCAGTCAAGTACTTGAGTTTTCAAGAAGATGGTTTGCCTGCCTGTATAGTGTAGGGTGACATGTCTGCCTCACATTCAAGAGGTTCCAAGTTTGTATCCCAGTCAGGGTAAGTTATTTGGATAAGATTTTTCTAGGGTATCCTGTTACCCTGAAAGATGAATGTTGGGTAACTCTAAGCTCTAAGAACCCTGGGCTGCTTAAACATCAGTTCAATTACTTGTTTCATTGTCCAATATGACTTATGTTAGAGGAACTTAGAAATGGTTTGCTACCCACTTTCATTGTACCAACTGTCGCACTTGCAACACACTCCTCTGCAATATTGAAATCCAGATATTTTTTGTGTATCAATGTATCCTGTATTTCAGAAGCTATATCCTGAAAACACTGTGATACATAGTTTTTGCACAATGTAGACTGATCCAAGACCTATTTGTTTATGAATTTTCCTAAGAAACTTCAAAGTTGCACATTATTCAGTTTCCACAATGGAATGTTGTCACACTATAAACTTTTTAACAAGTCTTCAGAATAATTGTCCTCAAACTTAATTGTTCACCTTCTTTGATTGTCATAAATTGCTAATTTAAAGTAGACTTCTTTATAACCTGGTCCTTATGTTGTACTTTGTTTATATTTATGAGCTGCATAAGTTATATTTTTTATTTATAGAAAATCTGTTTTCACACACTAAGCAAAAAAAAAAAAAAAAAAAATCTTACGGTCGTGAACGAAAAATATTACTTTCAACTTATTTACATATTTTCATAACATAGCATATTAATATGCTTTTGTGTACAGTGTTTCTGAAACCAAATCACTATTTAAACAAGTTGTCAAATATAAACATGTAAATGAGCTCTTGCAGAATATTGGCCGAGAACATCATATAAGTAATGCAAAATGGCAAACCACCCAACTGGGTGATTACATGCCTGATACTAATTGGATTACCTTTGACTTTATGGTTGCTCATGGAAATTATCTAGTTTCGTTTCCTATTTTAATTGTGCAAAATAATTTCACAAAGCACCTAGGTATATCCCTTTTACACAGATGTAAATAAATGCATTTGGTTTAATATTCAATTAGCTGGTTTGCCCAGCATTTATTGTAGGCCATATAATCATATGTTTACATACTTTGGATTGATCTAGGGGTTTCAGAGTACACACTTAAATGTACTTGTTCTACCCAATAATTTATAAATAAATGCAAATAAAAAAAGTATAAAGCTTGGTTGTAGAGACTTGTACCAATAATTATTATTAACTGTGTAAAGTGGAAAATATAATTTAATACCATATTTAAGTGTAAAACATGCATTTTGTAATTTAAATTTAAAATATGCATTTGTATGCATTAACAAATACTGGTCAAATTTGTCTGTAAAAGTGTGGCTAATACTATATTTCATTCAGCAAAATGTGACTTCGTGGGTTGGTAGAATTAAAAATCTTATTTGTAGAAATTTAAAATGCTCTTTATTGCAGTAAAAACACACTTTGTACTACCCTGGCAGCAGCAAAATGACGTAACATACACAAATGCAATCTTCAAGGTTGTCTCGTTAACAAACGAAAGAATTTGCTGTGGTACAGTTCAAACGCACAACAACACAGCTGCACACACAATTAATAACTCTCTAGCAACTGACTGTCTCTAACACATTGCAGGGTTTTTATACCTGCAGTCATTATTCTAGAATGCAGTCAATCATTCGATAACAATCGCGATGCAGTGAGAGAATGTATCATCCTTAATGGCAACAGTTAGGGCCTTATGCTCCTTTTGCCCTCCTCTTCTTGCCTTGCCAACTTTCCTCCTTCATGAAACCTACGTGCTAGATAGAATAACCTGTGCTTTGACATGCGAGAAATTTCCTGAAAAGTGACAGCATAAACAGGCACTATTTCACCATTCCTTTTTTCAATGTTATACTTCATTGTCACTGTTTTCTTCCGTTTTGCATTCTTGGTGTTCACTAGTCTGCGCTGAGGTGAAGAAATATTCAAACAGTTTTAACAGAAACGTATCCTGGTCTATTTTATTTAATGATATCAATGACATTAGAATTGGGTAATATCACCATAGCAGAGTTCAGCATTTTCGAATTGCTTCTTTACTTTAGCTTTTGAAGGCGAAACTTCAAGTCCGTGAGTGCATTTATTAACAGGTTCCATTTTACACCTTTTAATTTGAGGTTGACATAATATCTTATTGAATCACGGTTTTCTGCCTCCAGAACATTTGCTGTTGTATGCTGTTGCCAGAATCACAAGAATTATCATTTATTTTTATTTAGCTTGCAGTGCTTCTATGCACACTAACAGAACAGTATTGCGTGAATACTTGACTGAAAGTAAGCTTAGCCGCTATGACTACAACAAAGTCTGTTTGCATCACTGTTTCCTGCTGGTAAATATTGTTACAATAATGAGTAACAACATGATACACAGCAATCTGATGTACCAATCTAGTCCATTATTACCAACTGCATGCTAGGGAAAGAGTTATGACACTTGTGAGTAATTTTATTACATTTGTCAACTTTTGCTTTAACACTTAGATTGCATATATTGAGTTTTGCTGAAACCTAGTGATTTTGAGTGCTTATATAAGTGGCATTATTCGACTTTTGCTAAAACTTGGTTTAATGTTCGATAAGCCCAACATTATGCCATTTCTATGCTTAACTCAATTTTGAAAATTTGTTGTTTATGGAGTTTTAAAAAAAATGCTCCTCAATTCTTCCCCTACTTATTATGTGTGGCACAGAAATTAGCCCAGGTAAGAGCAATAAGTAATCACAAGTTAATTGCCAAGAAATGTGTGACTTGTATAATGTACAAGTGGTATGTAATTAGAAGTATATCAGAATTTGTTAAATATGCAACAAGTGGTTATACTGAAAGGCATTTTGATTTAATTTTTGTCACTTAAGTTAATGTATTTTTATTGAAATAACTGTTTTTTTTATAACATTTTAAAATGATTTTCCAAATCTTCTTGGTGTTTTACATGAAAGTAAATGCTGACATTCTCTATACATGGCAGGAAATCACTTCGTTATAATTTGTATATTACTGTAGTGTGCATATCAGTGACAACAACCTTTAATTTAATTAATGGGAAACTGGTGTACATAAAGAATTACATTACATAATAAAAAATCACAGGCCTTTCTGGTTTCCCACCTTATACGAAATAAATAAAATCATTGTCAATTTAAGACAAGTGCACAAGTCAAGTGGCAAGCACGATCGGTTGATAGTACAGGTAACTGCATAACCAGCTGACATTGTAGTTCCATTGATTACCACCAGTTACTCAAAACTTGTGAATATAACAATTGGTGTCTGTCAAAAAAATTGTTGCCAGGTGGTAGTTTTTTCTTTTTTCTTTTCTGAATGCTTCAACTTTATTATTCTACAAATATTTTTTTTGAAAATTCTTTTCGGGTAACTATATTTTTTCATATGCAAACAGCTTAGAATGAATGTGATCAATGTATTGTGCAAAATATAATAGAAGGACAAACATATCCATAATCATCTTTATTTATAGGTGATGCACCAAAAGAAGTCGCAAACTCGTTTTGTTGAACTGACAAAACATCATTGATATGTATAGGTTGTTTTCCTTAATGCTGGCAAATAAATAAATTATTTGCATATATTTACATATATGTATATATGAATGTATATAGAAATATGTATATTCCTGGTGCACTCACATGTCATCTATCTTACACAATTTTTTTTTTTTTTTTTTTTTTTTTTTTTTACAATTCTTAATCCTCTATCTGTTATCGACTGGCACTATAAAGGCTGTGGTGGTGTGGCCCGCAGTCGGGGTGTCACTGGTTCGGTTCTCGTGGCTGACATTTTTTACCCTCAGGTTTTTTGAAGCTTGAAAGGCAAATGTTACAAAGGATAACTACATCCCCCGACTTTGATGTCCCTCCATTTCAGGATTTTAAGTGTTGGAAAGAATTCTGGGGTGCATGGCAAAAAATTTGCTCTCTGTAAACCTCATCATCCTGATGGCGGAAGGTGTGTTAGTTCTGGGCATCCTAGAGTGGTGAGGGAACTGATGAGTTGCTACATTCAAGTTTAATTCTAAACTATTAAGGATCTCGAGATTCAACTGTATTGGAACACCACAGTGAAGCGAAAAATTATTAAATTTTAGATGAGTCGCAATTTTTACACATCTGCTTCACTTTCGTACCTATTTTGAGGACATGTTTCGCAAATCTTCGTTTGCATCTACGGCTCTTGTGCGACTGACGCTAGATCCAGCGGTGTGGGTAATTCTGGGGTTGTTGCTGCCATCTGTTGATTTAGTGATGAACTGAAATGTGGGATTCATTTCTGGTCTGAAAATCATGAAATTGAAGATAGCACAGAATTACTAAAATACGTACAAAAACATAGTGAACTCGTCATATGGGAGAGGATATACATAGAAAAACATAAAAACCAACTAATGAACTTTGAAATCCCGCTAGAAGAGAATCCCACATTTCAGTTCATCACTAAATCAACAGATGGCAGCAACAACCCCAGAATTACCCACACCGCTGGATCTAGCGTCAGTCGCACAAGAGCCGTAGATGCAAACGAAGATTTGCGAAACATGTCCTCAAAATAGGTACGAAAGTGAAGCAGATGTGTAAAAATTGCGACTCATCTAAAATTTAATAATATTAAGGATCTGCTTTTGAATTTCATGTCTCCTGGTATCGGCTATCCTCCATCTCTTACCCCACCCCCTCCCAGAGGAAGCATAGACACAAAAGAACCTTAAGTTCCTAACAAGTGCTGAGATTTCTTTATCCCTGCACCAGGAGCTGCTACGCAGCCACCAATACTCCCAGGGCAGTGTTGAATGATGCTAAGGAAATGAGGCAAAGGAAATTGTGGCATGAAAGCAGGCACCCCAGCATTTTCTAAAATGAAAAGGGGAAAGCACAAACAAACCCAAGTCATCATGAGTTGATGGGGTTTGAACTTGTGACCTCCCAAGTACAAGTCACATGGTTATTTCAGAGCTACCTTGCTCTCTGTGTCTCCACTAAGTTCTGACCTACTGCAATATCTCCTTATTAGTAAATGTGTGCGACTTGTCGAGAAACCAAAAATGGAAATCAACCCGTTTTTATGCATTAAGAGTGCTGCAGTGAAATTCTTCTGATAGGGTCAGCTCATTTTCTGATGACTGGACATAGTCAAAGAGCTATCAAGTGCACTTTATGTTTGTCTTATACTTAATACAGTCAGCTAAATCAGCAGCTTCTTTCTCTATTCTTCAGAGCTGTACCCCTTGGACACTGATATGGCCCTTGCAGTTGCTTCGGAGTCTGTTTATTATGTAGGCTATTTATTACTTTTCATTACAACATAAACAGTACAGATATAAGCCACTAACAAATTATATCCTGCTTGTAGCTGCAAGTGTTGCCAACCATAGCAGAATTGTGCTAAGCATAGTGAAAAATCAGGCTTATGGGGAAATTGTGACAAAAAATGAAAATGAAAGTAAATGTATTGATTTTTGGCAATTTTAACTATATTGAAATAGTTTATAATTATTATTAAAATAAACTTAAAACATTCTCAATACTCTGTAAAATTATTTCAATCATTTTATGTTTTGAAGGGGAAGTATATCTTCTCACATATTTTAATATTGTCAACTATTCTGTTGATAATGGAAATGCTGCTGTGGAAAGAATTTTTTCCATAATGACTGACATAAAGGCCCCCCCTCCCAAAAAAAAAAAAAAGGGAACAAACTGAAATCTTAAAGCATGTGCTTAGGCTTTAAAGGCCTGTGTCCATTTGAAGTAAAGTTTCTTCCTGGCTTGAGAATGCTCAAGACTGTGCTGAGCATCCTTTGAGGACCCATCGATCAGTCTTGAGTGAAATGTCAGGAGAAATTCCTAATTTTCGACCACGCCCTACAAGCCCGGAAGAAACTTTACTTCAAATGAAACCTCAAACCCTTGAGTAATCCATTATGAGCAGAAAATGTTGTATAACAAAGAAGTTTAATCACGTGCTGCTGCCTAAAATTCTCCCACCTTGCTCATTTTGGGACCTATAGAAAATTAAATTTCATAAAATTATGTTTGTATTTCTGTTGCCTAATGTAGCAAATCTTTGGCCAAAAGTGAATCGAGAAGATATTGGCACACTGCTTCACTCATATTGTTTTTTTCACAGGACATGTTTCAAGAGCTTTTGTTCTTATCATCATTCTTTTGTTTAATGCTTCTCAGACTTGTAGGCCTAATCACTCAAAGTAGTTTGTTTGATGATAAGAGCAAAAGCTCTTAAAACATGTCCTGTGAAAAAACAATATGAGTGAAGCAGTGTGTCAATATCTTCTCGATTCACATTTTTGCTAAGTTGTGCTTCACTGTCTCCATGCTTCTTTCAGTTTTATACTTTAGCAAATCTTTGTTTGACCTTACTAAATTTCAATGTTTTATGTTTGGCAACACTGAGCTGTAATTTTTTTGGATTCATTGCTGATTACTGAGCCACTGAGAATCTGTGCTTGCATTGACACAAGCAAGCAATTATTAATGTGCTCCCTCCGTACCATGTACATTGGGTTTGATTATCAAGAACTATATAGTTCCCTCAACTCATAAACAGTATTGACCTCCTCCAGAAGAAATCTTTAAAGCTACTATGAAGCTAACCTATGCGTGTTTGGTTGTTATTAATGTTTCTCTTCTGCAGTAACTTCCCCTGTCATGTTCACATCAGCATTACCCTGTTTTCTCTAACGTTCAGTGAAAATATTTGTATGCTTTACTTTGGTCATGTTTATGTTGGCAATAGTGATTTATTTTCATTTGCCATGTCTGCATCACATGCTGTTCACATTTTAGAATCTCATATAGCCCATTTGACCTGTACAAATTGTTTACCTGTATGTGCAGAAATGTATTACTGAGGGTAGTAGCATTGAATTTACGTACTGCCAATGGAGGAACTACATGTGAGGTGCCTAATCAGTGTACAGATTCTGTAAGTAAACACGATAACAGGATGACCAAGTATATTGCTAAATGTCTGAGTGATAGAAGCAAGAGTGAATGCATTATGTGAATATAAACTATAAACACTGTAGTAAACAAAGTATTGACACCAAGAAGCTTATTTTTTAGATGTGTCAAACAGTAAAATTAAATACAGTGACAACTAATCATTACTGGTAATCTAAGTCTGAACAATTAACCATGAAAAATTACTTAATCATACAGTAAATATTAACATACTATGAGTATTAATTGTTGCCCAAAAATAACTCAGATCGCTTGTTGAAAATATTCTCTGCACATGTGCAGTATTAAAAAATGAATAATTTGATATATTGCAATAATTTTGCTATTTAACAAAGTTTCTTAAAATGGGTAGGTGGTTTAAAGCATCACATCATTTTAGAGCCATTATTATTGACATTTTCCATCTCTTAAGTGATTTTTTTAAACCAAATTAACCACAAGATAAGTATGGAAATATTACATTAATTTTACCCAAAAGAGATTGTAACCTGCATCATTTTATTTGTAGAATAGGATGCACTGGTAATATTTTAATATAAAAATTAGCTGTCAGTCCTTTTTTTTTGACAAAATACACATTTTATGCTTTTCATTAAACGAAATCAAACACAATCATCCTTCAGTATCAAATAGATTCTTGACTTTCTTTCAGGACCTTATTTCACTTGCATATGTTATGGAAAAGACTATATTTCCCATGAACAAAGAAGATCTGAATGTTGTTTACTAGCTGGTTACAGCATACTAGCTGTGGCTGTTTTCCAAAGAGAAGATGCCCAGATTTACGTGAGAATGCCAACATCTTTTGTACAGGTATCTATTGTTATATCTACTTCGTTTAAGGTTCCATATGCAGTGAAAATATGTGTTGTTTTATTTTCCTATTCAGTTAAAGGGAAATTAAACATCTTACAGGGCCAATGTTAAGTTTGCCTTATTAAAGACCAGATTAGAATTATCACAGGAACAACCAAGATATTTTTTAAATTTTTGCAAGATAAAGACACTAATGTTTAACTAAATTACTTACATTTATAAAGAAATGGACATCATAAAAAGTGTAAGGTTTTTCAAAATAAATTTGATATTTAAAATTATTTTATGCAAAATCCTTTTTGCGACCAAACTTATATACATATTTAAGGCTTGAAGCTTTCCTGGTGACGAATACGCTCACTTTCTTCTCGGGCAGCCAGCCAGGTGAAAAGTTGATTAGTTATCAACGTTTCAAGAGTGTGCATCTCTCCCATCATTAGGATATTTATAAAATGTTATAATCACAAATGAAATACTGGATATAACACAACTATAAACAAAGACTAAACGCTATCAAAATTCGCATTACTGAACAAAAGACTGTTATCAGTAAATTAAATGCCAGGTCAGGAGATGGCATGAGTATGGAAAATTGTGTGAAAGAAACGTAACTGCTTAACTAGATTATCAAGCTGTATTGATCTTTGCTTCTTAATTCCATGGATTTCCATTTTTAAGGCCAGTTTCCAAGAGGAGCTGAACTGAAATCCAGCATCACGATTAAGCGTGCTCCTTTCAGATGAAGTTGCCAAAGCCTCCTCTCCGCTCCCAGTAACTGTTGCATTTTGCCAAGATGGTGGTCTCCCGAATTGGCATCAATGAAATGATGCTCAAATTGGCCCAGGGTCCATAGAGCTTAGGTAATCCAACATTCATCTTTTATGGTAAGAGAAAACCTCAGAAAAATTCTTATCCAGACACTCACCCTGACGTAGATAATGAGATGTAGAGGAGCTGTGTGTAAAGCAGAAGTTCTGTGTTCAAATGCTGGCTATGATTCATGTCCCAGTGTTCAACTGTATTATCAATTTATCACTTACCACAATATTGCTATGTATTTTGTTCAGTGTTATCCCAATGTGTCCCAAACAAGAATGACAGTTCTAGAGCATGCTTCTTAATCTGTTACCTTGTAATAGTTGCTATAGCAGGTAAGATGTTAGAACAATTATAGGTAAATAACTACAAAACAAAGGCAGATGAAGATATAAATTGTTTCTTATATTGTTTCAGTACTCTATGTGGAATGTGACTGAGAAAACCAAGTAAGAAATTTGGCTTCACAGAATGCCAGAATTATGACAAAGAAGTTCATAGTTCCACCACCAGAGAGAGCAGACAACAGCAGATGCCAGTTGGAAAGAGATTGAAAATGGAGGCGAATGTCTTTGAAACTAGTCTCTCATAAATATAAATAAGTAAGTGACAAGTATTAATAAACCAACTATAAATAGTTTCTGAAATTCTTTATTGCTTGTATACCTGACATTACACGTTTTAAGCATTGTCACAATGATACAAATAATTTTACATTGTAAGTTTACATTTCAAAGTTCATTAAGTCTATGTAATGGTCTATTTAGAAGATATTTTTTTTAATTTTGTTTTAAATATACAACCTTTCGTGGATTTTAATTCTCTTGGGAGTTTATTATATAGGGTTGCTCCTATGTTTAAGGGATCTTTATCACTAAATTTCCTATTATGAGTACACTTATATATATTGTTTTGACTCCTTGTATTGTAGTCATGTACATCACATTGCCTAGCAAGAGCATTTGAACTTTTTAGCAACATTATTACTCTGAATACATAAAGCGATATAACAGTAAGTACATTATTTTTTCTAAATAGCTCTTTGCAAGGATGTTTACTGCTAACATTTGATATTATTCTTATACATTTCTTTTGCAAAATCAATAGCCTATTAATATGTGCATCAGCTGCAACTCCCCAGAGCTCAATGCCATATAACAAATGTGGATATATAACACCATAGCAGATTGTTTTTAATACATTCAAAGTTTTATATCTAGAGAAGTATCTCATTAGGTATATTCCCTTACTTACTTTACTACATACCCTATCAATGTGCGCATTCCAGGTCAAATGTTTGTCAAAAAGTATATCCAGAAACAGTGTTTGCTTACTTTCTTGAATAGATATATTACATATGTCTACAGCAGGTAGATTTTCGTTATATCTATGGGGCACATTAAAATTAACTATTTTTGTCTTGCCTATGTTGCATCCCAATTGATTTAGATTAAAGTAGTTTATTATTTGAGCTGAGACCGAATTAATTTGTTTAGCAAGTCCCTGTGTAGATGAGTCCCAACATAACAGTGCTTTATCATCAGCATAAGATAATATCTTCGAGTTTGGGCTATTTGGGGTGTCATTTGTGTATAGTATGAATAGCAGTGGTCCCAATACAGAGCCTTGTGGTACACCACATTGAACTATTCCTTCTTTTGATCTATGTGTAATTTTATGGCAAGCATTGTAGAATGGGATTTCTGTGGTGTTTTTTTTTTTTTTTTTTTTCTTCCAATTACTCAAATATGATGAGAGTAATTTTTCTGCCAGACCCCTTATCCCATAGCTATTTAGTTTCCTAAGTAATATTTGATGATCTACACAGTCAAATGCCTTTGTCAAATCCAGAAATACCCCAGCTATCTTATTCTCACTTTCAAGTTTGGGTATGCTCTCCTTAAGAAACTCTGTGGTGGCTGTTATGGCAAAATAGTTCTTGCGAAAGCCATGTTGTGTATTTCTAATTATGTTGTTTGCAGACAGAAATTTTTCCATCCTTACAAGTATAACCTTCTCTAGGAGTTTTACTAGTGTTGAAGTTAGTGTAATAGGTCGATAATTTGATATTACAGTTTTATCACCTTTTTTGAAGACTAGACGCACAACACTAATTTTTAAACATGTAGGAAATTCACCACCTACCAGAGTATAATTTATTAAATGAACAAGAGGCTTAATTAATTCATATTTACATTGTTTTAAACTTTTTGGTGTTATATCATCCCAGCCACTAGATTGTTTGTTGTGAAGGCTGTTAATTATGTTTAATAGTTCCCTTTCATCTGTAGGGGATATAAACATTGTATTGGTGGAGCGTATACTATCTTCAACTTGAATAGTTTGACTTATATTGCTATTTGTTATAGGCAGACTTAAGAAATATTCATTAAATATACTACATATGATGTCTGGGTTTGTTTCCACCTTATTGAGATTGTTAATAATGATATTTTCATTTTTCCTTGAGTGTTTCCTTGTCTCATTTATTATATTCCAAGCACACTTAGTTGCATTTCCACTATTCTCTAAATTTTCTTTATATTCAGTGCCCCTTATTTTTACCAAAGCATTTTGAATTTCTTTTTTTAAGTTTTTGAATTTCTTTTTGTAGTACTCCCAGCCTGTTGATTTGTAAAATTCATATGCATCCTTCATTCTGTTTTTGATATCCATTTCCTCAGTATTTAGCTTAATTTTATTTGACTTGTAGGTACTTATGTTTCTCGTAATATTTGGGCATGCATTAGTTTATTATATTTCACATTTCTGTCATCCCTGTTGATGTTTAAATCTCCAGTAATTATTATATTAGGATTTTGCCTACAAATTTCATGTAGATTTATTTCTAGCTGTTCGAGAAAATTATTTACAGATTCTGAGGGGGATCAATAAACAATAGATGAGTGGACGTATATGGCCACACCACCACCCTTTGATTTAGCTCTGCAGTAGTTACTTACCAAATTATAGTTGTTTAATTTATACAAAGGAATTTGGTCTGCTTTTGAACCATGCTCAGACACTACTACAACATCAGGATTTATACCATTCAAGAGTTCACTATAAGATTCTATTTTATTAGATAGTTATTGTATGTTTTGATGCAGGACAGTAATGTTTTTTGAATGTTTTTCTCCCAATTTCCCATTACTCCATATCACATTATTGGATTTGCCCATTACGTTAACCATATGCTGCTGTGATTTATTTGCACTTCTCCCTTCAGTTACATGTTTTTTGGCTTCAAATAATTAATAACCCGATTCAGTAACTTGCCGAACTTAACTGCACCTTTCCTGTTTAGGTGGAGACCATCTCTTCCTAAGTCAGAGTCATTTATCCATGCATTGCCGTCAGCAAAAACACAGTCAGTTTCTCTGCACACCCCTTGAAGTATGTCATTCGCTGCACTTATACGACCATACTTCATGTTTCTGCAACGCATAATGCCACTCACACAAATCCTGGCTCTTGGAAATGACTCCCTCACTATTTTTATCACATGAGACATTTCTTGCTTTGTATCTTCCAGGGCGTTTCCCGAGCGTAAGTCATTTGTACACGCATGAAGAATGATGGAGTCTGGGTCGTCTGTATTTGCTTCCAGTTTTTTCCCCAAATGTTGAATCCTGGCTCCTGGATAGCAGTAAACTAACACATCCGTGTCTACCTGCCGGCCAACATGACGTACCATTGAGTCTCCCATGATAATTGCAGACTTCTTCTCGTAGAGTTGCTTCCCCTTAATGTTTTCATCTTGCTCTTTCAGCACGGCCATTTTTTCGCCTGGATTCAATTCATCAGAGGTTATGTTCCCATGTTGCACTATATTTTCTAGCACTTGGAAGCTATTTCTAATAGGTATATCCCTTTAGTTGAGGTCGTCCTATTTCCTTGTTGATATTTATGCCACTGTTTGCATCTAACCGAAATCCACTGCAATTCCATATTTTTGTTTGAATGTTCATGTTGTATATCAGCCGCTTTTTTATATTTTTCATTGATTTGTCTCACTACATCCTGTTTTTCTTTATTCATTAGCTGATTCTTATCTCGTAGTTCTCTTATTTCACGGTTTGCTGCATCTAGGTCTCTTCTCAGTATCTCAATCATCGTTCTTAATGGTGCAACGCTTTCACATACACTATGCGATCGACTATCACAACAAAGTCTTTTACTTTTCTTACTACATCGCTGGAAATTTTCTCAGCCTTCACTTACACGATTGTAGCCACCTGTTTTACATCCGTTATTATTACTGATTCTGCATAGTTGTTATTAAATTCAGAATTATTACTAAAAGACTAACGAGTAACTGCCCGGCTATAATCACATGCCGCCATCTTACGCAATAAAGTGTTTAATAAAGACTCTTTTTAAGTAACATGTCAATTTCTTGTAAAGCACTACCAGATACTTTTTAGCACTAAACCCCATTAATTGTGAGGTTTGCCATGTAGTGCATGAAAACAGAATTGTTGAGATATCTGAACCACACTATCAGTAACTTCTGTCCCAAGGTCATGGGTTAGGAATCTAGTGTTGGAATATGAATTTTTTTGGTGACAGGACACCGGCATCCATAGTTGTCTCATTAAACAGTTAAAGCAATGCCTACTTAAAAATTGAATAGCAGATTCACTTTATTATATCTCTATTTTTTATAGGATCTAAGAAACAAGAAAACAAGACCAAGTTACAATATACACTTCCCCCATTGTAGCAGTAATGGTCTTTGCTAAACGTGTAGGAGAGTTAACCGTGCATCCTTAGCCGGTAAACATCTGTCCAGTTGCATCAGCATGATATTTGTGTTGAGTGTTAGTAACGATTGGGAGATCTTTGAATAGAAGGGCTGGTTTCAGGTGGTCTCTTAAGACATGCTTTATCAATCATCTGATATTTATGTCAGAGTACTTGTCAGTCTTTGTTTTTATTTGGTAGTAGCCATTGTACAAAGATTGGAGTGGTGATAATGGAGATCTGTGTTGTACAAAACTATGTAAGTTGTCAGTGAGATGTTTGTATACAAGAGAAGTTTTCTTGCGATGTGTCAATGTCTGTCTTGCTTTTAGTCCTCTTATTGTCTTCTGGAGGTGTCTGACAAAATTGACTGTGCTACAGTAAGTTGGTCAATAAATAGTTCCCCTGGTAGACAGAGTGGTGCACCATATAGCATTTTGGCAGCTGAGTGACCTAAATCTTCTTTAACCATAGATCTCATGCCTGGTCAAACTAGGGGTCCTGAGTCTACCACAACGAGAACTGTAGAAGATGACCTTTGAGTGCTGCTTTCATAGTGCATTGTTGGCAGTCAATGAATCCATTACTTTGGAAATGGTATGCTGTTGTCCTGATGTTTTAAAATCTTTGGTATTTGCTTTGAGATTTGAACAGTTGACTTTCGAACTGTCAGCATTGATCAGCAGTTATTCTTCCAGGAATACAAAATCCAGAAAAGCAACAGGTTATTAAAACCTGTATGATAGTGTCTGTTGTTTGATTTACTATTGTTATTGCTTCTATCCATCAAGAGTATCTGATTATAATTGTTAGGAGATCCCTGAATCATTGGCATATAGGTAGAGATCTCACAATGTCAACATTTATTTGTTTCATTTGGAACCAGGTTCTGTATGTTGATAGATTTTAGATCTTTGGCAGTCAGTATATGCCCATGTCCATTGTTGTTCTGTTATATTGGGCTAGATGAATCATTGAGTAACCATTTTGGTTGTTGCTCTCATCCCTGGGTGAGAGAGGTAATGAATGGATGAAAAGGCTGCTGGTCAAACGTTGTGTGGAAAGTGTATGTGTTTTGTTAATATGTCACACTTGAGACAGTCAGCTGGTCTCAACCCAGTCCGCCAAGTCACAGGACACGTTTTGAGGTCCTTCCTCAAAATGGCGGCTGCTGGCTTCTGCTTCTGCTGCTTTCTCCGATGCTACTTGATGAGTTTTTGTGACGATGTGTGCCTCGGCTGCATCAGGAACTTACGAATACACATGAGCAAGGGCTCATCTGTGCCGGATTGGCTACAGGGGTCGGAAGCTCAAAGTAGACGTCGGAGACACAGTTATAATTGCCTTTTATTGTTGCCACACGTACATGATCGCCAGATATTGTGGATATCTGCCGGCTAATGTCCTCGGCTTGCTGGATTTCGCAGGAACGAATAATACCTTTTTAGCCCTCGCGGTCGGATTTCACTTTCTCGTGTTTGTCATACGTGGAATCTACGGCCATTTTAAACGCGAGGATTTAAACTCGACTAGTGCAGATTTTGCCTGTTATGGTCAGTCGACAAGTGGGGGTTTCTGTACGTTTTCCGAAATATTTATACTGAACTAAGCCTCCCCGTGGCGTCATTTCATCTAAAACACCATTGGCCGAGTTTTCGCGCTACACATAGCATGGATGGTGTTTTGCCTTCTGATAGGCTGCCAAACATCGGCTGATGCCTATTTGTTTCCTGGTTTCTCACACTTTCTTCCAAAACAGACGTGGCTCTGGGTCCTTGAACCCTAGCATATACAAAAGATGCTCCCATTAGGGTCGGCTGACAATGGTTGCCAGTAAACAGAGTCATAAAACTCTCCCATTTACAGAACTTCAGCTGCCAACAAGCTGGTAACTTTTTACATGTGTACACATATCTGAAAAATGGTATATGTAAGTAAACCGTACATAAGACTTAATATATGTAAATAATGTACAGACTATATATATATATATATATATATGATTACGTAATAATTATTTCCAGGCTGGACGGAAGTTTCCGCCTCAAATGCCCCAATCAAGGAAGGTGAACAATAGTCACAAACGAGTTTGACTTCCTTGATTGATTCCTCCAAAGACATATTCGCTCTGGAAACTTCACGTATATATACAATGTTTCATAACAGAGTACATCAACTTGATACACAGACAAGTAAAATTACATTTCTCACTTTGCATAATCTAGCCAGATTAATGGGCAACCTATTCTAATTGTGAATTTATCTTCACTACAATTTCTTTTAACCAGGTCATGATTCCTTTCCTCCAAATTTTTATACTTATATATACTTTTTTTTTTTTTAAATCGTGTGCAAGCGTTAGTCTATCAGTTCTTGGAGGTATGACCTTTGTATAAACAACTACTGGTACATCGAGATTTAACTGTATTGGAACACCACAGTGAAGCGAAATAATTATTAATTTTTAGATGTGTAATAAATACGACTCATCTAAAAATTAATAACTACTGGTACGTTCTTACAATACCGCTCTAGTTGCCTTCGGAAAGCAAACCTCCGCAACTAGAAGGGTTAATGACCAGTATTGTAAACACACAGACGGTGTGTCCTCACACTGACCTACATCTGGTCATAGTCGGTTCCAGGTATACACATCACTTGCACTTTTTCAGGGTTCTCACTCGTGCACACGCTGTAGTTTTGCTAAGGCACTTTTCACCTATATACATAGACACAAAACTACATATATGTACAATGTTCAACAAAGTAAAAGAAAAACAAATCAAGTATACATAATCCAGGTGGTATAGACCAGTTTCGAGAACCAAACAGAGCTTTAGGTAACTCAACCTTACACACCTATACATACAGAATAGTATAAAAAAAATGTCTGTAACCCACAACAAACAGAAACAATTATTTTTTTTGGGGGGGGGGGGGGGGATAACCTTCCCATGCGTGCCTACTTAGCCGTTTCAGTTCCTGTTTTCACCTTATAGGGGCGTAACAACTGTTTGTGAAATCTGCCAATAACCTTATCGTTCTTGTCATCTATAAGCTCGTACTTATCTGTACTAAACCTTCCAGAGATGACGAAGGGTCCCCTGTATAAATTGTGCATGTGGAAATATTGCTTCTTGAGGGCGTTTGACTTCTGTTGGTCCTTTACGAGTACCCAGTCTCCAATACTAATATGCCATTTCTTTCAAGGCTTTCTCCTATGCGCGGCTTTCCTTTTTTCTGCTTTAACCTCCATCCATTGTTTTGTTTTACGGAAAATCTCCTCTGTCATGAGTTCCGGTATTTTTCTCCTTGATAACATTGGGAATGTTTGGGTTCTCGTAATCCATTAGTCGCCCTTCCATGAGTTCCATTGGCTTGAATCCGGTCGATGGGTTAATGGAATAATTTATTATATTTTCTATGGTCTGGACATACTCGACCCAACGGGCGTGATTTCTGTTGCATAAAATTCTGAAATAAATTGTAATATCTTGAAGTATGCGCTCGCAAGGGTTACTTCGCGGTCAGTATCGGGAACAATGGTATAACTTTATCCTGTAGTCCTCCAGTGTTTTTGTGAATTTCTTACTTGTGAAAATGGAGGCATTGTCACTCAGAATGGCATCCATCTTTCCCTGCTCAGGTATATATTTTGTGAGGATTCTTTTGAGGCAGGACGTGCTTGTAATTTTTCTCACGGGGTAAATCTTTATGAACTTAGTAAATACATCCAGCAACACAATTATATATCGTTATCCGAATTTTCCCGCAGGCATTTCGCCATGGCAGTCCATCATTATGAGAGTCCCGGGTTTATCTCTGATTATCGCGTCAGTCTCATATTCATATGCCATGTTTAACAGTTTCGCCCGCTGGCAAGTATCACACGTGGAAATAACCTGTCTGGCCTTTTGCTTTAACTTAGGAATATAAAAATTTTCTACTATCATAAGGGCAGTCTTATCTGCTCCGGAGTGCACTTAGGACATGTGATATGTTTCAATCACTTTCCTTTCCAGTGTTTTGGGTAAGAACATCTTCCAACTTGGCCTTTTTCGGCCAAATAACTTATACAACACGCCATTCATTGTGCCTAATGCTCCTTCCACTTCTGGCGATATTTTGGGAGCCTTCTCAATTAACTTCGACAACTTGGGATCCTGAGTTTGCTGTTCCTGGATATTCTTCAACTGTGATGCTAATTCCGTATCCATCTGAATGTTTATGTTCATGAGCGTAATTTCCCGCCTCGGCCACTCACTCCTCTCTGGTATTTGAGGTTCGTGATACAGCCGGGAGAGTAGATCGCTGAATACATTCTCTTTGCCGGGAATGTATTGAATTTCAACATATGAGAGAATTTCATGAATGTACCTGGAGATCTTCGAACTAGTGAGCTTGCATTTTTTTATGACCGACAAGCTCACGTGCTCCGTAAATATTGTGATTTCTTGTTGGTATACGTACTGTCTAAATTTCTGAAGCGCGTAGTAAACTGTGGCAATTTCAAGTTCTGTGACTGACACATTTCTTTCAGTGGGGCTTAGCCCTCTAGAAGCCATGCTGATCACGTGAAAATCCCCATTCTCTTCTTCCTGCCCCAGAATACATCCGTAGCCAAGACAAGAGGCGTCCACAAAGATTTTGTACGGTAGCCCGTCTCTTGGCCTATCTAACAGGATTGATTTTGCAAATAACCTTTTAATTTTTTCAAATGCTTCCTGGTGGGACTTTTCCCATCGCCATTTGGTTCCCTTCTTGAGCAATTCCCTTAAGGGAGCAATTTCAATGGCGTACCTCGGGATGAATTTGCTTTGAAAATTCAGTACGCCCAATAGCGATCAAACTTGCTTAACATTCCGGGGAGGTGGGATTTTGTTTATTGCCTCCACACGGTCAGGATTTGGTGTGATTCCCCTTTCGCTGACAAGGTATCCTAAGAACTCCACCTCCTTGACACAGAATTGAGACTTTTCCAGATTTACGGTCATGTTGGCCTGCACTAGCTTGGACAACACGTAATTTATGTGCATCAGGTTTTCCTCTGCATTTCCATCCACCAGTAAAAAATCATCTACATATTTAATTAAAAATTCGTCGGCCGTGTCTCCGAAAATGGCGTCAATGGCGCGCAAAAATCCTTGTCCTGATGTCATCATCCCAAATGGTGCGCGATTAAATTCCCATTGCTTTCCCTGGTATAAAAACGAAGTAAATTGTTTTACATTTTCCTCTAGTTCAATCTGCCAATAAGAGGAGACCAGGTCAATCTTTGTTAAAAATCTTCCCCTAATTATTTTAGATAGCAACACCTCTATACTTTCATTTCTAAATCGGTCAGGAGCTCTGTGTCTGTTTATTGTCCTTGCGTCAATTGTCATGCGTAACGAGTTGTCTCGTTTCTTTATCCAGCAGATAGGATTGATAAACTGTGACCTGGAGCCTCGGATAATGCCGTCTTTATGCATTTTTGCAATTACTTCATTCGCCTTTGGCCACAGTGCTATAGGCAACTTGCAATATTTATGCGTATAAGGCTTTAGATCATTTACTATGAAACTGTGTTTATATACACTGCACTTTCCGGGAACATTGGAGAAAACATTCTTGTTCTGGTGTAAAATCCTCGCTAATTGATCCTTTTGTGATTTTGACAGGTTGAATACAGTTGCTAGCTTGCTAACAATTTCTTTCTGGTTCTCATTAGTCGTTAAAAAGAACAGGTTTTTCCACCCGGCGGTCACGGGACGTAGGCTATCTCTCTTTAAGGGGGAATCTGCTATTTCTCTGGGCCTTTCAGTGGCTTCCAAATCATCTGTTTCCGGACTCTTGTCAAGCAGCTCATAAACGTAGGTACACATACCCACATCTACCATTTGAACAAAGAAAGATTCTTCTCCCATTTCAGCCTCGCCTTTCGTGCGCAGTATTTTTTTAACTTCTGTCCTTTCGATGAATGCTACCTGGAGTTTCTCATTTCCTTGGCAGTAATGTAGTGTCTTATCCACGAAATTTATGCTAGCCTGCAATTCATATATCACAATCAATCAGAAAGTCACAAATAAGGTTTCGCACTATCAGGAATATTCCTTCGAATTCCGCACTACCATTGTTGAAATTTAGCAGCACCTGCAGCTTTATACGTTGAATAGCCTTATTGACGGCGACTCTGCATACTATATTTTTAGTGAGTAAGGTCATTAATTTTAACCTCCGGTTCACTAAATGTCGGTAAACCTCACTGCAGACGCTAACACAAGCTCCTGAGTCGACGTAAGCCTCGTAGTTTTCTTCTGATATCACAATATTGATTTTGGGTGATTCTGTAATTTCATTCTCAGAACTGTGATGGAACGTAGCCAATAGTTCTCCATTTTCCAATACTGTGAAATTGGGTCCTTCGGGTAAATGTATTCGCGAATCAGAATGGCCAGTTGGGATCGAATCTGGACCCGTGCTTCGATCCAATCTTAGTTTTCCGTAGCCCTATGATTTTCTTCTTCAGGGTTTATAGGTCTCTCTTCTCCCAGACACTCGTAGTTACGTCTACTCATTTCTCAATGAACTCTGGGGGTGTGCCTCTGTGGAAAGCTGTGCACACCTGAGTTTCGGGTGCCGGGCTCGTCTTCCTGAGATCCAGCCTCCACATCACTGTAGTACTGGCCAGCCCGATTTCGCCTATAGTGCCAACGACTTTGGCGACATCTTCTGTTAAAACCATCGGTCCGCTGACCCTTGCGAGCTGCAAAAAGGTTTATATTGTGCTCACGTCCTGATCCTCTAGCTTGCCGGTTTTGGCCCTCAAACCTTGGCACCTCGGCTTCGTACCTCCCTCGCGGATCATGTTCTCTGTTTCTTCCCTGGAATGGGGCTCTCCTGGGTGAGTAGTTTTGATTTCCCTGGTAATTTCCGCGAGGGCTGATCATCTGCTCATGTCTATGATGTCCCGGTGCGCGCCTGTGCTCAAAAGCGGATATGAGTTCAGTTAGTTCTGGGATTGACTGTGGTTTTGCAATGTACAAATAATGCGTAATTTGCATTGGAAAATGCTGCACTATCAGGCTCAGAAAATCTTTCTCCTCTATCGGGGACTGCAGCAATCTACTATTTTGCGCCTGTTCTAGTAAGTAGTCCAGCATTGATTGAGACGAGTTTTCGTCATAACGACCATTACTTAAGGCGGACCTGACATAATTCTGCGTATTCACATTCCAAAACTTGTTTAAAAACATCTGTTTAAAGTAGGCGAAGCTGCTATTTTCGCCTAACGTTAAGCGTACCCACTGCTGAAGCTTTATAGGCAACCCTTTCTTCACTATCAGCATTTTCAAATGTTCGGGAACCTGTTTCAGGGCAAAATATTGTTCTAAGTCTGCAATAAATTGCCTGGGATGGTCACCCCCGTTCTCCTGAAATTTCTGAATGTCAATCTCGCCCAATAGGTAATTAAAATTTCCACACATTGGCATAGCAGGCTCAAAGTGTTGAAAATTGCTGCTGTTGGGTTGCGAAGAAGTGTCCGCGAGAGGCTGAGATGGCCCCGTCGCTTTGCTTCACCGGTCAAAACTACCTGATGCAGTGTCTTCACTGACATTAACATTTTCAGATACATTACTTTGCACATTTAATTCAGAACTTATGTGCTGGCTGTGACTTTGGCCTAGCTCTATGTTCTTAATGGCATTTCTAATCTCTTGTATTTGACTTTCTGCCATCAAGACCCGAGAATCAATTTCGCGACGCTGAGTTGAGAAATCTTTACCAATACTTTCTTTCAATTTTTCAAAATTACTAACCCTGGCAAGTTTTTCTCCCTCTATGGCGTCCTGTACACTCTTTAACTCTTTATGAACCACTGCTTCAAAATTAACTTGTTTCCTAATTAGAGCGTCACCTTTCTCTCTCAGCTCGCCAGGTAATTGTTTCTCAAGCCTTGCACTAACCATCTCACAATTATGTTTGGTGCCAGTCACCTCAGTACGAATTATAAATAGTTGGGATTCTACCTCTGCACCGATCTTATCTATTCTAGAATTTAAAGCTGCCTGGTTGGCATATATTTCCTCTATTTTATCCCCTTGTTTACCTAATATTTCATCAATTTTCTGCTCTAACTCTGTATGTTTAAAATCTAAATATTTTCTTAAATTTGTCTCACTTTCCTCTCTGACCAAGCCAATTTTTTCTTGCAAGTCCTGATTGCATTTGTTTATCTGCTCGGTCAGCTGTCTAAAAAGCAACAAAAGTTGTTCTCCTCCTACATTTAAGCTGTTGTGCCTGAACGTTGCGCGGAACGCAGGTAATCACCCTTCGATCCTCCTGAACGTCCGACGTTCCTAACATAGGCCTTTGTGAACATCTTTCAGCTTCCGTTACCTCAGGTGATAGTACGGTCGCACTTGCTGAAGGCTGGCCACTTTCATTTTCAGCTAGTCCTTGTCCATCTAAAGAATGAATTTCCCCCTCTATCACTTCTTCGTTAATGTTTACACTACTTTTACGTTCCATTTTTAATCTATAAACGACAATTTAACTTTCTACCACATCTTAGCTCATCAATCTATCTCGCACTGCTGTTTACATGCAAAATTTTACAGCTTTACACAATTTGCTATGTACAGTACCAAACAAAAACAAAAGAACATGCTTGTGTAGATCTTACTTTTTTTTTGACGAGGTTTGGTGCTTGTAGAGGCGTCGTTTCCCTGTCGGTGGAAGTTCTTGTAGATTTTGTGCCCCTTCCTCCGAGACACTGACGTTCCTGAGTTCGATCTGGCTGCCTACAGCGTTGGATGCTTCCTCCTTTGTTCGAGCCACACTTCTTGGGCGCCAAATTTGAGACAGTCAGCAGGTCTCAACTTAGTCCGCCAAGTCACAGGACACGTTTTGAGGTCCTCCCTCAAAATGGCGGCTGCTGGCTTCTGCTTCTGCTGCTTTCTCCGACGCTACTCGATGAGTTTTTGTGACGATGTGTGCCTCGGCTGTATCAGGAACTTACGAACATACATGAGCAAGGACTCATCTGTGCCGGATTGGCCACAGGAGTCAGAGATCCAGGGTCAAGTGGACAGGTCGGAAGCTCAAAGTAGACGTCAGAGACACAGTCATAATTGCCTTTTATTGTTGCCACATGTACATGATCGCCAGATACTGTGTATATCTGTCGGCTAATGTCCTCGGCTTGCTGGATTTCGCAGGAACAAATAATACCTTTTTAGCCCTCGTGGTCGGATTTCACTTTCTCGTGTTTCTCATACGTGGAATCTGCGGCCATTTTAAATGCGAGGATCTAAACTCAACTAGCGCAGATTTTGCCTGTTATGGTCAGTTGACAAGTGGGAGTTTCTGTACGTTTTCTGAAATATTTATACTGAACTAAGCCTCCCCGTGGCGTCAGCTCATCTAAAACACCATTGGTTGAGTTTTCGCGCTACACATAGCGTGGGCGGTGTTGTGCCTTCTGATAGGCTGCCAAACATCGGCTGATGCCTATTTGTTTCCTGGTTTCTCACACTTTCTTCCAAAACAGATGTGGCTCTGGGTCCTTGAACCCTAGCATATACAAAAGATGCTCCCGTTAGGGTCAGCTGACAATGGTTGCCAGTAAACAGTCATAAAACACTCCCATTTACAGAACTTCAGCTGCTAACAAGCCGAGAGCATTTTACATGTGTACACATATCTGAAAAATGGTATTTGTAATTAAACCATACATAAGACTTAATATACGTAAATAATATACAGACAATATATATATATATTACATAATAATTATTTCTGGGCTGGACGGAAGTTTCCGCCTCACACTATAATTGCTTTCTGCTATCTGGCAGATGAGTTTATTTTCACTCTCTGATTCTTTTGCAATAATCCTAGATCTTTGCCCGCCTTTGCATCTATTGATTGTAGATTACAGGTGACAGGGATTCAGTTGTGAATGAAAGTGGCAAGGCGTTAGCCACAATCGTTTCCTGACCAGCAACATATTTTATGGTGGTTATAAACACTGCAATGTATTGTAATTGATAATTCTGTCTGGAAGATGCCTTGTAAGTCTTGTTGAAAAAACATATGCCTATGGTTTATGATACTTGAAAATTTCAAAAGGTGGACCTACTAAGAGATACTTGAAATATTTGATTGCACTGTATATTGCTAATAGTTTGCAGTGATAAGCAGTCTGTTTGGACAATGCTTTAGTTACAGTTCGTGAGAAGAAACTGAGAGTTTGAAGTGTACATCCTTAACTTGTAGAAGTATTACTCCTGTTGGGACATCTGATGATCTGTGACCAATGAGAGTGAGCTCCAGGGTCATTGCATTGCAGAGAGCTTTCTTCATTATTGTAAAGGAGGTTTATGCGTCCTTATTCCAGTCCAATGGTTTTGTGCTATTCTTGTGCCCAGGGAGGGGTTGTGAGAGGTTGTAGTTTGACGCATTCTGGGATGAAGCTGTGGATATATGTCATCATTGTTGAATACATATGTTGGAGCTGTATTTTCTTATTTAGGGAAGCTACTAGAATATTGTCTAGGTAACAAAACAAAATCTAATTCTATGAGTGTCTTGAATGGTCTGTGCAGTATTTCTAAATCTGAAAGCCATGAATGGAAATTCAGTTAGGCCAAAGGGACTTGTGATTGCTGTCTTTGGTATGCCTGCTTCATGCACTATTATCTGTTGGTATGTATGTGCACTAGATTAATAGACAAAAAGATGTCAAGCTCCATGTGATATATGGTTGCAGTAAGTTAGAAAGTTATTAGATATCAGTTGGGTACTGTGATCTGATTGATCTATAATTGCCATAAGGCCTCCATCCACAAGATTTCTTCAAGTTAAATGTAGGAGATAGCCCAGAAACCTTTTTGAAGGTCTTTATAATCCTTGAAGCATGAGGTCTGTTTCCTTATGAGATGAGCTGCTATTAATTTTTCATCTGAGAGTTCTCTGGCTTTGGCAATATACTAGCAGTCCTTTCATTTCAATTATGGGAAGATTAAAATTCCATTTAGCTGAAACTGGACTGTCTAATAATGTAAAAATGATACACTGTATAATACATAGAGAAGCTTTGTGTGCAAAGAGTGCAACATTGGTTAATGTTATGTCAGTGGTAGTAAAAACTGTAAATTTGATTAAAGCTCACTCTCTATAGCACCGACAATTTCAATAATTCTTATCGGACAAGAGATCAGATTATTCAGATTTAATTTATTTTTGCCATGTTAGATGGTTAAGCAGAGGTGATATGTTTCACCGGTTTTTTAATATCCTCCCGGAAGTAGACGAGTTTTTAAGGAAGCAAGGTATTGCTATCCCGCAGTTGTCCAACAAAACATGGATCATGGATCTTGCTTTCCTAACAGATCTATTCAGTCATTTAAATCAGCTTAATATCATTTAACAAGGGAAAGATCTCAAAGTATAAATTTGGAAGAAGCGTAGGGACAGTGAAGCACAAATTAGTACAAAAGTGAATCGAGAAGATATTGACACATTGCTTCACTCACACTGTTTATTCACAGGACATGTTTCAAGAGCTCTTGCTCCTATCATCAGCTGATACTCGATTAGTGTAAGTTGTAGTGGTTTCCTCTTTCTCCGTATTGTCAATAGATGGCGTGATGTACTTGTCAAAGATATCCGGTGGTGGAGTTTCAAAATTCATGACTCTATGACAATTTTTGTTGATGAAGATTTTTTCCCATGCGGAAAGGTCTATGGGGTGATTAACATATTTTATTAGAGATGTTTCCAAGTTGATGTCATGTCTAGTATTCAAAAAATGAAAAGCCACTGCTGATTTTTCTGTTTCACCATTTTTAATTTTCTTAGATGTTCTTTAGTTCTGATGTTAATATTTCTTTTTGTTTTTCCTATGTAAATTTTAGGGCAAGTTTCACATTTGATCTCATAGATTCCTGGTTTTTCTTTGGTAGTGACTGAATTTTTGGGAGGGCCTTTTAACAAATTTCTGATATTAAACCTATTTTGAGGTGCAAGAGTTATGTTGTGTTTTGAGAAGATTTTTTGGAATTTGTTATAGGCTGATGGGTGGAAGGTGAATTTTTTAAAAAGTTTTTTCTCTTTTTCTCCTGTAGGTTCTAGGGTGGTGGTTTCTTTTATTTTCTTAGCTTTGTTGAGTCTGTTAACTGTTTTGTGTACTAAATTTGGGTTGAAACCGTTGGATATAGCTACTTTTTTTATGTGTAGGTATTCTTTTTGATAATCTTCTCTGTTTAGTGGAAAGTTGATCATCCGAAAGATTAAACTGTTGAAAATGGCATGTTGGTGTTGTTTTGGGTTGAAACTGTTGTTCTTAATGTAATTATCTGTGTATGTCGGTTTCCTGTAAATACCAAAGGTGAGTTTGTTGTTCATCTTTTTGATCTTGGTGTCCAAAAAGGGGAGCACACCATCCTCTTCTGTTTCTAATGTAAATTTTATAGCTGGATATTTTATATTCAAAAGTCTAAGACCATCTTGTATGAGTTTTTTAGGTACTATTGCAAAAATGTCGTCAACATAGCGATACCACACTTCGAAATAATTTGGAAAAGTTTTTGTGATATGTGTTTCAAAAGCACTCATAAATAAATCTGCCAAGAAGGGAGACAATGGGTTGCCCATAGCTAGGCCTGTTTTTTGTTTATAGATCTGTCCATTAAAGCTGAAAAAAATTTGATTGATACAAATTTCTGTAAGTTGTGAAAGTTCTTCTATTTCTTCAGATGTTATTTGTATTGATTCCAGCCATTTTTTGAGAAGTGGAATAAGCTCATTGGTAGGTATACTTGGATATAAAGAAATGACGTCAAAGGAAACTAAAGCATCTGTAGAGTTGATCTTTGTGTCCTTCAGGAGATTTAACAATTCAAACGAGTTTTTGATACTTAAATTTTCAAATTTTGTGAAGGATCTGAAGATTTGAACCAGCCATTTTGATAGTTGGTAAGTGGGTACATCAATGTTATTAATTATTGGTCTGAGGGTAATTTCAGGTTTATGTTTTTTGGGTAAACCATATATTTATGGTGTTTTTGGTTTGCCTATTTTATTGTTGAATTTATCTCTTTTAGTCATGATTTTACTGTTTTTAATTGCTAATTCCACAGATTTGCATGCTTTCTTTAATGGGTTGTTTTCTACTTTAGCAAATTCTTTTCCGTTTAAAAGGTTGTCCATTTTTTTGCGATAGTCTTCTTCGTCCAGTATTACTGTTTTGTTACCCTTGTCTGCTTTTGTGTAGATTACCGGTTTTTCATTTAAATTTTTGATTAATTTTTTATATGAATTACTTTTTGAATTTGCATTTTGAATATGATCTAGAGTTTCTATGCACTGTGTTCTGATCGTAGATTTTTTACTATCGGGCAAATTATATATCGCTATTTCAATGTCCGCCATATAGTTTTCAATGTTTTTTGTGTAATCTACACATGTTTTTAGGCCTTTGTTTAGAAAATCAATTTCTTTCTATGAAGTTGCATGTGGATAGATTCGTTACGTTGTTAGGTTTTTGACGTGAGAGTAATAAATCTTGCTTTTTATGTGGATTTGGTTCTTGCTTCTTTTGAAGATTCATGAATTTTTGTTTCAAAATGGCTGTTTTCTTACGCATTTTCAAATTAAGAATTGACAGCATATTATTTTCTAAGTTACATGGCCGGGTTCATACATTTCGAAAATTTTTAAGTGTAGTTCGTATATTTTTAATTCTGTGGAATGTAACGTTACATGTCTTGTTCCAGCATATGGCAGTTGTGTCATCTGCGTAAGTTATTAAAGCTGTATTTTGTGGACAAATAATATCATTAACATATATAATGAAAAGCAGAGGCCCTAGTACTGTTTCCTGAGGTACTCCATATTTTACTGTTTCTATTTTTGATTGAATTTTGTTTACAATTTTTCCCGTTTTATGATTTACTTCTGTATATTGCTTCCGGCCAGTTAGGTAACTGGAAAACAATTCTAGAGGTAGTCCCCTTATCCCGTAATTTCTTAGTTTGTGTAATAAGATGCTATGGTCAACACAGTCAAATGCTTTAGTCAGGTCGAAAAATAGTGAGCTTACCTTATCATTAGATTCTAACTTGTTATTTCATGTATATACTGTATGATTGCAGAGACTGTTGAACAACCTTTTCTAAACCCATGTTGAAAATCTTTTAGTACATTATGTTTATTTAAATACTTAATTAATCTTTCTAATAAAATTCTTTCAAAAAGCTTAGCTATTTCTGATGTTAAGGTGATCGGCCTGTAGTTACTGACATCCTGTTCATCCCTTTTTTTAAATATTGGTTTGACTAATCCTAGTTTCAAAATTTCAGGAAATTGACCGACTTCAATGGAGTAGTTAATCAGGTGTGTTAAAGGTTTTGAAATAGCTGTTTTACATTGTTTTAAAATAACTGGACTAATATCATCCCATCCACTACTTGCTTTTTTAGGTAGTTTGTTTATTATGTTGGTGATTTCGTTTTCTGTTGTTGGTTCAAGGAATATTGATGATTTGATGCCGATGTCGTTGTTTGCATATACATTAGGAGACAGTCTTATTATGTGAAGCTACGTTTATAAAAAAATTCATTAAATTTCTGACATGATTGTTGGGTCTTGTATTAATTTCCCATCTATGTTTAGGCTTATGTTTTGATGCAGCTTTTTGTTTTCCCTACACTCATTAATTAGGTTCCAAGTTGTTCTGCTGGGGTTATTTGACTGATTTATTTGTTCTCTATAAGTGGCTATCCTTGCATTTAGAAGACTGTTTATATACTCCTGTTTGGCATCTTTGTATTTACTTTTATAATGGTCTGAGAGAGTGCTTTTATATAGGGCATGCATGTTTTTCATTTTTTCTTTGGATTTAACTACTTCAAATGGCAGTTTAACTCTTTTCTTCCGGGCTTTATTTACTCTAACTTTTTTGAGTGGACATGTAGCTTCAAAATGAATCCTAAACTTATTATAAAATTCATTCCATTTATCATTAACATTAGCTTTTTCAAAAACGTTTTCCCAATTTTCAGCAGTTAGGATATTTACAAGATTATTTATATTTTCTTCAGTTACGCTTCTGCGGATCATGATTTCTTCAGTGATTCTATCCCAACATGCAATATCAAGGTGTGCCAGCTGAGCATAATGATCAGAAATATGAACATTTACTACATTAGTTGATATTTCTTGTATATTAGAGCTATGTGGTCGATAATAGATGAGCTGTTAGCCGTTACTCTTGTTGGTTCCTTAATTAAATCTGTAATGTTGTATGAATTAAATACTTCTTTTAACGCTATGTAGATGGTATCAGAGAGATCTAAATTTATATTAAAGTCCCCAGCTAAGATAATTTTTGTACATTTTTTAACAAATTTACTTAACATAACTTCCAAATGAGAAATAAAATCTTTGGCAGAACCTGAAGGAGACCTATCTATTCCAAAAATTAACACATTTCCCTTATCTGTCCTTACCTTGATCCCTGTTACTTCAAAAACTTTCTCTATACAATAGTTTTCTAAATTAAGTTTGGTGGCACATATGTCATTTTTTGTAAAAATTACAACTCCGCCCCCTTTGTGCATAGATCTGCTGTATCTATTAGCAATTTTATAGTTGTCAATGTTATAAATTTCATCACTACTGAGCCCATGTTCCGTTATTACACAGATATCTGCATTTGTATCCCTAAATAATACACTCATTGGCAACAGCTTGGAACGGAGATACTGAATATTCAGGTGTAGGATACTGAATATATCACTAAAGTTGCCGTATTGTCCAGTAAATGACGTTGGCTGAAATCCTTCTGTTGGTATCACTGATTGTGACGGTAAACTAGCATCCACCCCATTCAAAATTAGTTTCCCTTTTTTGCGTAGGATATTACCTCATTAAGCAGATTTCCAAACACAAATGAACCTCTACGATTCAAATGAACTCCATCCCAGCCAAAGTGTCGGTCATTTATCCAAAAGTTACCATCAACAAATGTGCAGTTCTTCACTTTACACAACCAGTTCAGCTCACTGTTAATTCTAGCTATGCGTTTTGCACTAGTATCATGTCGCCGTAATACACCGTTTACGATTACTTTTGTGCATGGAATTTCACGTTGGATATATTGTACTATGTCCATACCATCCCCCATTATTTCTTCGGCATAAACACCCCTGGCGATGTTGTTGGTCCCCACGTGTACAACCATGACTTCCAGGTCCAGTTTCTTCAAATCCATCTGTTCGATTTTATGTCGTAGCTCAGCAGCTCGAATCCCAGGAAAGCATTGAACACTATGTCCCTTTTCCTTGCACACATCACCAGCGAATTTAAGCATTGAGTCCCCAACTACTTGAGTACCAATCTTCCTTTCTTCTATTCGTCGTTGTGTGTCACATCGTAGATCATGCGAAGATTTATCCACAGGATCTGGCATTTCCGCAACATCAGGGTACAAATTTAGGACGTCGTATATGTTCCTCTCAATGGTGTTACAGTTTCCATTACTATTCTTCTTCATCACTCTGTGTCTCTCAATCTGTAGTCTTTTTTGTTTCAAATTCTTTGAAGCCTGTACTTTGGTAAATCCATCTTCTTCTTCTTCACAAGTGTTTAGGTTCCTTTCCGCAATTTCCTTAAGCTGAATTAGCTGTTTTTTTAGCTCTTCGTTTTCTGTTCGTAGCTCTATCACTTCACTTTGCACCTTTTTGAAGTCTGCATAAAGCATATCAATGATGTGTTGGAGTGACGCTATCCTTTCGCGATCCTGGCGTTCCTCTGGTTTCCCACGCAGAGATGGAGCTGCATTTCAGGTTTCTTCATATTTCCTCGTTTTTATGTGTGATATTGCCTTACCTTCATTACCACATGATCTACACTCACTTGTTGGATTACTAACACAGTTATTTAGTACATTCGCGTAAGTATTACCGTCGAAATCAAGCATTTTTTAGACACCGATGTGAATCTGAGCTCTACATTAGGTTTAAGTGTATCTAGCATAGAGCCTGATATTGACAAGCTACTAGCTAAGAAAAATCGGAACTCCACTTAAATTATTAACTAATAAATATTTATTTATTTATTTTCAGTCCTATAGTATACACAAAAACAGTGTTACATAGACCACGTCAGTTTATAATACAAAATAATTACAATATAAAATAATATTATACACATATAGACAATTGTTCTTAAGACCACATCAGTCATGTGATAAAGAATAGAAGTTTATTCATAATGTAAATCTGTGCATACTATTATGTCAAAAACTCAACTATGCTTAGAATGTGATTAATTTCCATTATGGATAAGAAACTCATTTTCATTATCAAAACAATGGGTTAACAAATACATTTTGAGCTCTTTTTTAGAAGTATTTCTGTCTATCCCTGACTTCAGTCTGTTTGGTAATATGTTGAAGTATTTTGATCCAGCATAAACAATATTTTTATTTCCAAACTGGCCCCTATATGATTGAAGAAAAAAGTAATTTTGTCTGCGAGTGTGGTGTTTGTGTATATCTTTATTTAGGCAAGGGGATATTGTTGAATGTTTTTTTACATACATAATAACATAATTTACGTATATGCAAAATAGGGGTAAGATTTTCAATTTCTTAAAGTATGGTCTACATAACTCAGATTGTGGCAGCTTAGCTAAAACTCTAATAGCCCTCTTTGGGACTGAAAATAGGTGCGCAAAAAGAGTCTTACCAGCAGAACCCCATAACATAGCCCCATATTCCAGATGTGAATGAAATAAAGAAAAATATATGTAATGAATTGCTTGAGGAGGTAAAATGTTAACTATTTGATGTAACAAAAACACAGTCTTGTTAAGTTTAGAGTAAACAGTCAAAATGTGATTTTTCCAGGAGAGATTATGATCAATATTAATGCCTAAGAATTTTGTGTTTTGCACTCTAGATATATCTTTCACTTTGTATGTCAAACTCAGTCCATTATAGATATAGCTCCTGCCCAGTGAAAAATAGTAAGTAATTTCTTTTATTAATATTTGGGGTAAGATTGTGAGTATAAAAATATTTCTCCAGACTTATTAACACCTCCATACATTTGATATTTAACTGCTCTTCATTTTCTGCTGAAACAAGTAAAGTGGTTATTATTAAGTTTTAGATGAGTCATATTTATTACACATCTGCTTCACTTTCGTACCTATTTTGAGGACATGTTTCGCAAATCATCGTTTGCATCTTCGGCTCTTATGCGACTAAAGCTTGATCCAGTGGTGTGGGTAATTCTGGAGTTGTTGCTGCCATCTGTTGATTTAGTGATGAACTTAAATGTGGGATTCTCTTCTGGCGGGATTTCAAAGTTCATTAGTTGGTTTTTATGTTTTTCTATGTATATTCTCTCCCATATGACGAGTTCACTATGTTTTTGTATGTATTTTAGTAATTCGGTGCTATCTTCAATTTCATGATTTTCAGACCAGAAATGAGCTGCTATTGCGGACTTATCAATATTTTTGTATCTTAAGTGCCTGAAGTGTTCTTTCTTTCTAGTGCCTATGTTTCTTTTTGTCCTCCCTATGTAAATTTTTTCACAGTTTTTACGCTTAATCTTGTAAATGCCTGACTTTTCCTCTGGTTTTATCTTATCAGTATTATTACTGTGAAGTAGGTTTTTAATTCCGTTGTTAAGGACTATGATACAATGAAGCACAAAATACAATTTTGAGTCAAACTAATACTCAATGCTCCATTTATTGCTAGTATTTACCTAGAACGCGTTTCGTTAGGATCTTCCTAACATCATCAGCTGTTGTCGACTAATGGATGCCGGTTCAGTGAACTCCTCGGAGGTGATAGGTGCGTCTCTGTCGGTATCTTGATGAACTTGAAATTTGGGTTGTCTTCAAAGGTAGTATCGAAATCAAACAATTTACTTTCATATTTCTTTATAAAGATTTTTTCCCACGTGGTTAATGCAGCTGGACCTTGGACACTTTTTAGTAAGTGAATTTCTCGTTCTATGTCATGATTTTCCTTCCAAAAATGGTACGCTACTGCCGATTTATCTATTTCTTTATTCCTGATGTTCCTAAAGTGCTCTTTAAGCCTAATGTTCACGTTCCTTTTTGTTTTTCCAATGTAGAATTTGTCACAGTCCTTGTAATTTATCCGGTACACTCCTGATTTTTTGCCTGTGGGTATCTCCTTTGTATTATGTGATATCAAAAGGTGTTGTACACTAAATTTGTTCTGTGGGGCCAAAGTAATATTGTGTTCTTTGAAGACTTTTTGGAAAAGGTGTGTAGCTCTGGGATGATATGTAAATTTTCTGTATGAGGTTTCATTGCTAATTGGGGAGAGAGTAGTTACTTGTTTGCATCTTAGTTGTCTTTTGAATTTATCTATTTTATTGTTGACCAATTCAGCACTGTATCCATTGTATTCTGCAATGTGAATGATATTATTGTACTCTTTGTTATATTCTATCTTGTTTATATTAACCAGCCTGTAAGTTAAACTGTTGATAACAGCATGCTTGTGTTGTCTTGGGTTATATCCATCTGATTTTATGAAATTTTCTGTGTGTGTTTCCTTTCTGTGTATGCCAAATTCAAGTTTATTATGTTTTCTGGTAAGTTTCAAACCTAAGAAAGGGATTTCATTGTTTGTCTCTTTTTCTATGGAGAATTTTATTGCAGGATTTTGTAAATTAAGTAGTTTTAATGCATCATCCACTTGTTTCTCATTTATTATTGCCCAAATATCATCCACATATCTGTACCAATGCTTAAAAATTAGTGGGAATGCCTTTGTGATGTGCGTTTCCAAAAAGCTCATGAAGAGGTCTGCCAAAAATGGGGACAATGGGTTGCCCATAGATAGTCCTGATTTTTGTTTGAAATTTTTTTTATTGTATGTAAAAAAGGACTGTTCAATGCAAATATTGGTTAATTGAAGGTATTCCTCTATGACGTTTTGGTCTATTTGTAGGGACTGAAGCCATGTTTGCATGTACTCTATGAGTTTGTCTCTCGGAACACTTGGAAACAAGGGGATTACATCAAAGGCTACCATTCGCTTGGTGGTAGAAAATTGTAAATTTTTAGTTTTGTTGATGAATTCCAATGAATTTTTAATACTGTGGCTTTTGAATTTTGGTAGCTTCTTAAATTTTTTGTTTAACCATTTGGATAGCTTGTAGCAGGCTGTGTTTATGTTGTTGATGATTGGGCGCATCTTATTTCCTGATTTATGAATTTTGGGTAATCCATATATGTTAGCTACTGTAGGGTTGTCTGGTTTTAAACTTTAATTTCTTTTGGTATGATTGTTTTATCCTTCATTGTTTCATTTAACTGTTTTACACACATATTTAAAGGGTCAGACTTTATTTCCTGGAATCCATCACTTGCCAATAAATCTGTCATTCTAGAGATGTAGTCCTGTTTGTCCATGATGACCGTCTTATTTCCTTTGTCTGCTTTCGTATAAACAACATCCTTTTTATATCGAGATTCAACTGTATTGTAACACCACAGTGAAGCGAAAAATTATTAAATTTTAGATGAGTCGCATTTTTTACACATCTGCTTCACTTTCGTACCTATTTTGAGGACATGTTTCGCAAATCTTCGTTTGCATCTACGGCTCTTGTGCGACTGACGCTAGATCCAGCGGTGTGGGTAATTCTGGGGTTGTTGCTGCCATCTGTTGATTTAGTGATGAACTGAAATGTGGGATTCTCTTCTAGCGGGATTTCAAAGTTCATTAGTTGGTTTTTATGTTTTTCTAAGATACAAAAATATTGATAAGTCCGCAATAGCAGCTCATTTCTGGTCTGAAAATCATGAAATTGAAGATAGCACAGAATTACTAAAATACGTACAAAAACATAGTGAACTCGTCATATGGGAGAGGATATACATAGAAAAACATAAAAACCAACTAATGAACTTTGAAATCCCGCTAGAAGAGAATCCCACATTTCAGTTCATCACTAAATCAACAGATGGCAGCAACAACCCCAGAATTACCCACACCGCTGGATCTAGCGTCAGTCGCACAAGAGCCGTAGATGCAAACGAAGATTTGCGAAACATGTCCTCAAAATAGGTACGAAAGTGAAGCAGATGTGTAAAAAATGCGACTCATCTAAAATTTAATAACATCTTTTTTATGCAGAGATTTAAGTATTTTCACGTATGGTTTGGGTTTACCACTCTCTTTCCTTTTTTTCTAAGATTTTTCCACATTCGCTTCTAATTGCTGATTTCTGCCCAGTATTTAGACCCTCGGTAGCTATTTCAATGTCAACTATATAATCTTCTACGTTATCAGAGAAATATACGCACGTTTTTAACCCTTTATTTATGAACGCTGTTTCTGCATGTGTAAAAGTTTCATGAGAGAGATTAATTACCTCATTTTGATTATGTTTGTTTGTAGGTTGACATTCCGTGTAGTTTGCTCTCCGCAAGATTAGACCCTGTATTTTTCTATTTTGTTTTCGTGCTTTTTTGTTTACGCGAGTGTTAATATGCGTAAAAGCACAGTTTTCTAAGTTGTCCCAAACGATGTTTCCTAATGTTTTGCACAATTTCAAATGTAATTCATAGAGGTTCAAATCTAATTTTGATAATTTATTATAGTGTTTTGAGATTTCTAATTGTATTATTTTCTTTTCAGCTGCTGTTTGCTGTTTTTTGAAATCACATAATACAAAGGAGATACCCACAGGAAAAAATCAGGAGTGTACCGGATAAATTGCAAGGACTGTGACAAATTCTACATTGGAAAAACAAAAAGGAACATGAACATTAGGCTTAAAGAGCACTTTAGGAACATCAGGAATAAAGAAATAGATAAATCGGCAGTAGCGTACCATTTTTGGAAGGAAAATCATGACATAGAACGAGAAATTCACATACTAAAAAGTGTCCAAGGTCCAGCTGCATTAACCACGTGGGAAAAAATCTTTATAAAGAAATATGAAAGTAAATTGTTTAATTTCGATACTACCTTTGAAGACAACCCAAATTTCAAGTTCATCAAGATCCCGACAGAGACGCACCTATCACCTCCGAGGAGTTCACTGAACCGGCATCCATTAGTCGACAACAGCTGATGATGTTAGGAAGATCCTAACGAAACGCGTTCTAGGTAAATACTAGCAATAAATGGAGCATTGAGTATTAGTTCGACTCAAAATTGTATTAGGTTTTTAATGTTGTAATTGTTTTTTGGTGCCAATGTTATATTGTATTTCTTGAATATTTTTTGGAACTTTTTTGTGGCCCAGGGGTGGTAAAGTGGTGTCGTCTGCATATAATGTGATATCAGTGCCTTTAGTTGGTAGAAGTTCAGGCAAGTCATTTATGCATAATATAAACAGTATGGGACCTAGAATTGAACCTTGAGGGATTCCATATTCATTAGTTTGTAACAATGATAAATGTTGTTTTATGTAACCTTTAGACATAGATGAAAAACAGTCTGCTTCCCTGATCATATGTGACAACTCAAAGGCATTTGACTGTGTAAATCATGAAATACTATTAATTAATTAACCTAATAGTGGTTAACTATAAAACCCGGTCCTTAAAGTACTTACATGTAGTAAGTTGCCATTAAGGTAGTTGTCTCATGTGTTTATGAGAACTCCTAAGTGGTTTACCGGGAAAATATGAGTCAGTTGGAGAATTTAATGTCATATTGGCACGTTGGCCATAGTAGCACAATGGTAGTGCGGCTGGACGGAAACCAGAAGATCCGTGGTTCAAATCCCGGCAATGGCATTGAATTTTTCATTCTGACTCTACGTTTCCACAATTTAGCCTACACACGGCCAGTGTGAAAGAATAATTAATTTCCATTAATTAAAATAATAATAATGTTTATTGTCTATAGACTTCATACAAGTTTCAGACATTGTCAGATTCTACAATACAATGGGTATACATAAATTTGTTCATAGGTTACATTAATATCACAAGATTAAACTAAATTGAATATATACATACATTTGTTAAATAATTATTCATTATAATTCATCTAACCTATATATACATTTCTGAATTAAATATGTTTTCAGTTCCTTTTTAAATCTTTTTCCTTTGTGTTGTTTAACAGTTGTTGGCAGTTTGTTGTATAATATCTGTCCTTTTATTAATGGATCCTTGCAAGTTGATTTGAGATTGACATGCTTCCTGTGGTAGTTATCCCTTCCTCTGGTATAATAATCATAAAGTGTGCTGTTACTTGTACCATTATTTTCCTTCTCAGTTGCAATTACAACTACCTTATATACATATAGTCTAACTACAGTAAGAATTTTATTATCTCTAAATACATTTCTACACGAATCAGTACATGCTAATCTATAGATACAACGTAGACATTTTTTTTTGTAACACTAATACTCTATTCATGTGCTCATTACAGGTGCTTCCCCATAATTCTATGCCATAGGAAATATGAGAAAGTTTGTAACATGTTTTTGTCTAAATACAATGATAATTGTCTTAAAGCATATGTATTTGAGTTAATTTTTTTACATACATAGTCAATATGAGCTTCCCAAGTTAACTTATTGTCTATGTGAATACCTAGGAAGTTATGGTTATCAACTTTTTCAATTCTAGTGTTGTTAAAGTATACATCATCAGTTTATACATTTGCTTTACGGTATTCAAATATCATTTTGCTTTTCTTAGAATTAACTTCTAAATTTATGCTACTTAGGTAGGTTGCTAGCTGTTTTACAGAGTGCGAAATTTCTGTTACTAACTGAGTACGAGAGTTTTCACTGCAAATCATTGTGGTGTCATCTGCATACGATACTATAGCATTGGTAGTTATATTTGGTAAATTATTTACAGATATTAGATACAAAATTGGACCCAGAACAGACCCTTGTGGTTCTCCAGTTGTTACTAATTTTTGTTCTGATACATACTTTACATTTTTTAAACCTATTTTATGGTTGATTTCTGTTGAACACTTTCTATTACTTAGATAAGACTTAATTATATTTAGCATTTTGCCTCTTATGCCATAAATTTCTAGTTTATTAAGCAGTATTTGATGTGAGACACAAACACCTTTGAAAGATCAATGAATACTCCCGCAGTGCTCAAACCTTTGTCTAGATTTTCCAAAATTTTGTGCATAAAATCAGCAACTACTGTGGTTGTTTTTCATACCTTTTCGAAAACCATGCTGGTGGCAATTCAATACAATTCAATACTAAGAAAGTCAACCAGTCTAACTAATAAAATCTTTTCAAAAACTTTTCCAATCACAGAAGTTAAGGTTATTGGCCTATAATTATCAACACTATGTCTATTACCCTTTTTATAGATAGGTTTTACGATTCCCACTTTTAAGCAATTTGGAAATATTTCTTCATTTATTGAGCAGTTTATTAGGTGGGCTAAAATAGCCACAAGCCCATTTTGACACTTTTTCAATATTCTAGTAGACATACCATCCCACCCTGAAGATGACTGTTCTTTAAAACTGCATATTATTTTTGTGATTTCGTCTACGTTTGTGTTATTCATGAAGATGGTATTAACGATAATATTCTGTATTTCTGTGTTATTGTGTGATATAGCCTTTTCCTTACTTCCCAAGGTTGCAAAATAGTTGTTAAATAAGTTGCTTATTTTGTTTGGATCATCTACATGTTTACCTTCATGAAGCAATTTAATATTTTCACTGACATTGCTGTGTGTTGTGTTTCTATCCTTGGCTAAATTTCATACTGTTGCTGGAGTTATTTATCTTTTGTTTATAATGTTGCGATTTTAAATCAATTAATGTCCTATGATACTCCTTTTTTAATTGTGTATATCGTTCCCTGTGCCGTTCAATTTTTGTCATCTTGTGTAATTCATAAGCATCTTTCATTTTATTTTGCAGGATGTAAATTTCATCAGGTAATTTAATTTTCTGTACAGATCTCTTTTTGGTGGTCTTTCTTTTAATAGGGCAGATACTGTTAAAGTAAGCGATTAATGTTGTCATGAATATTTCCCATTTTTTATTGCTACTTTGCTCTGCATACACTTTAGACCAAGTTTCCATTTCTAGTATGCTATTAAGTTTACCTACATTCTCATCTGAGACATTTCTAAATTCAAAACTTATGTCCTCATTAGAATCATATACATCAATATATACAGCATGGTGGTCGGAAAGATGGAAATTATGTATCCCTACTGAATAGCAATCTAGCTTTATATTTGTGCATATGTGGTCAATAATAGTTGCTGATTGTGTGGTTACCCTTGTTGGTTCCTTTACTACACCATTTAGGTTATAGGATTTTCTGATATCAATAAAACTACAGTAATCTCTATTAGTGCTATTTACGTTAATGTTGATATCACCTAAGATAGCCAGCTTTTTTTCTTTTGTCAATAATTTGTTAAGGACACCATCTAGATGCTCTAGAAATTCAGAAACTGGAGTGACCTATATATACCAAAAATTATGTGGGCTTGCTTCTCATTATACACCTTAATTGCATCCATTTCTATAATCTTTTCAACACTTAATTTCATAACCCATTCTAGAGCTTGGAATTTTACATTATTTTCAACATATATTGCTACACCTCCACCCTTATGTTTTTGCCTACAATAGTTACTAGCCAGTTTAAACTTAGGAATTTTGCACAGGTTTATATTACTATCCTGCAAATCATGTTCAGTGATTACACCTACTTGTGGTCTCATCTCATCTAATACTATTTCTAGTGCCTGCATTTTGTTACTTAGATACTGGGAATTTTGATGGAATATTCTAAATATTGTGTCTAATTGGGATCTTGTTTTCTCCAGTGCTGGGATTTTTCCGACATTTGCAAATTGTTTTCCTTGAAAGCACATACATTACCCATAGAGTCAACAGGAAGAGCCTCCATTCTGTTATACATAGTATCTATAGCTTGCTTAACCATTTCAACTAAATGTCTTTTGCCTCTGGTATTCAGGTGAAGGCCATGAGTAGTATGCATATCCCTGTCTAAGTTGCTTACATCTATGAGATCCACATTTGCATTACTAGTACAAAAAGATTTTATGAGCTTGTTGGTTTTACGTATTTCCTGATTTACACAAGATGTATACAATAAGTCATACCTGTGGGGAATATTTACTACTACAGTCTTGTCTTCCTTTGGTCCTGAGCATAACCATTTTTGAAGTTCCTCTACTGCATGCTGTGCTTCATTTCTATACATGTCGTTTGCTCCTGCAATGAGTACGGTAATTTCTGGTTCATCAGTATCTTCTCTGGCAGTTTTTATCACATGTTGAAGTTTCGCGTTTGGTAGCGTGTACCCAGTCACGTTCAGATTTGGTTCCATCTCGTTCAACATCGGCGCTAATCTTCGTACATGGCTGTCTCCTTAGATTGCTATATGATTTCTCTTCCTTCATTACTCACATTTTCCTCGTTGAGGGCTTCCTTAGAATTTTATGGTATAAATAACATATCACTAAAATAGTTCCAGTCATATCTTAACAACCACAAGCAGAAAGTAGTTCTAAAAAGTAGTTATGGTGAGGCCCACTCAAACTGGAACAATAAAAAATGGGGTACCACAGGGAAGTGTATTAGGACCATTACTTTACATACTATATATAAATGATCTCCCAAAAAACATCAGCGAAAAATCAATAATGTATGCTGACGATACAACAATTAGGATTAAAGCAAAAACTAACAGAGCTGATGCAGAAAACAGCTGAAACAATGTCTGCACTAAAACAATGGTTTAATAGTAATGGATTAAAACTCAACACATCTAAAACTTCTGTTTAGCACTTAAAACAAAAGTAGACAATAACATGTTACAACCAGGGCCTGATAACTCAGATAGGAAACCAGGAGACACATTAAGGTTCGCGAAACACCCGGAGTCTACAGATACAGTTTTGAGCGCTGCACGTCAATTTTAAATGTTGTGGCTGCGAAGAGATGTCTCTGTCTACCGGCTGTATCACGGCTCAGTGTCATAAACTGTCAATTATTACAGGAGCGTGCCAATATAATAAAATGTACTAATATACCCAATGAATACATAAAAAGAGTGACTGAAGTATTCTAAAATCCCTAAAATTCAACCAATACAGATTGAAATTCCGAAATTATGTGTTTTATTAGCAGTCTGTTCTGTGTATATGTTGGTTACCCTGATGGGATTGTATTTCAGTCACGTGAGGTTTTCGTGGAATTAGAGAATTTGCATAGTGAAATAATATGGCGACTATATCGGAAACGTAAGCAGGATGTACAAGTATCTTGTGAAAAAAAAGTGTGCTGTGCTTGGCTGCCCAGTTACAGGTAGAAATAAGGAAACTAAATTTTTTCATTTCCCAAGAAATCCGGAAAGGTAAGATACGTTTCAGAACAGGAATAAATAAGCATTAATTTAGAATAATGCTGTACAGTTATTTTGCCACGTGAATCGTAAACTGTATTCTAAATAAATTTCAGCGCTGGTTACTGATTTAATAATGCAGATAAAGTGATGCCTTGCAAAAATTAGCAAATGAAACTCCTACATATAGGTTTAGATGTAAAATTTGGGTATCGGAACTATAATCATACTTTCATACTAGCTCGTGATTTTTTTAAGATTTGTTACGCAACGGTTGTTTGGTTGTGTTGTAAGGGCTTGAATAAATTAAACATAATAAAATGTGGTGTAAGCCCATGTCAGTACATTGGTAATTGATTATTTTTGGTAATTGGTAATTAATGAAAATATCATCTGCATACATAACAGTTTCAGCCATGGGAACCATAGCTAATTTTTATTACACATTAGTTGCATCATTGTATTGTATTTGCTGCTCTGGAAAATCACCTGCATACCTAGTATTGGGATCGTACACCACAAATTTTGTTGTAAAGATGTTAATTTGAGTATGCGATACGGTCAAGATGTTTTGTGTAGAATCAATTTCATCAGTTTGTGGTAAAGTGCAGTATGCATGTACATGATAAGAGATTTTGAGAACTGTTATATTGATTCACAATTATTTTATGGAGTTGTATGTATATTCTTTATCTTCAGGCAATCACACAAGTAAGGGTTCATTAAATTGCCAATGACATAAATTTAAGATATGTTTGTGGTTTATTTCACCACAGATATATGTGTTACAAAGAACAGAACTAGATTGTATAGTGCAGGAATGTCTAAGATGCACTGAGAGGAGTCATGGTAAAATGTGTGTAGACCTGTGGTGTAGACCTTTTTATTTTTAAATTAGTACTGGAGTATTCATTCCAAATTGTTATATACATATATTTCAATGAAAATTATTCTGACATTTTGTTCTAAAGTGAAGCAGAAAAATAAGTTTAAGGTGTTTTTTTTGTATGTTGGCTTTTAATGTGCCATTAGTGATTGCAAATTATTACAAAATGTATTGATTTTACTGTCATTTCATTAATGCAATGTATTACAGTCTAATAGATCCATTTCTCAGGAGATAATCCATGATTATTTTAGTGAGTAGCCTGCTTCCAATTTTCTTGGAAGTTTTTATTCCCTTAACACAAATTTAAAGCTTCCCTTTTAAATACAAAACACTTAAACTAATTATATCTCTACACATTGTACATTGATCAGATATTGCCGCTTCATATCAGAATACTTGATTTTGCTCTTATTCATATGTTTGCACTATTGGAATGTTATCTACTCTGCACCGGTGAGTTAGCGAGTGAATGAGTGTGCCCATGTGTGGTGTTAATGCAAGCACAGTTGTAATTTATAAATGAAATCAAAGTGTATGTGAAGTTGTAATCTGTCATACATTTAGAAGTACCATGCCTGTGGTGGAAAACTGAATTTAGAGCAGATAATTGATATCCTATATACAAACGTTGTATGCATTTTAAAGCTTGTGTGCATCTAATTTCAGGTATGACAAATGGGCACGTTTTTCAAGAAACCCTGACCTTCTGGCAAAGCAGCCGAAAATGGCGTTCATCTGCGGATGTCATTTTCAACCTGACCAGTTCAGAGATGAACTGCAACCACTTCTGAGGTATAGCGCTATGCCATCATTAAGACCTGGGCAAGCATCTCCAGGGCCTGTCTCAGCAACTATCCCTGACTCTGCTGAAGTAAGTAGTGCCAGTACTGATCATGTTGATGTTTATCCATCCTGCTCAAACTCTGCTACATCCACAATAAGAACTTCCTGTGCTCTCCGTCTTTTTGAACCCCAACTGTCTTCTGAGTCTGACTCAGATGTTTTGGCTACACCTTTAGATTACTCTGTCTCTGAAGATGTTCTTTCAGGTGTATCTGCAGCTAGTACACCTCTAAGTACATCTGAGTCAAAAAGGAGGAGTACGGTTTTAGCTGAAATTAATGTATCCAGGCAGAAGGAGTTGACTCCTAGGAAAAAATCACTTTTTGGCAGATTAACTTCCCTGCGTAAAAAATACTTCAATTTGAAGAAAAGATATAATAAACAGACATTGACTTTGAAAGAGTTCAACAATAGATTAAAAGATACAGAGTTAAGAATGGCAGATCTTCTCTCAAAGTCCATTTCTGCATCTTCTGCCCAATTTTTGACTTCTCAGGTGAGAAATGCAAAGCGTTTGCCAAAAGGTCGAAGGTGGACAGAAGAAGATAAGCTGCAAGCCCTTGTCCTTTACAAACGTTCCCCTAAGGCCTTTTCCTTCACAGAGTACATTGCACTCCCTTTTGTACCGCATTCCTTTCTTTCCCGGTATAAATGATCACATGTTCAGAGTTCTGCATGAGACTGCATCTCATTTTGATGAGCTGCATTGTATATGTTCCCTAATATTCGATGAGATGTCCTTTAGGGAACATATAGACTACAACTCTAAGTCAGATAGGATCATGGGCTATGAAGACAAGGACACTGCAGGTGCTTCCAATGCGGTGGCAAACCATGCCCTTGTATTCATGGTCCAGGGCCTGCTTAAGAAATGGATGCAGCCAGTAGCATTCTACTTCAGCAGAGGTCCTGTGAAGGCTGAAGATCTGGTGGAGATCTTAAAAGAAGTGCTTGAAGCTTGCACAAATGCTGGATTGCATGTTGTGGCCACTGTCTGTGACATGGGCACCAACAATGTAAAGACAGTAAAAGCTTTGGGCAGTTCTTTTCAGAATCCAGTCTTTTCATACAGAGGACAAGAGGTGGTGACACTATTTGATCCACCCCACCTCTTGAAATGCACTCGAAACAGACTTATGGAGTCTGATGTGCTGCTGTATGAGGAGTTTGGAGGCAAACCTTTAGTCCCACTGATAGCATCATGGAAAGATATTCATGATGCTTTCATGGTTGATGAGCCTAGCCCCTTTAGGCTTCTGCATGCTATCACACGACAGCATGTAGAACCTAAAGGTGCCTCAAAAATGAAGGTGAAATTGGCAGCGCAGGTCTTCAGCCATAAAATGGCAGGTGCCATTTACTCCCTTGTTGCCAAAGGTAAGCTCTAATATTACAAATGGTTCTCCTAACTAATATTTAACAGTATAATCCAAATGCATTAAAATATGCTAATAGTAAACCAGTGGAGATAAAGGGGGGTATTAACACATTGTTATTTTTCTTAGGTCAAACACCAAGACCGTCTGCCGTTGGCACAGCAGCATTTTGTTCCTTTATGAACAAATTATTTGATAGCTGCAATGGGAGAGGAAAGGAGTCAGGAGGTCCAGGAAATCTAAGATGTCGTGTTGATGTCAGCCGAGAAAACTTGCACCTCCAGTTTTGGGAGGAGGCTGTTGCCAAAGTTGATAGTTTACAGTTTCTGAAAAGGTCTGCTAACAGTGGTGAACGTTCTGATTCCAGCAGCTTATGTCATAAGGTATACCGTCCACCATCTCAAGATGGCTGGATTGCCACCTTAAATGGTTTGCGGATTTTGTGGCATAAACTGAAGGAAAAGAACTTCGCCTTCCTTGAAACCAGAACCCTCAACCAGGATCCTATTGAGCACTTGTTTGGTTGCATTCGATCTTGCTGTGGATCAAATGACAACCCAACAGTGGTCCAGTTTCTGGCAGCCCTTAAGACAGCCATTGTCAACGGCATGGCTTTTAGGGATCTCAAGGGTTTAAACTGTGAATTGGAGGAAAACACTGGTGAGGTTTTAAATAATCTTCACAGCTTAGTTTTTGCCGAACCACAGTCTGTTGCAAATCAGGTTCCTAGCTCTGCTTTGAGCAGGATCCTCCAAATCTCAGTTTAATGGCTGAGGTGGTTGAGTCCTACTCAAATGCAAAGGTTTCAGGATATATTGCCAGCAGGCTTCTTCGTCATAACCTCTGTAACAAATGTTGGATTGCACTCACAACAGACTCGATGGAGAGTAGGCACTTGGGTATATATATTTCGAAGAGTATAACGAACAAAGTCCAGTTCTAACATATCCATCTGAGGATTTATGTAGAGCTGTAGCTCTTGGTAGTACTCTTGTGGAAGATATGCTCAGTACCAGTAAGTAGCCACTTGCCTGGTGTGAAGCACCGTGCTACAGAAGTTATGCGTGGAAACATAAACTTAGACTGGATTGGGGATGTATGTGTGGATCATGCATCAGCCATGAAAGATGGCATAATCAGCATCCTTGCCCAGCTGTGTATACACTGGTGGTGCAAGAGGCAAAACAGATTATTAGGCATCAGTACCTACCGTGGAAGTACTGCACGACGTCTTAGAGTGTTTCAACATCATTGATGCATATGTAAGTTTGACTTTCATTATTATTTGTGACAGCATGTTTTGTGTGTACATTTGTGAAATATGCACTTTGAATATCATAGTAAGATTTCTTCAATATTTAAGTTTAATAAATTCATGCTGTACAGGTTTTACACATTGTAATTTCCTTTTGGTTCATTTAGTGCATATAATTAGCAGTCATCAAAAAGAGCAATACATTAACAGTTGCTTATTAGCTTTATACATATTTATTATCTCATTGCATGTCATCAAAACACTTTAAACTTTAACTCCCAAGCATTTTGTGATTGTCATGTGTACAGCATACTTACAGAAATATTTTTCATCTCCAGTATTACTTTTTAATACTTTTCCTGGACTAAGTGATCTAAAATATATGAACTGGTAATGAATTTTTTATTTTTAAAGTAGGTATCTGCATTGTTTCCTTTTGTTTGTTTCAGGGAACAGAATCTATTTGCGATAGTGTGATACACTGTGTCTACTTTGTGTATTACTTGCTTCATCGTGTCAATCTACCCCAAGTATGTGAACTTTCAGAAACATCAAAACTGTGGCTGTGATTTGATACAACATTCAGGGACTCCTGCCTGAAAGGTATCTAAACTTGGACGGTTAGGTGCTGATTAGCCAATGTGTGTAATCAGTAAATATGAAAGACAGCTTTCTTTTTGTTTAGCATTTTTCAAGTACCTCAAAAGAGAGTAATCTCTTACAACTAGTGATGTGAAGTGCTATGCTATTTCATTTCTTTTATTTGATTGACCGGTTTATCTTTTGGTAAAATAGCACTTGAAAATCCTACTACTCTAAAAGCATTGTACCTTATTGGTGCATAGATATGTTAAAAAGTGTCAGAAATGTAGACATACCTGAATTTGAGTGTTTATGTTATGATTTGTCACGTTATAACCTTTGGTTGTAAAGATTTCCTTAAATGTCAATGTGCTGTTTATATAAGTCAGAGCCATGATATTAATGAATACCAAGATAAAGTTTTGTAGAAACAACTTCTCAAATTGGAGTTCTCAGTATTTTATGTGTTTAACATGAGGGTGGTGATGAAGAAATACATACTGGAGTGTTAATTATGGTTTTGGTGTTGGTGGTTGTAATGAGGTAATGGTGACTAACACTAATTTCGTTATTACAAATGTTTAAACCTATAGGTTATGCTTTATGCTAATTACAATTAAGTAATGATCTGCTTTCCATCCTTTCATTAGCTTTTTAATGAATGTGGTATTTTTCTTGGTGATATTTGTAGCAAGTTTGATTAGAAATACTATCAACTACAAATATTCAGTGCAAATGATACAGTTTAATGTGTTTCTTATCTTTCATAATAATTTATTCTGCACTTGTGAATGATAATTCAACCAAAGTGATTAGAACTATATAAAAATAGTGCCTTTTATGAAATTTATGTCATCAGTTATATACCCTGACTCATGTACTAATTTGTCAGGTTTTCCTACACTATTAAATGCCATATGAATCAATCCCTAATTACAAGTTTTTCTCTAAATATTCTTTTGTATACTTGTACTGCAAATAATATATATATATATACTATTGAGCTTTTCAAATTCTTATTAAATATGAGCTTTAACCGAGTTGCTTTGTTGTCATTTTAAACAGATAGTGCTATTTTTTTTGTACATGGATGTTGGTGTTCTCATTTAAAATTTATATATACATTTCTTTAGTGGATTTTTTTATACACTTTTATTCCAGGGAATTTTCCACATTCTGTGTACAAAGAAAACAGCATTTCACATAACCTTATAGTTTCCTTTCCTGTTTTCCTGTACTTACAGTCAGTATTTTGGTGTTAAGAAGATTTGGAATGAGGCAAAGAGAATACAGATGTGTTGTATAACCTCAAGATCATCTTGAGTGATCTCACTCTCTCGTTTATTAAAGTTGTAATTGTTATTAAGGACAAAAATATTATTTTTCAACAGGAATATTAAAGATATGCTTTGTGGAAGTCCTAATTATTCATATTTAACAGGAAAAGTTCAAGTTGACAGATGAATTCTTGAGATATTATTTTCATAAATTCATTGGACAACTTCTTTCGAAGTCACATTTCGCACAGTGATGAATAGTTTATCGCACATTTCCTCAGCGTATTTGACGCATATTATCCTAATATGAAATAGTTGATGTGTGCCGTAAACTATTTATGTGTGACGAGAAGTGATTTCGAAAGAAGTTGGATTCCATCAGTCAGTGAAAATGGGAGCCGAAGGGAAGGGGAGGTGAATGCACCATAGCTCGGTTGCAATAGAAGCTTACTACATTACCGGCCGCACCGGTCGTAGTTGCCAAAGTCGCCGGGGTCTAAAGATTTAGGAAAGAGCGCCCTATGCGTCTTTAGATTTTAACACGGAGTTGAGCATCTGGTATTAATCTGTGGTTACAACTCACCAATATAAGTACTGCCACCTCAGCAAAAATACTTGGAATATATGAAAATAATCAGTTAAAATGGCAGGAACATATACATTACATAGCCAAAAGATTAAATTCTGCCTGCTTTAACATTTATAAATTTTTAGATGAGTCGTATTTATTACACATCTCCTTCACTTTCGTACCTATTTTGAGGACATGTTTCGCAAATCATCGTTTGCATCTTCTGCTCTTATGCGACTAAAGCTCGATCCAGTGGTGTGGTGGGTGTGGGTAATTCTGGAGTTGCTGCTGCCATCTGTTGATTTAGTGATGAACTTAAATGTGGGATTCTCTTCTGGCGGATTTCAAAGTTCATTAGTACAAAAACATAGTGAACTCGTCATATGGGAGAGAATATACATAGAAAAGCATAAAAACCAACTAATACCATATGCTATAAAAGTATAATTCACAATGGAATTCAATACATATTGTGCACATAAAAATATGAATAACTGTTTTAACCACCTGCCACTGAATCTTCCTCATGCTCTTCCTCACCCCAATATCTATTACGTCACCTGCGAAGGTTAACTAGGAGGGGGGAAAGAATGACACCACTGCATTAAGGCCACCACTAAAGCAGTATTTAAAGATTAAAGAGCAATTTCACTTTATTATATCTCTCCTTTTTACAAGATAAAAAACAACAAAAGAAATACTTTTTTATATATAGAAGATAGAAACAGTGATGTGTTAGGACTTATTTACTTAAGATGAGTCGGTACTAATAATACTAACATCACTTTTTTTAATCTCTGTTAACATGTTTCAGGAACATGTGTTCCCATCTTCAGAATGTGTCCGACTGACCTGTGTTGTTTTTGTTGTGGGGGTTGTGTATAAAGGTGGCACACCACTTTTGTGTGTCAGTTGCTGGCTGCAAGTCACCAAGTGAGATGCTCTTATAAGTGTTCATCAGCTTTAGTTTTCTTGAAAGATAACTGAACGAATTGAGCAAAAATACTGCATATAATTTTGCCAAAAGCCAGGAGATTCTCAAAAAAGAAACAATTTGTAAAATTCGGGTGGGCATCTGGAGATGATGCTCAGGGGTAATCCAGTCTCCAAGGCCGAAGCACAACAGGTGAGAAACAAAATCAAGGTGATGCTAACAGTGTCCTTTGATATCTGTGATGCAGTTTGGTTGAAAAGTCCAGACCTTAGGAAGATCTCTGGCAGTTGCATCATGACAATGCTCCAGACTGTTTTAGCGAAACATGAACTTCTGGTCATTCGCCAATCTCCCTACTTTCTGGACATGAGTTCTTGCGACTAAGTATGTCAACACGCAAGGGGACTACTTTGAAGGGAATTAGGGTACCAATCCCATCTGGTAAGGGTCAGATACTTTTTAGACATACCTCATTTACACAAATTTTCAGGAATGTGGGGGAGGCAATGAATGTGCTAAAAATACTACAAACATTGAACTTAAATTGTGGAAACGTTGAACTTAAAATTTAAAGCACATAACTTAACAGAGGAATCATCTTTTCAAAGTCTTAATTACCAGGGACCATGAAATTTGTGGATAAATTGTTGTGAAATTTATTAATTAAATCTATTTTCTTTTTGTATCATTAGTAATAACATGTATTTTTTGTGATAATTTAGCAAATTGCACTTTTACAAATTTCAGCATTTTTCAACTAACTTTTCTTGTATATTCTGGAGCCATCTGTTTTCACATGTGGCTCCATTAGGAAGTGTATCTAAAAATATAATCCAAAATTAGATTTATATTCCATGGATATTAAAATATATATATAAATCGAGGTGCCATGGTGGGCTCATTCATTTTCTAAATCATTAGCACAGAATCATTTGTTTATATGATTTAAACTTCTTTGTTTGTGCCCAGTGTGAAATAGGCCACATTTTAGCATCAATAAGCTGAAAGTTGTACAAATGTCAAAATGCTAATATACAATTAGAAGCAAGCAAACTATTCAGATTTTGCACCTCTGCCATTAATTGCAATAGAAAATATTGATGTCTCAAGCACATAGACCATTAAAGCACACTAAGAACAACAGTGAATAAAACACCATGGAATAAACATCAATTGTACATTTATATTACATATATCTTGTTCTTTAATGCATATTGTAATTAAATATGCATTTATTATTTATCATTATACAAAAAGAAAGTCTGTTTTCTAAACTGCTGTGTGTATTTTTATACCTCAGGCAGCCTCAATTCAATGCTCTGTGATTCGTGATCCAAAGCATGTGGCATATTTATTGGGAGGGTTTCTCAGCTCCTCCATCGGGAGGCTGCTGTTCTTTGGGCTCACCTGGTGGCAGGATTTCCTTCTGCCAGCTCTGTAACATTAAATTAAACCTGTTTTATCTTAAGTGGTATAACATAGTTTCTTCCAAATCGTGACAACTCTGCCCTTCTCCTCTGTCAAGGATGGCGTTACACGATAAGTACCTGCACAAAATAAAGAACCATTGCCTCTTTTCCTGTAATGACAGTCATCTTTTGTTGGCTAATTTTGGTGAAGGCTTTCGTAAGTGAAGCAGATGTGTAATAGGTGCGACTCATCTAAAAATTGGTAATTTTTCGCTTCACTGTGGTGTTCCAATATGGTTGAATCTCGATTGTTTGATGATGATGGAAAAATGTTGCGGTGAATATAAAGTTTTGGATAGTAACAGAAAATCAATAATCTTCATAAAGATATGTTCTGTAATCTTGATGGTGGAAAGACGACGTGGGGAAGATAACAAGTTTTGATAGTGATGAGTGGATGTGCAGGAGCGAGAAATTTTATGTAATTAACGGAAACTATTTATTAAGGAAGTAAGGATTAATCGATATGCTGGAGGAAACCTGCAATAATTGACTAGGAAAGAAAGTTCAAGTAAAATGTAATCCAGATTATACCATTAAATTATTTATTTATCACAATTGCATTAGCTTATCTGATATTTATGAGTAATTATTATTAACTCTTTATATACATTGCACATATTTGTGATGAGGAAAGAAAGCCTGCTTTAAAATCCAGATGATACAATTGCTGACCAGAAGAAACTGATAGCCTCACAAACTGACACGAGATGGGAAAAGATTGTGCTGAAAAAATGGTACACAATATTTCAAGGATCTATTCAATCTATAATGAATAGAAATTGGTTACAAACCCCTCCTTACTATATGTACATCCTTAGTTAGTAATGGCTAACTGAGGGTCATGATAATAGTTTGATCATTTTAATGTTTACTTTCTCAACTACTTACCTATTGTATTACGCCTAAATGTTTAATATTCAAATGTCGCCACAAATATATGTTTTGAGATCCCCTAATTAAATTTAAAAAAAAATCATGAGATCACATTTCTGCATGATTGTGTGTGTGTACACTCAGAGTGCAACAGTTTAATAGCAAAGAAATGTGCTTAACATGGAGTACAATTCACAGACAATGAGATATGAACATTTCAGACAGCAGACTTCGTAGCTCAATTTAAAGAGCTTCTTTTGTTCTATGCTCCATCTGGGGGAAGAGGAAAGGAGATGGAGGGTGGCTGAAACTAGGAGACATGAAATTGAAATCAGGATCCCTAACAATTTACAAGTAAACTCTGACACAGCAATTCATCAGCCTCACTCCCCACTCTAGGACGCCCACAATTTGGATACCTTTGCCGATCAGGACAAAGTTTACAGAGAGAAAATGACCTGCCGTGCACCTCAGAATTCCCTCCAACATTTAAAACCCATAAATAGCTAACCACGGTGAAAGATGAAGTAAAATTACAAGTGAGGAATTGGAGAGACATGAAATTTGGGGAATGTAATTATTCTTCCTAGCATTTGCCTATCAACCTTCAAAACCCCTGTGGGTCAACAACGTCGTTCATGGGAAACGAACCAAAGACACACATCACAGCCTCAATATTCCCACTCAATAACAGAGGATTAAGTATTGTAAAAAACTGTATGTATAAGAGTAGAGAAAGACATGTGAATGCACCCATAATATATATATACGAATGTTATATTCTAGAATTACTTATATTTGGGAGAATAATTTGAAATGTAACATGTCTAAAACAAAGTTAATACAGTTTAATTTGAGGAATTTAAATAATGAATAGGACTCTATAATATCAGATTACAACATACATTAAATTAATTGGGAGTCGATTAATAACACAAAACAACACTCACTTTTAAATTTTCCCGGAACTGGTTTCTGAGGCCTTCCCTCTATCTTCAGCCGGACATCGACTTGTTCTCATTGGTGTAGCTGGCAATATTTTGTCATCGGTCTCCTCTGGTGGCGGTTCGAGGAACTTGCTGAACAAATCTTTCTGGGGGATGTCGAAATTGAATACTTTGTTCCTATTTTTTGAAATAAAGATTTGTTCCCATGTGGACAGTTCTTCTTTTCCTGTTGTTTGTTTTAGTAATTTTGGTTCTGGATTTATGTTGTGGTTTTTTTTTCCCAAAAATGCGTGGCAACTGCTGATTTTTCTAATTGTTTGTATTTTATGTTCCTAAAGTGTTCCTTTGCTCTTGTTTCTAAATTTCTTTTGGTTTTTCCAATATAAATTTGACTACAGTCACAGCATTCAATTTGATATATACCAGATTTTTTGTTAGATGGAATGGCATCTTTGATGTTTGACCTAGACTTTATGGCTTATCCAAAATACACAAACCATCCATAACAATGAGACCTATAGTTAGCAGTATAAATTCACCAACATACAAACTTGCAAAGTGGCTAACAAACAAATTCAACTCATTTCCAAAATTCGACAGCCTAAGCATCAAAAACACCTATGAACTTATAGAGCACATTAAGGATACTGAACTAAATGAAGAAGACACACTAGTCTCATTTGACGTTAAATCACTGTTTCCCAGGATACCAGTTAAACAACTCCCAACATTGATAGAATAATGGCTCAAATCACTTGGAATGTCATCACTGGAAATTTCAGATTACATCGAACTTACCAAATTATGCATAGAACAGAATTTCTTCCAGTTTCAAACAAAATATTTCCATCAAACTTCTGGTTTAGCAATGGGCAACCCCTTATCACCCTTCCTGGCCGATCTGTACATGAGTGCACTAGAAATAAGAATCACTAAAGGTTTCCCATGGATGTTCAAACTCTGGCAAAGATATGTAGATGACATATTTGCCATAGTGCCCAAAAAACACATCAGTGATGCACTAAAACTTTTAAATATTCAAGAAAAAAGCATCAAGTTCACTGTGGAAGTTGAAAAAGACGAGTATTTACCATTTTTAGATCTAAAAATAATCAGAAATAAAAATAGAATAAACTTTGGCATTTACAGAAAACCAACACAGACAGACAACTACATAAAAGCTAATGGCTACAATCCAAGATCCCACAAACAGGCAATCTTTAATAGTTTAGCACACAGACTGGTCAACATCCCTCTCACAGCAGAAGAATACAAAATAGAATACAACAAAATTATTGAAATAGCACAGAAAAATGACTTTCACAAATCACTAGTAGACAAAAAAGTGAACTTAGCAAAAAAGAAGAAACTACTAAAGGAAACCACAACCCTCTCAGCTACAGAAACTAAAATGATCTTCAAAAAATTCACTTACCATCCATGGGCCTTTGATAAATTCAAAAAAGTCTTCAAAAAACAAAACATTCAACTAGCTCCAGTGAACCATTACTCCTTAAAAAACCTAATTTGCTCAAACATCAAAGATGCCATTCCATCTAACAAAAAATCTGGTATATATCAAATTGAATGCTGTGACTGTAGTCAAATTTATATTGGAAAAACCAAAAGAAATTTAGAAACAAGAGCAAAGGAACACTTTAGGAACATAAAATACAAACAATTAGAAAAATCAGCAGTTGCCACGCATTTTTGGGAAAAAAACCACAACATAAATCCAGAACCAAAATTACTAAAACAAACAACAGGAAAAGAAGAACTGTCCACATGGGAACAAATCTTTATTTCAAAAAATAGGAACAAAGTATTCAATTTCGACATCCCCCAGAAAGATTTGTTCAGCAAGTTCCTCGAACCGCCACCAGAGGAGACCGATGACAAAATATTGCCAGCTACACCAATGAGAACAAGTCGATGTCCGGCTGAAGATAGAGGGAAGGCCTCAGAAACCAGTTCCGGGAAAATTTAAAAGTGAGTGTTGTTTTGTGTTATTAATCGACTCCCAATTAATTTAATTTATACAACAACACTGTTTTCAACACTTCCATGAAAGGATTTACAACATACATGTTACAAATAAACATAAATTTCTAGGTATTGTAATAGATAAAAAACTAACATGGTCAGAACATATTCAGTACATCTGTGGGGAACTCAGTAAATCATTGTACTTGCTTAGGCACTTTTCTAATCTACTAGAAGAAAGAGAATTAAAAATTATCTACTATGGTGTAATATTTCCTCATCTAGTGTATGGAAATGAAATTTGGGGGTGTAGTGCAAAATCAAATATGGAAAGATTACTAAAATTACAAAAGAAAGAGTTAGAATAATGTATCATCTAAACTATAGGGATTCTTGTAAGCAGTACTTCAGGGAAAAACACATTTTTACAGTATTTTCATTATATGTATATAGGGTAAATGGACTGGGAAAGGATAACTTGAGAAATAGGGATATGCATAATTATAACACACGACACAACAATGATCTTTTTAGACAGGGTTGTCGAATAAATAGTAGTATTAAAGATCCAAACATAATGGCACTGATCTTATACAATAAACTGCCAAATTCTGTAAAGCAAGCTACGTCAGAAAATACTTTTAAAAAGGAGCTTAAGATTTACCTAATAAATTAATCATTGTACATGATTGATGAATTGTAATTCTATTGGCATTTGTATTGTAAGTTATATATATATATATTTTAATTGTAACTATCAATGTCAGAAACTGCTTTGCAGTCTATTGAAAATAAATACATTCTCCTCCTCCTTCTCCTTCTTCTTATTATTATTATATACGCTTATATATGAAAGATAATATGCAAACTGACATTTCCTCTGTTCAACAAAAGAAGTTCGCAACACTTCTTTCGACACATCAGCAATAGATAAAGAGCATTATGAATATGTTTGTCCTTCTATTATATTCTATAGAGCACATGTGTCACATTAATCTTAATCAGCTTTCCCATTAAAAAATATACTTACCCCAACACAATTTTGAAAAACTATTTGCAGAATAATAAAGCTGAGGAATTCAAAAAAAGATGAAAATAAAAAAGACTATCAACATGGCAAGAGTTTTGTTGACATACACCAATTCACAACTTTTGAAGCAATGTTAGCAATATGATAATGTTTATCTCAATTAACATAGAGTACATAGAGTAGAGAAACAGTACAGAAAGTCATATGAGTATAATACATAAGAATTTTTGGGATATCTTTTGCAGTCTACTACCAAAGCACTTAAAATAGCACTGACACATGTATTCTATCTCCATTTTGTACTTGGAAGAAAGTTAAATATATTTTATGTTTATTTTCTGTGGTAATGAATATTTCAGAATATATACTTTAGTCCTATGTGTTTCGAGGAATTTAGTAACAGTGACGTCAAAATTAATCTCAAAAACTATTTGTAGTTGGTTTACTGATACTCGTCACTTACTTTTTTATATTAATGAGAGACTAGTTTCAAAGGCATTCGGCTCCATTTTCAATCTCTTTCCAACTGACCAACTCTCCAACTATCCTCTCATTAATATAAAAAAAGTGATGAGTATCAATAAACCAACTACAAATAGTTTTTTAGATTGCTTTAGTCCTGTTTAAATACAGAACCTACAGAATGAAAAAAGAAACTGTAAAAAATATATCTCTCTATTTAAGTTGGTCTTAGGAATCATAATGCTCAAAATGTTGAGCTGAAAATACGAGGGCTATCCAGAAAGTAGATTACGTTTTGGAATAAAAAGTAAACAAAGTATAGGAAACAAATTTTATTATATACAGATGAAAGCCACACTCAAATACTACTTTTCGACATAGTCACCATTCAAATTAAGGCATTTATCGTAGAGATGTACGAGCTTGGAAATTCCTTCGTCGAAAAATTCGGCCGCCTGCGCCTTCAACCACTTCGTTACCTCTTCTTGCAGCTGTGCGTCGTCATCAAAACGCTGCATAGCCAGCCACTTCTTCATTGCTGGGAATAGGTGGAAGTCGCTCGGTGCCAGGTCGGGACTGTACGGCGGATGAGGAAACAACTCCCACTTACAAGATTCAAGAACTTCACGAGTGACATTTGCCGTGTGGGGCCGGGCGTTGTCGTGAATCAACAAGATCTTAGAGCTCAATATTCCTCTGCGCTTGTTTTGAATGGCTCTTCTGAGTTTTTGGAGAGTTTGGCAATACCTTTGAGAGTTTATTGTAGTGCCTCTTTCCAGGAAGTCCACCAAAATCACACCTTTTCTGTCCCAAAAAACAGTCGCCATCATCTTCCTTGCCGACATTGTTTGCATGCATTTCTTGGGTTTTTGGGGAGAACTTGTGTGCCCCCACTGCATTGATTGCAATTTCGTTTCACAGTTCACGTGTTTCACCCATGTTTCATCACCAGTAACGATGCGATCGAGTAAAGAGTCACCATCCTTATGGTAAACGTCCAAAAAGTTCAACGCTGCAGCCATTCGCTGATTTTTGTGGTCCTCTGTCAAGATTTTTGGAATCCATCTTGCACAAAACTTGTGGTAACCAAGCTTTTCGCTGATGATTTCGTGCAACAAACTTCGCGAAATTTGTGGAAAACTCAAAGAAAGTTCCGTTATTGTGAACCTTCGATTTTCACGGACTTTAGCATCGACTTTTTCGACAAGTTCGGCAGTCACTATGCTGGGTCTCCCACTTCGATCTTCGTCGTGAACATTGGTTCGGCCATTTTTAAATCTGATGACCCACTGACGCACTCCACCTTCAGTGATAATGTTGTCCCCATACACTTCACAAAGCTGCCGATAGATTTCTATCGGTTTACAGTTTTTTGCAGTCAGAAACATTATTACTGCACGCACCTCGCAGCTCGCGGGATTTTCAATTAACGCAGACATTTCAAACCGTCACAGTATCTGAACGGAGCACAACACGAACCTCTCACTAGCACGGCTAGATGCCGACTGAGCTGCGCAACGCTCTGACCACAAGATGGCCGCGCTAGCCCCGCCCCTAGCGGAAACAGACGAAAACGTAATCTACTTTCTGGATAGCCCTCGTATATTCAAATGAAATAATTATTCTTTAGTAGTTGTGAACAGGCAGACTATCACTTCTGAGCATATCATTCCTGGCTTCTGCTGTTTCCTTGGCACTCTTAAATAAAAGTAGAAACTAGAAATTCACGAATGTTTTTGCTTAGCATTGAGAACCAATAATGCTCATAATCTAAGAATAAATATTTTGCTTTGCATTATATTCCCCTAGCTAATATTTTAAGAACACCAAAATAATACGTGTTCATTTTTAATCGTTATTTCCCACCCTCCGATTGAGCAAGAATGATGTCATTCATAGGGAAAACAAAAAGAAACATAAACACTAGAAAGAAAGCACATTTTAGGCACTTTGGACACAAAAATATTGATAAGTCCGCAATAGCAGCTCATTTTTTGGCTGAAAAGCATGAAATTAAGATAGCACCAAATTACTAAAATACGTACAAAAACATAGTGAACTCATCATATGGGAGAGAATATACATAGAAAAACATAAAAACCAACTAATGAACTTTGAAATCCCACCAGAAGAGAATCCCACATTTAAATTCATCACAATCTCAACAGATGACAGCAGCAACTCCAGAACTACCCACACCACTGGATCAAGCTTTAGTCGCATAAGAGCCGACGATGAGAACAATGGTTCGCGAAACATGTCCTCATTATAGGTACGTAAGTGAAGCTGATGTGTAATAAATACGACTCATCTATAATTTAATAATTATTTCGCTTCACTGTGGTGTTCCAATACATTTAAATTTCAATATCTTACTTATTATCAGTATACAATATAAACTTTTTGTCAGTCTCACGCTTAATTAAAATGTCTATTAAGGTTGATAACCTTCTGTCTTTAGAAACCAATAAGTGTATCAAACATTTCGAAGATAAAGGATCAGTTACTCGCAAAAAAGAGAGACACTGGATGCCATAAAGTGACTGGTTCCAATCTAGAAGCAATAAATAATGTTATGACAGAAAGGCCTCAAGCATACCCTGTCGCAATACAGACAGTGTTTAAGGTGAAGAAAGAAAGGAAATATAAGAAAATGGACACATTAGATTATGCACTAGAGACATTTTCTTGTTTAGACCTGGATAAAAGCTTTGTACATATTATAACACTAATTTATTTTTCATTCCTACATGTTCTACTAATTTTCTGGTTTGTAATGAAGTTACATTGTGAGAGAACTGTGGGCGATAGAAAAGAATTGAGATCAAATTGAAATATTTATATTTTATGTATATGCATATATGTCTACTATAACAGAAAAACAAATGTTCATTGTGAAATATGTGTTAATTGACTTATTTCGTATATTCTACATGGTATACTTTTCTGGCTGCACGATTAGCTTTGCAGTGCATTCATTGCAGTATATAGTTTTTTAAAAACAGTTATTGTAACTATGCACCAGGCAAATTTTCGCACCTTATATTACATGGGCAGACCCATCTCTCAAATAGTATATTTACCTGGCGGTAGAGGGAGGCCTCAAAGCTGCTGCCAGCACATCAAGTACGATCGCAAGCCGATAAGGGAATTGTATATAAACTCGCTCCATCAGCAATGCTATTAATAACGTCAAATTTTTCTGGTAAAATTACACATAAAAATGAACACTGTGTATAAAAATAATGACGGGTGATGGAGTAATGCTAAACTATTAGTTCAAACTGTAACAGATGTCTCCTGTAATATTCTGGCTATTGGGAAATGGAATGCTGCCATGGGAGAGCCTGGACTAAGAAGAGCTAATTTAATAGATAGGTTCAGAGAATCAAATTTAAGCAATTAGACACATTTTGTACGCTGCTATGAGAAAAGAATTTCCTTGATGACATGCTGCAAATTAAACAGGAATATATTAATGACTGGAGCTTGGCTCTTTCCCATTTTGTTTCTTAGCTTACCAGAGTAAAATACAATTTATAGTGACTAATCTCAGAAACCAACTACAAATAGTTTCCAAGATTAATTTTGACGTCACTGTTACTAAATTCCTCCAAACACATATTATAGTGACTATTTTCACAGTACATGCTTTTTATAGCCAAAATGGCTATATCTTTTTTAACCTCTTATCAAGGGTTTTGCCAATCAAAATTCTGTTATTTTTGTTATCAAGCAATTATTTATTTCATATTATCTCAGATAACATTGACTTGTTTTGTCATAATGGCATGCGTTTTCCAAAATTAGCAATTGTATTGTTATGTGTATAAACAAAATTTTGGCTAATTAGCAAACTAAAGTGTATGGTAAATGGTTCATTACAAAAATCTGTTGGTTTACCACTGAGAAATCTATCATTTTTGCTTTACCTTATTGCTTTGCTCATTAATATGATGACTATTAATTTCTATTTCCATATGGCAAAATCACCTAAAAGGCAAAGAAATTTAATTTAAAATGTAACAATTGCTTGATTAAGAATACTAGCAGACTCAATAATAACTGCAAACTAAAGTGGGAGTATAAAATACAAGAGAAACTACATGAAAACTTATAATAGGGTTTATTAAATACATTGTAACTGAAGAGAGAAAATTTAATGAAATAATGTTTATAGTTTTACTCAATTAAAAGAGCAGTGGAATTTAGTATATTTAATAAATGATATATATGTATCAAATATTTTATATTTCTATACTGTTCTTTCATGTCAATATGGATTTTTAAGTGGTAAATGATTTTTTTGAAAATATGTATTTTCTCTTTGAATGGCCAGGAACAACGGTATGGAGGAAGCAGTTGTTAAAAGAAAAATGGATTCAATTAAAGACTGAGAGAGCAGTAAGGGATGATTTTGAAGATAAACTTCAAATAAACTTAAGAGGGTATTCACTGGATTAAAAATAAATGCCAGAAAATGAATAAATTTGAAACTGTTACTTAAATATTAAAAACAGAAGCATTATTAACAGTGAAGTATTCTTCATTTTTGAGTATGATTTATGAGTCAGTATGTTTACACTCAAACTTACTTGTTTGTATAATTGAAACGTTTTCAAGATCATTCGATCTCATTCTCAGCTGTTTGGTGACTAAATGAACATTCTTCTTCCTCCACTACTACAGAGCATGGAGGAAGAAGAATGTTCATTTAGTCATCAAACAGCTGAGGATGAGATCGAATGACCTTGAAAACGTTTCAATTATACAAGTGAAGTCTGAGTGTAAACATACTGACTCATAAATCATACTCAAAATGTTACTTCTTAGGCCTTTCTTTGCTAATCTTGTTCCAGCATTGTATCTTTAATGCTTATTTACTTCAGAACATTCCAAAACAGTTAATCAATGATTTGGCACAGCAAAGTAACATTTATGAGAATGCCATCATAATGATGAACTGCAGCAATATTTTACTTTAAGATTACCAGTAGCTCAACAACATATTGATAATTGCTGAGGAACATTTGCTTTAGAAACTGAAAGTAAGAAAAGATAATCTAGTTGAGGATCTTGCTATAGATAGTTAAAAGTTAAATATTCCAGAAAAATAATCTCTTCCATAAAATGCTTCAGACTTTAAGAATGAATGAGTGAATTCCTGTATTTCCTTTAAGTGGAACATAGGGTCTTCTGAACCGCACAACCTCGAGGCGCAACGGGTTGAGGCTCAGAGGTTTCCTGATCAGAGAGATTCCGGGATGAGTGATCAGCCCATCGCCAGAGGTGAAAGTACAAGAGATGAGGTGATAGGAAAGATGATGACGGAGCAATAAATGGAATGCTGGTGGGGGAAATCGGAGGACCTGGAGAAAACCCGCCTCAGCACCATGTTGTCAGCTATGAACATGAACATATATTTATTGCCAAAGACTAAAATCTATCTGAACACGTAATACATATTTAGACAGAACCAGGTCCCCAATGATGGATTCAAACAAATAAATGATGACATTGTGGGACCTCTAACTATATACCAAGAATTCAGGTGTCTCCTAATGGTTAAAGTCAGATACACTACATGGATCAGAGCAATAACAATAGTAAATCAAATAGCTGACATCATTATACAGGATTTAATAACCAGTTGCTTTTCTGCTTTTGGTATTCCTGGAAGAATAACTCCTGATCAAGGCCCACAGTTCGAAACTCCATTATTCAAATCTCTAAGCAAATACCAAGGATTTCAAAACATCAGGACAACAGCATACCATTTCCAAAGTAATGGATTCATTGAATGCCACATAGCATCATGAAAGCTGCACTCAAGCGTCATCTCCATCAGTCCTTGCTGTGGGTTGACTCTGGACCCCTAGTTTAATCAGCTATGTGCTCTTTAATTAATGGATTCATTGATTGCCACATAGCATCATGAAAGTTGCACTCAAGCGTCATCTCCATCAATCCTTGTTGTGGGTAGACTCTGTATCCCTAGTTTAATAAGGCACGTGCTCTTTAATTAAAAAAATTTAGGTCATTCAGCTGCCAAACTGGTAAATGGAAGGAAGGAAGTGAAGTCTAAGGGTGCAAAACCACTAAGGTCATTAGTGCTCGGTACAGGAACAGGGAAAATCAAAAGATCAAAACTAAGAAGTTAAAACGCGTCAAAAAAGAAGGGTGCAGATACACTAAAACATCGCTATGAGGAAAAAAGATTAGCCAAAGCACATCACTTTGTCTACCAGGGAAAATATTTACTGACCAACCTACTCTAATGCAGTCAGACTTTGTGGGACACCTCCAGAAGATAACAACAGAACTAAAAGCAAGACAGACATTGACACATGGCAAGAAAACGGTTTTTGTACCTAAACATCTCACTGATAGCTTACATCTTTTGATACACTACAGAGCTCCAGTATCACCAATCCAAGCTTTGTAAAATGGTTGCTACCAATAAAAACAAAGACTCAACATATTTTTGACGCAAATATCAGGCAAATGATAAAGCGTGTCTTAATACATCACCTGAAACCACCCCTTCTATGGAAAGATCTACCAAACATTACTAACACCAAACAGGAAAGTCATGGTGATGCAACGCAGTTCACCAGCTGAGGATACAAGGTTAACTTCCCTAGATGTTTAGCAGAGACTTTGACTGCTACGACGGGTTGAAGGTGTAGTTTAACTTAACCCATAAACATTTTATAAAGAAACAATCATTAATAAAGAACACACACTGACAGTCTTCTGTTTCCCTTTTCTTTTTTATGATAGTAACAACCTTGGAATACAGGAAAAGCAGCTTTTGCTTTCTTGCTTTTTAGATCCTATAAAAATAGAAATATAATAAAGTGAATCTGTTATTCAATCTTTAAGTAGGCATCACTTCAGAATGTTTAAGGCAACCATGGATACCAGTGTCCCTTTTTTTTTGGGGGTAATTTACATCCTCCAACTTTAAGTCATATCGGACGATGAATGAACTGAGTGAAATGATGCTCAAATGAGTCCAGGGTCCATAGAGCTTAGAGTTACCCGACATTCGTTTTGCAGGATAAGGGAAAACCCCGGAAAAACCTTATCCAGGTAACTCACCCTGACTGAGATTTGAACTCAGGACCTCTTGAACGCGAGGCAGACACGCTAACTGAAAAAATTCATATTCCAACACTGGATTCCAACCTTGGGACAGAAGCTATTGATAGTGTGGTTCAGAGATTTCGACAATTCTGTTTTCATGCACTAAACTGCAAACCTCACAATTAATGGGGTTTAGTGTAAGAAAGTATCTGGTAGTCCTTTACAAGAAAACAACATGTTACTTAAAAAGAGTCTTTACTGTCCATGATTACTATTGCTAAGAACTAATATTCTGTACCTAAATACTGGCAGTTATTAAATTTTAGATGAGTCGCATTTTTTAACACATCTGCTTCACTTTCGTACCTATTTTGAGGACATGTTTCGCAAATCTTCGCTTGCATCTACGGCTTTTGTGCGACTGACGCTAGATCCAGCGGTGTGGGTAATTCTGGGGTTGTTGCTGCCATCTGTTGATTTAGTGATGAACTGAAATGTGGGATTCTCTTCTAGCGGGATTTCAAAGTTCATTAGTTGGTTTTTATGTTTTTCTATGTATATCCTCTCCCATATGACGAGTTTACTATGTTTTTGTACGTATTTTAGTAATTCTGTGCTATCTTCAATTTCATGATTTTCAGACCAGAAATGAGCTGCTATTGCGGACTTATCAATATTTTTGTATCTTAAGTGCCTGAAGTGTTCTTTCTTTCTAGTGCCTATGTTCCTTTTTGTCCTTCCTATGTACATTTTTTCACAGTCTTTACACTTAATTTTGTAAATGCCTGACTTTTCCTCTGGTTTTATCTTATCAGTATTATTACTGTGAAGTAGGTTTTTAATGTTGTAATTGTTTTTTGGTGCCAATGTTATATTGTATTTCTTGAATATTTTTTTGAACTTTTTTGTGGCCCAGGGGTGGTAAGTAAATTTAGCAAATCTAGTTTCTTGTTTTATTGGTGTGAGAGCTGTGATCTGTTTTAATTTCTTTTGAAGTTTGAATAATTTTAGTTTTTTATCTACAAGGTTTTTTCCATATCCATTTTTAATTGCAGTTTTTAAGATTTGATGGTATTCGTTTTGATATTCTTGCTGGCTGAGAGGTAGATTTACTAATCTGTGTGTCAGACTGTTGATGGTTGCATGTTTGTGTGGAATTGGGTTGAAACTATTTGCTTTGATGTAATTATCTGTGTGTGTTGCTTTTCTATGAATGCCAAATTCTAGTTTTTCATTGCCTTTTTTGATTTTAAGGTCTAAAAAAGGTAGAGTACAGTCCTCTTCAGTTTCTACTGTGAATTGTATGCTGGGTTCTTGCAGGTTGAGTAGTTTCAAAGCATCATCTATTAGTTTGTAGGGCACTATTGCAAAGATGTCGTCTACGTATCTGTACCATGTTTTAAACATATGAGGGAAGGCTTTAGTAATATGTGTTTCGAAAAAGCTCATGTATAGATTGGCCAAAAATGGTGATAGCGGGCTTCCCATAGCTAGTCCTGAAATTTGTTTGTAATATTTTCCATCGAAGACAAAATAATTTTGATGTATACATAATTCAGTCATTGCCACATATTCTTCTATTGCATTGGCATCCAGGTTTATAGAATTTAGCCATTTTTTCAGTTGAATCAAAAGTTTGTCTAATGGAATGCTAGGGAAGAGGGAGCGGACATCAAAGGATACTAAAGTGTCATGAGGTTTTAGTTTAAGATTTTGAATTTTTTCTACCAGGTCTAAAGAGTTTTTTATACTCAGAGTATGGAATTGTGGAAAGGACTGAAATTTTTTGGTTAGCCATTTTGCCAGAAGGTAAGTAGGAGTGTTTATATTATTTACAATGGGTCTCATGGGTATGTTGGGTTTGTGTATTTTAGGCAAACCATATATTCTTGCAAGGGTGGGGTTGTCTGGTTTGATAGTTTTTTGTTCTGTAGTTGTTAAAATTTTACTATTAATGATGGTTTTTTGTACATCTTTTATGCATCGGTTGAGTGGATTAGAATCTATTTCCTGGAATTCTTTTTGTTGTAGTAACTCTAACATTTTTTCTTTGTATGTAGCTGTATCTAAGATTACTATTTTGTTCCCTTTATCAGCCCTTGAGAAGATTACATCCTTTTTCCTTAAAGATTTAATTATCTGAATTTGTTTCAAATGTTTTATTGGCTTTTTATTTATTAAGTTTTCCAATATAGGAGCTGATTTTTTCCTAATTATATTTTTGTCCATGGTTTCCAAGCCTTCTACTGCTAATTCTATGTCTGCAATGAATTCATCCGGGTTGCTGGAGTATGTTATACATGTTTTTAGGCCTTGGTTAAGTACATCTATTTCTTCATTGTTAAAATTTTGCTTTGAGAGATTAATTACACTATCTAGGGATGTGTTCTTTGCTGAAATTTTGTTATGTTTTGGTTGCCAATGATTATGATTACGTTTTAGTTTCTTCTTTTGGCGATAAACTTTCTCTTTGACTTTATAATTGATATGTTCAAATGATTTGGCTTCTAAGTGGTCCCATGCTGTGTTTCCTAGTAATTTTACAATTTTTAGATGTAGGTTATACAAAGAGAGGTCTATATTAGTTCACTGGCAGTTAGTTATATTACCATTGGATTCTCATTTCCCTTAACCACTTTTGGAGTTATTTCATTTAGCTTCTGGAAGTATATACCCCTTCTATAATCCTGCATCAGTTCTGGCATTCTGTGAAGCCAAATTTCTTATTTGGCTCTCTCAGGCACATCCCACAAAGAGTACTGAAACAATATAAGAAACAATTTCACTCTACATCTGTCTTTGTTTTGCAGTTATTTGTAGTTACTGTAACATCTTACTTCTTATAGCAACTATTACAAGATTAATAGATTAAAATTATACTACGAGTCGACTGAGACACTCTTTACTTCACATACCACAAATTTTATTTCAACACATTTTGCCTCCACTTGAAGGCATTATCAAGAAATTTTTGACTGGCTGGAATTTCTTGATAATGACTTCAAATGGAAGCGTAATGCGTTGAAACAAAATTTGTGCTATTTGAAGTACAGTGTGTCTCAGTCGACTCAGAGTATAATTTTAATTATTATTTAACAGTGTTAATTCTAATTTACCTTTACAAATGCAAGTAACAGGTAATACAGTAAGTAGCATGCTATAGAATTATAATTTACGTTTGGAAAACATTAAGATAAGTTTGAACAAAATACACAGTAATATTGTGGCGAGTGATAGATAACACTGTTGAACACTGGGAGACTAACCATAGCCAACATTTGACCATAGAAATTCTGCTTTACGCACAGCTATTCTACATCTCAGCTACAATGGTAATGTACCAGTACGTCATCATGGTAAGCGTGAGTTATCTGGATAAGGTTTTTTCTGGAGTTTTCCCTTATCCTGAAAGATGAATGTTGGATTACCCTAACCACTATGGAACCTGAGCTCATTTCTGCATCATTTCACCATTTCATTTATCATCTGATATGACCTAACCGGTTAAGGATGTTAGTTTAAAAAGAAAGCATTAAATGCTTCAAATGATCTACATTTTCCTGGTATGCCATGCCAATATCACAAATTCAAGCTCAGATAACCTAATGGTCACCTACTATTCATAGGTACTTAAGTCCCAAACTTTTTTAAGTTTTTTATTATAGTTTCTGTTTATAACGGCATATCACTGAGAACTGATTATTTTAACATACATTACCATGTGTAAGGCAAACTTTGAAAGATAGAATCAGACAAATATTCAATGCCATAGCTGGAATTTGAACATGTGTCTATTGTCATTATGATGGTTGACCTTGAAGTAGTCAATAGTAATTAATCTGCTTCACACCCTATAGTATGCTCAACACTATCTATGTCAGTCCTTGTGATAACAGACACAACATGCCTGTGTGGAAAGTATGCTGAGCAAGCCTTCAAAATTGACAAGTAATGTTTGTTCAAGTATATTAAGTGATATTAAATAATTAGTAAAGCATATAAGAGTGATAAATGTCACTAAAGATGATCAACTTTAAATAACAGAGGGATTTTCAACTTTCTATTGAGCTCAACAGGGATTCCCTATTATTTCCTCTTAATGTCAGTTTCTTAACATTTTTAAGTATGCATTCTACTATCAAGATGGCCGAATAGAATGGATATTTAGATACTTCATCTATGAGAAGAATATGAGTAATTCTTGAGGGCCTAAGTGAAACCTTGCTGCTATGATTTGAACTTGACATTTCATGGCATTGTATCTTAAAGGTTCATTATTCCTAGCCATAGACATTTGCTGTCTGGATGAGAAAGCCAATGGAATTTCAAGTTTTGGCAAAAAATTACTCTGAAGTATGATATTAAATACCGGTCAGGAATCTGAATGGAACAACCAATGGAGTTTTGAAGAAGAACTCATCTGCTACTTCATTACTAGTGATGTCAACATGGGAATGTGATGCAATACAGACAAGAATTACAGGGCAGCATTAGCAAAAATAACTGTAAAATGTGGTGAACATTATGAATCAGAGCAAGGTATGTGAATCATTCTGTTATTGCTTAAAGAGAGCTTTTGGAATCTGTGAAAATCAGAAAGTATTTGATATCAAATCTTATAATACATGTTTACCATCAGATTATAGGTAATTAAATTGAATCACACTAGTCTGTCTTATATACTAAAATTTTACATGGCAGATTGAAACACATGAAACTACAAAGAGAACAAGGAGATCTTTTCTATGCCACTGATGATGCTTGCTGCAGTTGCAAGTGCAACGTCTGGGAGAGAGATGAGGAAGCCCTGTGGACCACAGCCTTTTAGCCCGGAATCTTTTATTGAACAATAAAAGTGATTAAACAGTTTCATTACATGAAATGTAGGCAAAAACAATTAGGTACCGTGATTATCGGACACTTTCTTTCTAAGTCCAATATTTAGAAATGTACTGTATTTGAAATTCTTACAAAATTTATTTACGAGTACATTTGAAACGTATATGAAAATGGCATTCCCATGGATCTTCAAGGTTTGGTACCAATATATTGATGACACCTTTGCAACAGTTTCAAATACACATTTAGATGATGCATTAAAACTACTCAATCTGCAGGAGAAAGCTATCAAATCCACAATAATAATAGGAGTCAATGGACAACTTCCATTCTTGGACATAAATATTGTCGCGGCAATGGGCATAAAAGGTTCGGCGCAAATAAGTAACAGACGGATAGTGTTTCATGGAGATAAAGAGCTTGCATAAGCAGATAAACATAGCGCTGGAGATAAAGGACTTGCCAGCACAGATTAAGTTACACTTCTGGAAGGTGATAGAACAGTCCATTTCTTGTTGTTCCAGAAATCTCTTGAATTTATCAATGAGGTATTTAAGAAGGCGAAGACTCGCCAGGAGTCAGTCGTGAACAGATGTAACGAGAGCTGATGTAAACAGGTGTAATCAGAACCTGTTGTTGTGGTCATCGACCTTGGTAGATTGTGTATATGATGTAGTACTACTACTGCAAGCGTATTTCTAAGCAAATAAAGAACATTTAGAATGTCAGCAAATTGGACTTTTAATTCTACAAACCCACTAAGTCACAATATCATCAGGAATGACACAAAAATAAAGCCCAGAATTTACAGGAGGCTACCACAACAAGAAGATTACATAAAAATTCATAGCTATACATAGCTATAACCTGATTACACATAAACATGCAATAATTAACAATCTTACACACAAACTAATCAACACCTCCACGGATAAAGAAGAATACTACAAGCAACAAAACACCAAACTTCATAGAGCATAAGGAAATGGATACAACAAAAGTTTGCGACTGCAGAAATTTAAGAGGTAAGCTAAAGAAAGTAATTAAGGAAGCAACCACATTTACTAAAGAAAACGAAAGCAACAGCATATTCAGTGGAATCATGTAAGACTCAAAAACATTTAATAAATTCAAAAAGACCTTTAAAGAACACAATATCATCTTGGCACCTACAAATAGATACTCAGTATTAAAATTGTTAAATTAAAACACAAAAGATGAGATTCCACATTCAATTGATCCAAAACATAACAAACAAGTTGTAAGGACTGTGAACAATGCTACATAGGGTAAACTAAAAGAAACCTAAAAAGCAGAGTCAAAGAGCATTTTAGAAACTTCAAATTGAAACAGGAAAATAAGTCAGCAGTAGCATTTCACTTTCGGAACAAACCAGGACCTTGACCCAAACACAAATTATTAAGAAGGGTGTTAAACCAAAATAAACTGACAATGAGGGAGAACATCTTAAAATGACCAGGTAAGTATCAAGTGATGAATGTTGATCCGATCAGGATGGCTCAGGTGGTTTCGTCTGTAGTTTGCATTCAATTTTCGTGGCTGACTAACCTGACCCATGGGTTTTTTGGGGGTTTTCCTGGATCACCAGACAAATGCTGGGTACGTTAGGTACATCCCCCGAATTTGCTGTCCCCCCATTTCATCTCCATTATCATTTCACATCGTCTCTCATCTGGTGGTCTCTTTCAGGGTGAAAGTATTGGCGGGTGTCTCGGGCTGTCATTACTCCTTTGGTTGGCCACCTTCTGTCTCCCACCACCTCATCGTTACTCCTGAGAATGTCCCACCTGCGGCTTAGGTATAAATAATTCATAGGTTTCGGTACTGAATCCCCTCCATAATAATCCTAATCCTAATAAACTTTGAAATTCCACCATTCAATAATTTAATAAAGAAGTTCATAATTCCACCACTACAGAGAACACACCAATAACAGACGATAGTTGGATCAAGTTGAGAATGGAAGCAACAGCTTCCGAAACTAGTCTCTCAAAAAATAAAAATGTAAGTGGCGAAGTGTTAAAAACCAACTACAAATAGCTTTTCTTTTTTTTCCAAATAAAGCTGAGTTGAGGACATATGTAGACAGTGGAGAGGCCAAATAACTTGAAATTTAGTGTACATATACTTCAGACAGTGGATATTCAATTCTGAGAGAAAAAAAGGAAATAGTTCCAAAACATGTCACCAGAGGAAGAAATAGCACTCATGGGATGGTGTAGGGACAATTTCAAAAGGTATCGTTTAAGATACAGGATACATTTGTACATGCAATGTTGTGCTTACACAATTTTGCTTTGCTCATTCACATTCTTTTAGTACAATCATGAGATATAGCTGAATACTGACAGGACTTTCAAGGATTGTTAAAAGTATTTGGTCCATTAATAACATATATTTCAGAAAGGCTGGTGCCACAAGTAAATCTAATATGCATGGTGCAATTTACAGAGATTGCACTTTTGGTGTAGCATTGTCGTTTATAGCTTATAACACACCTGTTATACAGTATTATATCAAATATCTTAAAAAGGAAATGGACTTCATAAGTTAACCTCTTCCCATAAATTTTGAAATATGTTTTGTCTATCAGTAGATGTCTTAAATATATGGTATTTTAATCAAAATCGTTGGAACCATTTTTCAGAAAATCAAACACTTTGAAAGATTTTAGTTAACTGATGGAAATTACTCATTTCTTCACACTAGCTGTATATAGGCTAAGGTTTTTGATAGAGTCAATATAAAAAATTCAATACCATGGCCTGGATTTGAAACACACCTGGATTTGAAACCAATCTCCTGATTTCCGTCCAGTCACTCCTACCCATTGAGATACCATGACCAACTTGCCCTCATGACATTAGATTCTCCATTTGAGACATATATTTCCCCAGTAAACCACTAGGGGCTCTCGCATTCGAGATACACCGTTTGTGGCGACTTACTATTATAAGTACTCAATGAGTAGGAGCAACTGGATGGAAACCAGGAGATCCGTGGTTCAAATCTCAGCCATAGTATTGTATTTTTCATGTTCACTCTAACCTTAGCCTATATACGGCTAGTGTGAAGAAATGATTAATTTCCATCAATTAACTAAAATAATAAGAGTTAAATGATGAAGCCTGGGACACAAGTACTTACGATAGTAAGTCACCACAAACGGTGTATCTCAAATGCGAGAGCCCCTGCCTATCATTTTAGTTAATTGATGGAAATTAATCATTTCTTTACACTAGCTGTATATACGCTAAGGTTTTTCATAGAGTCAACATGATAAATTCAATGCCATGGCTGGGATTTGAACCACGGATCTGCTGGTTTCCGTCCAGTCGCTCTAACCCATGGAGCTACCATGGCCAAAGTGCCGTCCCGACACTAAATAAGCCATTTGACTCGTATATTTTCCCAGTAAACCACTAGGGGCTCTCACATCTGAGAAACACCGTTTCTGGAGACTTACTATCGAGTCCCAGGCTTCATCGTTTAACTTTTATTATTTTAGTTAATTGATGGAAATTAATCATTTCTTCACACTAGCCGCATATAGGCTAAGGTTTTTGATAGAGTCAACATGAAAAATTCAATGCCATGGCCGGGATTTGAACCACGGATCTCCTGGTTTCTATCCTGTCGCTCTAACCCATTGAGCTAACATGGCCAACGTGCTGTCCCGACACTAAATTCTCCATTTGACTTGCATACTTCACCGGTAAACCACTAGGGGCTCTTGCATTCAAGATACAACTAAGTACTTATGATAGTAAGTTGCCACAAATGGTGTGAACCATGGATCTCCAGGTTTCCATCCAGTTGCTCCTACCGATTGAGCTACCATGGCCAACTTGCCGTCATGACATTAAATTCTCCATTTGACTTGTATATTTCCCGGTAAACCACTAGGATCTCTTGCATTTGAGAAGCACCGTTTGTGGCAACTTACTATTGTAAGTACTTGTGTCCCAGGCTTCATCATTTAACTCGTATTATTTTAGTAAATTGATGGAAATCAATCATTTCTTCACATTAGCCATATACAGGCTAAGGTTAGAGTCAACATGAAAAATACAATGCTATGGCCAAGATTTGAACCACAGATCTCCTGGTTTCCGTCCAGTCGCTCCTACCCATTGAGTATTAGTTTCACAAGTTTCCAGAAACCTTCATAGTTCTGTGAACATACTTATGTTCCACTGTACATTAAAGAAAAGGATTATATGGTAACAGAGACTTCAGGTGAAAGAAAATATGATTGCCAAAACTTTACAATTTTGTTTTGATAGATGGAAATATTGGTCAAATGAAAGAATTCTTAATGCTTATTTTTGGTAGAGCTGTTTATATAACTGTAATTGCAACCAAACAACTTACATGCTTAAATTTAAGGGTAAGTCAGTTAATGACACTAAATACTTAGTTTTAAATTTCCTGGAACATGTTTCAGAGGCTACTTTCCTCTAGTCTCGCTTGAAGTTAAGTCACTGTTTCCCAGCATACCAGTAAAACAACTCCCACCGTTGATAGAAAAATGGCTCAAATCATTTGGAATGTCATCACCTGAAATTTCAGATTACATTGAACTACCCATATTATGTATAAAACAAATTTTCTTCCAGTTTCAAACAAAATATTTCCACCAAACTTTAGGTTTAGCAATGGGACACCCCTTATCACCCTTTCTGGCAGATCTGTATATACCAAATTAAATGCTGTAACTGTAGTCAAATTTATGTAGGAAAAACCAAAAGAAATTTAGAAACAAGAAGAAATGAGCACTTTAGGAACATAAAATACAAACAATTAGAAGCAGTTGACACACATTTTTGGGAAAAAAACCATGACATAAATCCAGAACCAAAACTACTTAAACACATAACAGGAAAACAAGAACTGTCCACAAGGGAACAAATTTTCATTTAAAAAAAATAGAAATAAAGTATTCAATTCGACATCCTCCAGAAAGATTTGTTCAGCAATTTCCTCAAACCGCCACCAAAGAAGACCTCCGACAAAATATCGCCAGCTACACCACGGATAACCAGTAGATGTACGGTTGACAATGGAGGAAAGTAGTCTCCGAAATATGTTCTGGGAAATTTAAAAGTAAGTGTTGTTTAGTGCCATTAATCACTCACCCTTAAATTTAATTTATTACAAAAACAATATTTTCCACACTTCCATGAATGGAAATTATAAACTTACATACTACCCATGTAATATGCCTGTCATCTGAACCCCTTTCTTTATTCAAAAATTCATAAAACTCATGCTACATCCCATCAGGATTTTGATTTATTCTTTTCTCAAGACAACCAAAATTATTTCCTCTGACCAGATTCTAGTGTACATTTTGCGCAGCCTGTGTCCTAATTTTATAATGCTAAATAAACTGAAATATTCGCCTCATTGATTCCCTTACGGTCAACTAAAACAGGAATTCTTTTTTTTACCCAGTGATTGGGTAGGATTAATAAATGCGATATAAAAAGGGACCTACAGCTAACCCATAACAATGCATGTATACTAAGGAGCTCGTAAGCAACAGTAATATTTACAGCCTGGATTTGTAAGCAAAATGCATGGTTTTTTTTATATATATATTTTAAAGTAAGCTAAATGATAAGTTTTATTAGTCACACTTTTCCGAACAATTTGAACAGTATTTTTTAATGGATACAAATATCTATTCTGAGGGAAAATGCTTATTTTAAATTTAAATTAAAACGTAAATGTACTACACTTGAAGGTGGCATTAAATTATATTTTCTCCTTCAGACAGTTTTATAATTACTGATACAAGTCTAAAACCAATCGGTACACTTTTTTATTTACATTTATTTATAAATGGTTATGTGGATAGGTGCATATAAGTATGTCCTCTGCAGCCCCTAGATCAAGCCAAACTCTGTAAACATATGACATAGCTTACAATCAATGCTGGACAAATCAGCTAATTGAATATTAAAGCAAATGTGTTTATTTACATCCATGTAAAAGGGATACACCCAGGTGCCTTGTGAATTAATTTTGCACAATTAAAATTGGAAAGAAACTAGATAATCTCCACAATAACAATAAAGTCCAAGGCAATAAAATCAGTGTCCGGCATGTCTTCACCAGTTTGGTGCTTCTCCATTTTGCATTACTTATATGAAATGCATGGCCAAGATTCCACTAGCTCATTTCATGTTTATATTTGACTAGCTGAGCAGGCGAAATTCTTACCACCAATAAAAGTTGTCTGAACATCTATATAAATAAAACAAATTTGAATTAGCTAGTTATTTATTCTGCAATTGGGGGTGAAGTTTAAATACAACATACTTACAATTACGTTAATCAATTTAAAACTTTCTGATAAACAATCTTTTTTGTCTTTTTTGTGGTGTGTAGATATATATGGATGATAGTTTTCTGACGCACAAACACGTGACGTATAACTGTCCATGAGAGAAACAGAGAAACCCCAAGTTGATTCCACAAACTTCTAAAGACTGCCCTTGTGATCTTTTTATGGTTAAAGGGCAAACACACAGGAAATTACAAATGCTTAAAATCAAAAGGTAAATCCGTCGGAATCATCGGAATATGCAGGATCAAGATAAACTCTCTTTTGTACTTTCCCTTGATGATTGTTGCCTCGATGACGTTATTCATTAGCTTTTTCACAGTTAGTCCCATTTCATTGCATAGTCGTGGTTGGTTAATGTTACGCAGCATGAGCACAACTGATCCTACTTTTAATTTTAAATTGTGAGGTGGGAGTCCAGGCAATTCTAATGAATTGAAAAACTCTGTGCAATAGTTGACTATATCATCCTGGTTTATAACTGTGTTAACTGATTTGTACGAAAACAACTACCCCAGAAGAAAATTCCATATGGTTGCATTGACATCATCGACATCTGTATTTCTTGCTGCCAATATTGCTCATTCATTCAGCCAATGATGCAGAGCTAGAATATGGTTGCATTACGTCCGAAAATACATGCTGAATAAGTTCCTCTTTCGAGTCTGTGAAGTTAGAGAAATCTGTGAATAATTTATGCAGTCTTGATAACAAATTATAAATATTATTTAATAAAATATGGAAGTGAAATAGCTTTGGAGACTTTGGCAAGGAGTGTAATATCTTTCTATTTTGTAATGCTTTTGTTTGTTGAAAATAAAAGAAGGTGTATGTGTTCCGTAAAGGTTTGTGTATGTATTGTTATATTTAGTTAAAATCCCAGTCCATTATCACTTCTGTTTTTTTTCTCATCTTTTAAACCTTCCTTGGACTTGCAAAAGTATTTCAAAACCAAAATTAGGCAAATCAGTTCAGCCATTCTTGAGTTTTATGAGACTAACAAACATCAATTTATTTTTATTTATATATATAGATAACCGAGGAAGTTACTTATTTAAATAGTGATTTGGTTTTTGAAATGCTGCCCACTAAAGCACCTTAATCTGCAATGTTACTAAACTATGTAACTTAGTTTGAAAGTAATATTTTTTCTAATGTCTGTAATATGTTGTTTTGCTTGGGGTGTGAAAATGAAGTCTCTACAAATAAACAATTTAAGTTGCGCAGCTCATAAATACAACACGCCATAAGGACTTCGTACAGAATGAAACCAGCAATTCATTAAATGCAAGTAACCAATTTTCTAAAGATCTGTTAGAAAGTCTATAGTGTCAACATATAACTGTGGAACCTGAATAATGTGTAACATATTGAACTTTCTCCAGAATTAGTCATACCGAACAATGAACAAAATGAGTGAAATGATGCTTAATAAGCCCAAGGTCCTTGGAGTTTAGAGTAACCCAAAATTCATCTTTCAGAATAAGGAAACACACCAGAAAAAATCTTAAACAATAACTCGCTTTGACCAAAATATGAATTTGGAATCTTTTGAATGAGTAAACATACAGGCCCCAAACCACAGAAGCGGGCAAACCATTTTTGTTGAACATTCAAGTACCTGACCAGGTAAATCATTGCACAGTTGCAAAATGCGTATATGGTGTATGCTTTTAGAAGGCATATGAGTTGAACTTGCAATTGAAATGAGACACGCCTACCCTACTTCCTTACCACTGCCAGTATAATCCAATTGAGATACTGTGGGTTCATATTATGTTGGAAACAGAAATAAAACTTTTAAACTGACTTACGTTGAATGACTTATTCACAAAGAAATTCACAAGGTATTGCAAGACTAGGAATACTGCATGAAACATGCAGATAAATTGCATCTGATAAGCTTCATTAGGTATTTCGAAAAAGTGCTGGTTAAAAAAAGAATTCGTCTAATCAGCAAAATGTTATTTGATGATGGTGAAAAGGCTGTAACGGCAGAGTAATTTGGGGAAAATTAGTTCTCGCGCTTTTCACATGCATCTGTGACATCATCATGCGATGCAGAAAGGATATTTTCATCCAATAAAACCTTTTCTGACAGACTAGAAGCTTCACACAAGAAAACCTCAGGGCAACTTTCCTTATACTGTAACAGTCATGAATAAGGTAAGATTATCCCACAAAATGTTTTATTTTAGTTTTGTTTATTTGTTTTTGCATATAATGGTTTATATTTTTATAATTCTTCATATGTACTTGTATGCATATTTTATTAGTTGATTATGCATATAACTCAGTCTCTAGTAATTACACAATCAGTTGTTTCTTATGCCAAAGTCCTCGAGGTGACTAAGTTAAAGAGGCCTTTACAAGGTTAACAATTAAAAATATTTTTCCTTTTTGCCAAACGAAACAGGTCACATTCAGTAAAACAATGCTATGTTTGAGAATGCTGTTATTTGATGTCACTGTTGGGATTTAAACTGAAATAAAGAAATTTGGAACCTCAACTCTTCTCCTCTGATAATGTAGAAGAAACAACCAGAGCTGTTTAATCACCAGCTTTCAGAGCAATAATGGGAAGAAATATACAAGAACAACAATGTGAATAGCAAGTTTAATTTGTTTCTAAATACTTTCATAAGGATTCATAACTCAAGTTTACCATCTCATTTAAAGAAAATTAATAATACTCTTAGAAATGACTGATTTAAACAAGATATCACCTGCAAACACTAAAGAAAACTCTACTTGTCTACTAGAGTAGGCAGCTGTACTAAACATAGAAAACATTATAAAAATATTGTACAATGTTAAATACGGTTAAATGCTGCTAGCATGGAAAATTATAAAAAAAGAGAATGGTAAATACCACTCAAAAAATGTAATAAAAGAAATTACAGTAAATCATATCACTACAGAAGAAAAACAGTTAGCTCCGTAAGCCTTATTTTCATATTTTGCACTTTCTTTGACAATCTGCTACTCATTGAAAATTAGGTTAAATTTTGCTGCAATTGCACACTTAATTTCAGTTAAAGCTTGAAGTTTTTTTGTTGTTTTAATTTCCAGGAATTGTGCCTTAAAATGTACTACAGGATGCTTTTTTATCAGATTTACAAATTTTGATTAAAATCAAGATCTTTGGAGTCCATTTCTCCAAATTTGTAGCAATGAAACAAAGAACTTACACAAAAACTGCTAAATATGGACTACGGCCTATCATTTTAAATCAACATTTATTATCAAACTAATATATAGCTGTGTGGATCAGGTTATCAGGCATTCAATGCACCTAGTTGACAAAGGCATGACTGGAGTCAACTTGCATTTTTATTCAAATAACCCAATTAGCTGCTGTGAATGCTAGTAGTAAATAATTCCTAACATATAGAATAATATTATTCCTCAAGTATAATATATAAAGATATTCAACACTTTTAGATGCTTTTGTTAGCCTAACAGACTTGCTTACCATGGAATACATTGATGGTATCTTGTCCATTCAGAGCCTCCTCCTCTTCTGACTCATATGTTGCTGCTGATGAAGTCCTTCCTCATACACATATTGCTGCTTTCTTCTTTTGTGCTAGGAAACATCGCCAACAAGTCTGGCAACTCATGCTTTCACTCAGTTGGTTGCCCATAAGTTGCTCTTCTTGGAGTACTACAAATTCACTGAAATTCCAGAAAATCGATGGTAGATGAAGCCTGTTGGAGAAAAAGAAAAGAATGAAAAAAATAGCATAAATCAATTTTTAAATACAGCAATTTGATTCAGAGTATAATTTGGAACCTTTCGCTGGACTATGGCAGGAGTATCCTAAGGGGGATGTCACCCGTTGTTCCTGTGAGGTACTTGGGCAAGTTTACCTCAGTTTTTGATAGATGAAGTCAACATGAAAAATTCAATGTCATGGCTGGGATTTGAACCACGGATCTCCTGGTTTCTGTCCAGTCACTCTTAAGCTTTGAGCTACCATGGCCAACATGCCGTCCTGACATTAAATTCTCCAGTTGACTCGTATATTTTCCCGGTAGACCACTAGGGGCTCTTGCATCAGAGATACACCATTTTGTTGCGACTTACTATCGTAAGTACTTAAGTCCCAGGCTTCATCATTTAACTCTTTTTTTATTTTAGTTAATTGATGGAAATTAATCATTTCTCCTCACTAGCCATATATAGGCTAAGGTTTTTGATAGATAGTCAACATGAAAAATTCAATGCCATGGCCGGGATTTGAACCACGGATCCCCTGGTTTCTGTCCAGTTGCTCTTAACCTTTGAGCTACCATGGCCAATGTGCCATCCTGGTCGCTGAGAGCGAATGGACGGAAACCAGGAGATCATTGGTTCAAATCCTGCCCTTGGCATTGAATTTTTCATGTTGACTCTATCAAAAACCTTAGCCTATATATGGCTAGTGTGATGAAATGATTAATTTCCATCAATTAGCTAAAATAAAAAAAGAGTTAAATGATGAAGCCTGGGACTTACGATAGTAAGTCGCCACAAAACGGTGTATCTCGGATGCAAGAGCCCCTAGTGGTCTACCGGGAAAATATACGAGTCAACTGGAGAATTTAATGTCAGGACAGCACGTTGGCCATGGTAGCTCAAAGGTTAAGGGCGACTGGATGGAAACCAGGAGATCCGTGGTTCAAATCCCAGCCATGGCATTGAATTTTTCATGTTGACTCTATCTATCAAAAACCTTAGCCTATATATGGCTAGTGTGGAGAAATGATTAATTTCCATCAATTAACTAAAATTACCTCAGTTTGTTCAGGAATTGTTGAGCTCAGACAGCAGTTGCTAAGTTAGGAGTGAATTTATAAAAGATAGAGAAGCAGAATCTCCACATTGGTGAGCTTTAGAAACACAACAACTTCTGCGGGTGGCGCCTCTCTCACTGCACTTCATGTTATAAAGAGATTCTATAAGTTTTGAATGTAGTTAAATTCATATTCTGCCACCATCATGAATTTGCAAGACTAGACACCTTTTGCAGCAAGTAGGAATTATGCCATCCGAAACCCCTCTTTAATATATGTATGACCTTAGTAATGGCTGAGGTTCCTGACAACACTTTGATCACTTAAATGTTTACTTTCTTAACTAATTAGCTATTAGATTCTGCCTAAAAATTCAATAGAGATATCTCACTAGAAATACATGTTTTGAGATCCCCTGTTTAAAAACTAAATATTAGGGAAAAAATCTGAGATCATTTGTCCATAATTATGTGTCCACATACTACTCAAGCGTCTTTAATAGTTTAATAGGAGTTAAATTTTATTGATATCGATTTCAATCCACAGATAATGACTTACAAACATTTCAGATGCCAGAAATAGCAGCTCAGTCTATAGAGGTTCTTTTTTGTCTAGTTTTATCAGGAAAGAGAAGATAGGAGATGGTTGGAACTAGGAGAGATGAAAGCAGAGAGTAGAATCCCTAACAACTTTCAATTAAACTCCCCAGTGGAAACAATTGGCTCTCTTACACATCTGCTAGGAGGCCCAGAACTTGCATACCTTACTTAATTAGGAGGTGATTAAAGAGGGCAAATCCCCAGAATTCCCTTCAGTACTTAAAATTTTGAAATAGCCAACCACGATAAAAGGTGAAGTAAAACAAGAAGTGAGGTGAAATGGAGGGATATGAAAGTCGGGAATGTAGCTACCTATCATTCCTAGCATCTGCCTATCAATCTACAAAAAACCTGTGAGTCAAGAATGTCGGCCACAGGAACCGAACTGACAACCAGAATGCGGTCCACACACACCACGCCCTGAATGTTCCCACTTGATAACACACAGAGGATTAAGCATTGTATAAGACAGTTTGTACAACAGCAGAGAAAGACATGTGAGTAGTATGGCGCTTGTCACACACCATTTAGGGGGAATGACATATGATAACACCGCAGGTCTCCGATTGGTTGCTCGCCTCGTAGCGCTCAAGGACAAACATCATCCCATTTGAAACAGATAAAAATACAACATTCACCGCTTTCAGTTTATCTTATTTTAGAATATGTACAGAGATTCTTATTTTTAACTGTCTTAAATTGACAATGATTTTTAATTCCAACAAGGTAGGAATATAGGAAATTCTGTGGTTTGGTATAATAAATCAAATCAAATCAAATTTATTCACCATAAGATTTCCAATTACAGAAATATCGGCTTCGTCAATACAATTTTACATTACAGATTAACAGTAAACACATGATCGGATAAACAAATAAGGTGATAGTATTTACAATTGCAATATATATAATACATATGTCTAACAAAATTGATTCACTGTTCATCAAGGTATTCATTTACTGAATAAAAACATCTTTGTATTAGATACTTCTTTAATTTCCTTTTAAATATTGTTAAATTTGGTAATTCTTTGAAATATTGAGGAAGCTTGTTGTACAATTTAATACAGTTATAGTGTATACTTTTTTCATATAGGGTTCTCTTATGCCCTGTAACATGAAGATGTGATTTACCTCTAGTGTTGTGACTATGTATTTCAGCGTTTGTGACAAAAATATTTAACTGTTTATGAGCGATCACCAGCACCTCATAGAGATATATAGATGGAACTGACAGAATATTCAATGATCTGAAATAAGGTCTACAACTTGTGGTACTGGAAAGATTCATCATTAAACGTATGGCCCTCTTTTGTATTATAAACATTCTTTCGTATAGCTCGTCTTTCCCCAGAATATTATGCCATAGGATAACTGCGAGTGAAAGTAGGCAAAATAGGCTATTTTAAGCACATCAAGATTGACTGATGATCTTAAAGTATATAGTGCAAAACAAGTTTGACATAGTTTTTTGGATAAAGCATCAATATGAGTTCCCCAATCTAGATTACTATCTACCCAAACTCCAAGAAATTTAATTTTATCTGTAGTAGTTACTGATTCATTCTCTAAGCATATATTAGGGAAACTTACATTTTTGTTGACTTTATGATGGAAACCTACAGTGATGCTTTTGCTCTTATTAATAATAAGTTTATTGTCTTTAAACCAATTTGAAACATAGTCTGTTACCCCATCAACGTTTGCTTTGAGTTCTTGTTTGTTTCTCCCAGAAATGAGAACACTGGTATCATCAGCAAACAGAGTAAATTTAGTATTAATGCATTGGTTGTTTTTGGCCAGGTCATTAATATACAATAGGAACAATAAGGGACCCAATACCGAGCCCTGCGGAACTCCATATTTAATGTTTTTTACACTAGAGCGAGCAGCTTTAATCTCCTTCGAACCATTTACTACATATTCAATTTCGGTTAACTGCTTTCTATTTATTAGGTACGATTTAAACCATTCAAATGGAACTCCTCTGATACTATAATTATACAACTTGTGTAATAATATATCACGGTCGACTAGATCAAAGGCCTTTGACTGATCAAGAAATAGTCCCATGCATTGATTCCCGCTGTCTAGATTTTTTAGTATATCTTCAATAACGTTCCGTAGTGCTGAGCTTGTTGATTTCCCTTGCTGGAACCCGTACTGCACTTTCGATATAATATCATATTTATTTAGAAATGCTAAGACTCTATTGTACACCACCTTTTCAATTACTTTAGAAAAAACTGATAAAATAGATATTGGCCTATAATTTTCACAATCAGATTTAGAACCCTTTTTAAACAGTGGTTTAATTTTTGAGACCTTTAGATTCTCAGATAATGTAATTCTTTATTTATACCAGTTTACCATTAATTAATTTAAAACCTGTCACTGATTTTCACACTACAGTAATATACAAATTATAACAAAAGCCATGTGCAGCAATTGTTAGCATTTACTTTATGTAAGCACCATATAAAAAATTAACAGATGAATTGAATAATAATTTTAAAATATTAGCAAAAGCAAAAAGCAATTATTTCAATAAAAATACATTAAGTGACAAACTTAAGCAAAATGACAAATATCTAATTTTCCTCTGAAAAACTTAACTAGCAGGATCTCCAAAATAAACTAAAAATAAGATGTAGAAAGTCATCTCTTGCAATGTTCAGAATAATGATGGGCCATGATTGTCTCAGTGGACATTTGTTCAAGATTAGATTAATGACTTCCTCTTGGAGCTTTTTATCTGGAAATGGACACTAAATTAATGAACACTGATCACCTAAATGTATGTGAAATGCTAAAATATCAAGAAGATCTAGTCTGTAAATACTGGAAGGTGAGAGGAAGAATACACGTAAGAGAAAACACTCACTATAAATGTTATTGTATTTATGTGCCAGATTAAGTGTGAGACTACTGTATTGTTATTCACACTACCTAACCTAACCCACTGGACCTACTCCTACCGATTTAGGCATAAATCTTTTTATATATATCTCATACTACCACCAGTAAATTTATAATTAAGATTCAGACCTGTGTTTGCATCCCTATAAAACCTTTTGCAGCAAGGGTTTCCATTCTGAACTGCGGAGCTCTCGTTCTGTGACAGCCTCCGCCACATTATCACCAGCAACGCTAAATGTTTTATTAACTAGGATGCCGTTTACACTAAAATCATCTACACGCTTCTTTTTACCTCTTCCTAGGCCTCCAGCCTGATTTTTTTGACATAATACTTGGCTCCATACACTCCAAAGCTTAGCCCAAATTCAAACAAGAAGACAGCGTTTTAACATACCTACAACATCTAACCCAAGAAGAGGGGTATGGCACAAACTAACTGGGGTATTTAAACTGGATTTAAATCCTATTTACGCACGTTAACTAGTTCACAACCTCCCCTTACACCTGAATGTTAGGTACGTAAGCTGTGTTCAACAACGACTGATGTTCCCATTTGTTACAGTATATATAAACTGCTAGTGTTATATACACGGCGATCAGAACTTAACAGAACTTAAAATATTAAGCTAAACAATATTATACAAACACAGCTATGCTGTCAGATTATTAGCCCCCAAACTACGGCTTATATTGAGTATATTTTGAAAATTTTTGTTTTCTCTATAATGGTTCTGGCGATTTTGATTAGATTACTATATCTTTGACACATTTTCATAATAAACGAAATGCATATCTTGAATGTTCTAAGAATACCTCTCAAGTCTTCATTCAGAATGTCGTTTGCATAAGTGGTAAAGCGCAAAACACATTAAAAACTTACTACTGGGCTGAATTTTCATATATTTCTTTTCTCAAATATGTTATTTGTTGTTACTTGCTCTACCACACACACACACACACACACACACACACACACACACACACACACACACACACACACACACACACACACACACACACACACACACACACACACACACACACACACACACACACACACACACACACACACACACACACACACACACACACACACACACACACACACACACACACACACACACACACACACACACACACACACACACACACACACACACACACACACACACACACACACACACACACACACACACACACACACACACACACACACACACACACACACACACACACACACACACACACACACACACACACACACACACACACACACACACACACACACACACACACACACACACACACACACACACACACACACACACACACACACACACACACACACACACACACACACACACACACACACACACACACACACACACACACACACACACACACACACACACACACACACACACACACACACACACACACACACACACACACACACACACACACACACACACACACACACACACACACACACACACACACACACACACACACACACACACACACACACACACACACACACACACACACACACACACACACACACACACACACACACACACACACACACACACACACACACACACACACACACACACACACACACACACACACACACACACACACACACACACACACACACACACACACACACACACACACACACACACACACACACACACACACACACACACACACACACACACACACACACACACACACACACACACACACACACACACACACACACACACACACACACACACACACACACACACACACACACACACACACACACACACACACACACACACACACACACACACACACACACACACACACACACACACACACACACACACACACACACACACACACACACACACACACACACACACACACACACACACACACACACACACACACACACACACACACACACACACACACACACACACACACACACACACACACACACACACACACACACACACACACACACACACACACACACACACACACACACACACACACACACACACACACACACACACACACACACACACACACACACACACACACACACACACACACACACACACACACACACACACACACACACACACACACACACACACACACACACACACACACACACACACACACACACACACACACACACACACACACACACACACACACACACACACACACACACACACACACACACACACACACACACACACACACACACACACACACACACACACACACACACACACACACACACACACACACACACACACACACACACACACACACACACACACACACACACACACACACACACACACACACACACACACACACACACACACACACACACACACACACACACACACACACACACACACACACACACACACACACACACACACACACACACACACACACACACACACACACACACACACACACACACACACACACACACACACACACACACACACACACACACACACACACACACACACACACACACACACACACACACACACACACACACACACACACACACACACACACACACACACACACACACACACACACACACACACACACACACACACACACACACACACACACACACACACACACACACACACACACACACACACACACACACACACACACACACACACACACACACACACACACACACACACACACACACACACACACACACACACACACACACACACACACACACACACACACACACACACACACACACACACACACACACACACACACACACACACACACACACACACACACACACACACACACACACACACACACACACACACACACACACACACACACACACACACACACACACACACACACACACACACACACACACACACACACACACACACACACACACACACACACACACACACACACACACACACACACACACACACACACACACACACACACACACACACACACACACACACACACACACACACACACACACACACACACACACACACACACACACACACACACACACACACACACACACACACACACACACACACACACACACACACACACACACACACACACACACACACACACACACACACACACACACACACACACACACACACACACACACACACACACACACACACACACACACACACACACACACACACACACACACACACACACACACACACACACACACACACACACACACACACACACACACACACACACACACACACACACACACACACACACACACACACACACACACACACACACACACACACACACACACACACACACACACACACACACACACACACACACACACACACACACACACACACACACACACACACACACACACACACACACACACACACACACACACACACACACACACACACACACACACACACACACACACACACACACACACACACACACACACACACACACACACACACACACACACACACACACACACACACACACACACACACACACACACACACACACACACACACACACACACACACACACACACACACACACACACACACACACACACACACACACACACACACACACACACACACACACACACACACACACACACACACACACACACACACACACACACACACACACACACACACACACACACACACACACACACACACACACACACACACACAATCTCTCTCTCTCTCTCTCTCTCTCTCTCTCTCTCTCTCAGCAGGATGGCTCAGGAACTGGTGTCTTGTAGCTCGTGTTCGTGAGGTCGTTGGTTGGATTTCTGTAGCCGACCTTTCTTACCAGTGGTTCTTTTTTTTTCGGGAGTTTCCCTGAGTCAATAAGAGAATGCTGGAAAATACAATTCCAAATTTTCTCTCCCTCAACACCATCTTGGTTCTTAAAGTCAGCCGAGTTTCGGCGTACACGGCAGTGAGTTTTCTCTTTGTAAATCGCTCGATAAGATCTTCGGTTCCCTCGGAATATGTAAGCCCGCAGGGTTAGGTGAGCTGGTTTTACGAGCCCCCAACGGGGAGTTGTAAACTGTAGCTGCTATCGTCTCTCCTCAGGTCCAAGCACACTTAGTATCTTCCCGCCTTTGTTGTGTAGGTGGTAGCGTGTCTGCTTCACATTCAAGAGGTTCCAAGTTCGAATCTCAATTATCTTTTTCTTAAATAAAGAGTCGCTATTAGTTTCTTTATATCCTGGCTATACAAAGACATTACGTAGCAACAAACTGTTAAAAGATTTGACTTGGGTATTCTATTTCCATTGTACCTATAACGAAATACGTAGTCATTCGTATATGAACTAAATTAAATAATATACAAGAATGAGTATAGAAAGTCATGTGAGCACATACGCAGGTCTTTTTTATGTCTTGGCCGCACAAATAAAGAAAATTTCAATGCGAACAGTTACAAACGAGATCTTAAAAGAGTTGACTATTGCTTAAATTTACTGCGTTCCCCTATTCCCATTGTACCCACAAGGAGATGTGTAATAAAACCCTTTCTACAAATCATAAAGCTTTTCTCGGGCTACCAGCCAGTTAAACGACGATAAACTGCCAAGCTTGCACCTAGAAAGTTGTAGTACATGACCCTGATGAGAGTAGCCATGTTGGCTTTTGAAAGCTTAGCAGTTAGTTCAACGCCATTTATCTGGCTGATAGCCCGAGAAAAGTTATATGACTGTTGTCACCAGGAATGTTTTAAACCAAGAACATTTCTACATATGTTTATTTCCATTAACTTGAAGTAGATAGAGGAACGAGCGTTTGCAAAAATAATTTGCAGGAGAGTGAGCACAGAAACGCATGTGAGTACACAGATTTTTCCGTCGTCGTCGTCGTCGTCGTCATCGTCATCGTCATCGTCATCATCATCATTGGCGTATGTAAAACAATAACACATAAATTTAAATTATCATAAATTTAAATGAATATACGGTTTAGCCCAGAGGTTCTACTCCCATTAGTCCTGAACCGTAGGAACTGGACCCGGGCCTCCTTCGACCAGGGAGTTATCCGAGCTGTCCCAAAGGGCGCTCGGCGTATTCCGTGGGGCTTTCCATGGGACAAGACCTAGAGACTAAAAAGCCCCCCATCTGGTCCTATGGACTCAAGACGGGATGGAAGTGGATACGCCACTTACGCGCGTCAACACTCAAGGTGAAGACTACCGAAAAACCTCGGTGGGGCCGCCTGGTGATCTAGCACACCTTCTACTAGCTTTGCAGGCTAGTACCCGGGAGAATTAATGGCTTCCCTCAACCCCATCCGAAGATGTACCCGATTCCCACGGGTTTCGGGAACACACTGCCCCCTCGAGTCCATCCCAGTCCGAACAACTCCCGAAGGAGGGGCTCGGCTGTTCGGCTCGAGGTTCCTCTAGTAGCGTCAGAGGTACCACGAGTGCTAAGGGTCCGCAGCGCCCGCACTTTGGCAGCTGAAAGGGACGGATCCCTTTCCCTACGGGATGAATATACGGTATATAAATCACCCCCCCACCACCACGCCCACTCACCGCCACCCCACAACCACCTCCGCCACCGCCACCTCCACCACCAACGCCGCCGCCTCCACCGCCACCACTATCTACCCCACAACCCACCAGCCCCAATAACCCCACCACACCACCTCCAACACCACCGCCACTCCCGCGGCTACCGCCACCGCAACCGCACCCGTAACCGCCAAAACCACCCCCACCCTACCACCAACCAACCACCACCCCACACCCCCACCCACCCCAAAACCACTGCCCCAACGCCACCGCCACCGCCACCACTATCTACCCCACAACCCACCAGCCCCAATAACCCCACCACACCACCTCCAACACCACCGCCACTCCCGCGGCTACCGCCACCGCAACCGCACCCGCAACCGCCAAAACCACCCCCACCCTACCACCACCCCACACCCCCACCCACCACCAACCCAAAACCACCGCCCCAACGCCACCACCACCGCCACCACCACCGCCACCACCGCCGCCAACAACCACCCACCGCTTAACCCCACCCACAACAACTCCCACCCCCTAACCCCACCACCGCCACCTCCACCACCACCGCCGCTGCCGCTACAACCACCTACCCCATAACGCAAAACCCACCACCACCACCCCGCCAACCATCCCACCACAACATCACCCCCAACATCACCCTCACCAACCTCCCCACCCATCATCTCCCACCCACCACCCCACTACCTCCGCCGTAGCTGCCACCACCACCTACCCCACCACCCACCACTCCCACCGCCATTCCACCATAACTCCACCGCCAAAACCACCACACCGCGCCCACCACCACCACCAACACCTCCGCCGCCGACAACCAACAACCGTCCACCCCCACCTCCTAATCCCACACACAAATACCGCCACCCAGCCCCACCTCCAACCCCCCATCCACAACTACCCCCAAGCACACTCTAACCCCACCACCCCACCCACCATCGCCACCTACACCACCACCGCCGCCACCGTCACAAAAACCTACCCCTCCACGCACCACCCAACCCCACCATGCCAAACACACCCAAAACTATCCCACCACAACATATACATACATATTTCCGTGTGTTAATCATCTTGCAACGCAGAAAGAGTCTAAGCACATTGTCTTTCACATTGTGACCGCGCATAGTCAGGTAAAAGGTAGATCTTTATCTGCGGTGCAATGAAGCATAGTCCACCACAGGCTTGAGCTGTTATGTGAAAAATACAATTAGGAAGAAATACTCTGAACGCTTCCCTGTTATTGTTTCGTCGTCATTATTCTTAAACACGAAGGAACCTGATTTTTGCAAGATTTAACTTGTTTGCATTGTCACAAATGATCTGTATTTTCCCGGTAGGCAACTTGGGCTTTCCGTTCTGGATGGAAAGTAGATTCAGAATTTTGTCAACATATCACCTTTTTACATTCAGAGAATACATTTATCAATATCTGATACACCATATATTTCCTTATTTTAATTTATCAAGCTGCGTCACGCAACCAAAGGTTTTTTTATGTAAGCTAGCAAAGTCGGCCTCATGTGAAAAATCACGTTATACGCCTCCCGCCGCACCGATTATTTAATTAAGTAATTGATCATTTCTTTATTTTGTTATATAATAATTACCTATGAATTTGTTTATTGATTTATTAAATTATTTCTTTATTTAATTACATATTTGTTTGTTTAGTTAATTAATGAGAGATAATTGCATTACATTTCTTATCAGCTGTTGGCAAACTCGTCTGAGTCGATTCTCTGACGTCATTAATGGGGTGGTTGATTCGATAAAATCATGCTGTCTGTGAGTCGATTCTGTGACGTCAGTATGTTAATTCGTGCCATGTGTCGGGCGGCATTTTTAAGGACAAAGAGAAGTGATAATCAGATCACAATTCAACTCGATTAGCCGCATGTCTTTGAGTCGACAGAAGTCTGACTGAGTCGATTTTATGATGTCATTCATGCCAAATGGGCTGGCCTAGAGGTGTGGAAACATGTGTACTCCATATAGTTCTATTGTTATCTAATTAGTGGCGGCTCTTTTGAGAGATTTTAAAATATTAGGTCGATTCTGTGACGTCATTAATTTCGGAATTTTGTAAAATCAAAGGGGAGGTGATAATTGCTTATCAGGTGTCGGCATCTCTTTGAGGGATTTTAAAATATTAGGTCGATTCTGTGACGTCATCAATTTCGGGATTTTGTAAACTCAAAGGGGAGGTGATAATTGCTTATCAGATGTCGGCATCTCTTTGAGGGGTTTTAAAATAATGTGCTGGTTTTGAGTCGATTCTGTGACGTCACTGTTGGTCGCGTGCCGGGCTGGCGTGTTTTATGACGCCATTCATGACGTATGCAATAGAGGTGTGTCTGTGACGTCATTCGTGCCATGGGGTGGGCGGCACTTTTAACGACAAGGAGGTGTGATAATAGAATTACATTGTAATCCAATTAGGGCTATTGTTATCTCATTAGAGGCGGCTTCTTTGAGGGGTTTTAAACATACATATTCTATCTACTGCCATGCCATGTGGTGCTGGCTGTATATAGCCAGAAGGTTCTTGCTGCGTGCCCACCCGTTAAGGGTTTTACCGCAGGTAAGGTAGATTTCGGGATATTGTAGGTTGAAATGTTGGTTTTTGGAATTTTTTTATGAGGTTACAACATGTACCTAGGGGTTGAAGGATAGGATGCAACACCTTGCACCCTGGTGTTTTTATTTGTTTTTACTTTGGGGAATAATTTTGATGCCAAGCAGCTTGGAAGGATTATGTGGAGCTCAGCTTTAGCTGCTGTTCGGATTAGCTTCTGGGTTATCTCGGAAGCCCGCAAGCAATGCGGGGTAACCGGTGCTGTCTAGAACGACGTCTAGAGGGGTCATAATCTCCCAAGGATCTGACAAGGGCGCTTCTGTGGTTCGATAAACGCGTAAAACTTTGATGCCCGGCGCCTAATTTCATCCTCCACGTATGGCAGATTCGAGGCCTCGTGAAGCAACTTGATAGGAAGAGAACATCCCACAGAATATATAGACCTAAGTCCTCTATTCTGTGAACCTTGGAGCCATGCTAGCCAGCTGTCTGCGGCCATGCCCCCGATCTCGCAGGGGCGAGAGTTGTATGGATGGTATGCATGATATATAAGTTTTCATTTGAATTGCACAATTTGATATTTAATATTTGCAGTTTTTTGATATTATAGTTATAATGTTAAATTAATACACTCTGAAGCCTTACATAAAACAGGAGAAATTTATAGGTTGTGCTAGTTACGTGTACATAAGTTGCTGCTGGACGGCTTTAGATATGTGGATTTAGAATTAGTTTGGTCTTTGAGTATCCGGTAATTCGCTTA